>CAOLHI010002551.1:0-246246 GCA_948474755.1 Ctenosaura bakeri | reverse complement strand
TGTAGTTTGATGATGCACCAGAACACTTTGGCAGAGAAGGCTGTGACACCTTGTAAAACTACAAACCCCAGAATTGTGTATGAAAGAGCTTTGCAAAGGAGCTATGCAAAGGAATCTTTCAGCTGTCCTTAAAATCTTAAGAAGACTGCACCTTCCAGCCAATCAGGCCTTTGGCAGGCCCTGGAGGCACCAATTTTTAAAAACAATTTTTCCTTTCTGCTACATGTGGTTTGTCATGAGAAGCCATGACAGACATGTCACTTCTCATCCTCTTCTAGCTATAGGTTTACAATCAGGCACTGGAAGGAGATACACTGGCCTACTTCTGGCAATCACTGGCTGAGATTGTGTGACCTTGCCCTCTGCCCCACTACTTCTGATAGGCATCAGACGCACTGGCCCCAGCATTTCAACATGCCATTGATTTTCAGCACAGAAAATAGTGCTGAACTTAAATATTAAATGTTCAATTTAAATAGAATACAACCCAAGATGTAATTTCTGAAATTGGTATCAAAGGCCATTATTACTCCAAGGGAAAAAACTCACCTACTTGCCATCTCCCCTGTGTGTCTAGTCTCCCAGGATTTCAAGTGTCCTGGTCTCAAACAAACTATTTGGTTGGTGAATTCAAAAGATTCGATTTGCCTATTTTGGTGCAGGGATTTGGATTCACAAACCTCGAATCCTTGGCAAGGATTTGAGGATTGGGTTGGCCCATCCCTACTCCTCAGACAACATTATTCCCTCTGATCTCAGTTGAAATCTTCATAACAGATCAATATGATTTTGCCCAGCCACAATATACTGTCATGAGCTATCTCTGTTGTCATGCAAAGTATTATGGGGTGGCTTAGCTTTGAATTGCAATTGAGACTCTTTGGGTTTACAAAAGATTTCTTCCTGCTGGAAATCAAGGCCATCTCCGCACTAGCCTGTTTTAGCGCGATGATCCCACTTTCAAACCCCAGGATTCCAGAGGATGTTGAAAATGGAATCATCACACTATAACAGGCTAGTGCGGAAATGGGCCAAAACTGCTCAAACTAGTTGTGTTGGAAAAGAAACTCGGGAATGTAGCTATGGGGGAGCTTACCCCCCAATAAGAAATTTCCCTCCAAGAAATTTTCCTTCAGCCTCCCAATTTTTTTCATTGCAGACAGTGAAGCACTGAAAATCATTCACACAAAGTACTTATATTTTCTGCATTCTTGATAGTTGTGCGAAACCTTTTTCTTTGGATGCCTAAACTGTATTTCTAAATGCTCCACTGAAGTTCTAGCAATGCTAGAAATTTGAGGAGTGAAGAAAAATTGGTAGGGCAGATTTCCTGTCTCATCCCATCCCCCAATACTACACCCAACTACATGATGAAATTCCTATAAAATTTTCAATTGATAGTCTGACACTGTTTGGGGATCTTAATTTTTTTGGTTGTGCCATGAACTTCTCTTTGCCTTTCTCATGTAACCTTGGCTTTCTCCAAAGAAAGCTAAAGGTATGTTGTATACTGCTGCCTTTTGACGTGTACCTATACACACAATCATGCAGACACATACATACACCTTTAGATCAAGACAAGTGTCTGCATGTTTGGACTTTCCTCAGATGCATGTTTGGACTTTGGGAACTGTCATAATGCATGCCTGCACTGCAAAAGTTATCATTATCTAAGAGGCATGGGGCTAGATATAACTGCTACCTCAGTCCTTGGAACTCAATCTCTGAAGAAAGAACAGAAGGTAAGCTGTATTTTGCGGGTCATCCTTGGTTCTTTGTGCTTTTTGAAGGCTTGTTGGGGGAGTATTTTGTTTGTTTTTGGCCATGTGTTCTGCACACTGTCTAAGGAGGTGGGAACTCACACCTTGCAATGCCACTAAGCATTATTACAGTCTGAAAAGGATAATAAACAACAACAACAACAACAACAACAACAACGGAGGAAGAAGGATCAGTCACTGTCTGCTGCAATGTGTGTGTAATGTTTGCCTTCTTGTCGAAAAAATCTCACTGATTACATTTGCAGCAAGTGCAAGCTGGTCTCTCTTGGAAGAGAAGAACAATGCACTGCAGCTGCATGTTGAGATTCTTTAACACATCAGAGAACACAAGGATTTCCTGGACAGAACAGAGGGAGAATTGATCCTACAGAACCAACAGGAAGAAACAAAGATGGCTGTATCAGTGAGGGAGCACCCTGGAGAACAGCCACCATTAGAAGCAGAACATACACAAGAGATTGAGAACCACTCCAACCGAGCAACCAATTCCTACATCTTTGTGAGGGTAATGGTGGTGAAGAGATGCAAACACAAGGCCAGTAACAAGAGACATTGCATGCTAAGGAAGCAGTCAGCCTAACCACCAACAGCAGCAAGAAGAAAATAAAGGTACTGAAGGTAAGGGATGCATTGTTCAGGGATATAGAGGGAATTGTGTGCCAGCTGAACAAGATGATTTGAGAATTGTGCTGTCTTCCTAGCACATGTATCCAGGATGTCACTGACAAGCTCATCAAGAACACAGAGCAGTACCTCTTTCTTCCAATTCATGTGGGCACCAATGACATGCAACACCTTTGAGAAGATCACCTTGGACTATGAAGTCCTGGGAAGGAAAATGAAGAGTTTACAGGCACAGGTGGCATTCTTGCCACTTATCAGTGGGAGATAGGGGACCACACAGGGACAGGAAGATTCTGAAGGTGAATAATTAGTTATGTAGATGGAATCAACAGGAGAAGTTTAGAGTATTGTCTTCACTTCCTAGATGAAGGACTACTGGCTACAGATGGGCTCCATCTCACAAAGACCAGGAAGAATGTCTTTGGCAAAAGCAGAGGGGATCTGATCAAGAGAGTGTTAACTCACAGTAGAATAAAATATTTGACTAAACAAGGGTTTTTAGAGGTCTCAAGAATACTGGATGTCTAAAGTTGAGTGCTGCAGGGTTCCGTTCTGAAGCTGACACTCTTCAATATTTTTATCAACAATTTTGATGATGCGTTGAAGGGAATCCTCATCAAATTTGCAGATGATACAAAACTGGGAGAGGTACCTAGCTCATTGGAAGATAGGAACAGAATTCAAGAGGACCTTGATAAACTAGAAAACTGGGCTGAAATTAATAAAATGAAATTTGATAGAGACAAATGCAGAATTCTATATTAGGCCACAAAGATCTAACGCGCAAGTCTCAGATAAGGGATACATATCTCAGCAGTATTACACTTGAAAAGGACCTTGAGTCAGCAGTTTGATGCTAAAGCAAAGAAGGTAAATGCTATCTTAGCCTGCATTAATAGAACCATAGTTTCCAAGTCAAGGCGAGAAATCATCCCCCATATTCTGCTCTGGTCAGACCTCATTTGGAGTACTGTGTTCAGTTCTGAGCACTTTAAGAAGAATATAGAAAGTTAGAGTGAGTCAAAAGAAGGTCAATAAGGATGGTAAGAGGCATGGAATGCAAAACATATGAGGACCTGGACATGTTCCGATTAAGAAAAGATTGAGGAGAGACATGATCGCACTTTTTAAATACTGCAAGGGCTGCCCTTTCCACTCTATAATTCTATGAAGGATTTCCGTTATGTCTATGGTACTTCTCCTACACACAGTTTTTAATACCTTGTTTTGTTCTCCACCAGTAAAAGTGGTGAATCTGGCATACATGAGAGACAGGATCTTCTCAGCAAGACCTGCCAGTTACAAACTTTTTTCACATTCACGTTAACTTGGCTCCTGAGGTTTAAGCCTTGAAGAGGGTCTTGTAAAATTTGTACCTTTCATTGCTGCCTTCTGTTAGGAGTGTAAATGGCTTATGTGAGTCTCAACAGTTTTCTCATTATAATGATAATCTGATGCCACAACGTACTGGTAAAATTCTTGCTCTGTGCATTGTATTCTGAGAGCCTGTCCATAAAAGTAGCTCATAGATACTTTGAATTTATTGATTATTTGATTGTTTGATGCCCCCTCCTTATTCTCAGGAAAGTAACAAATTTTCTCAACCCCCTTTCCCTCTTGCCTCAAAGTAACCTGCCAACAAGACTAATTGCCCATATTGCTATTCCTTATTTACAGCTTTTTATTTTTTTTAAAAAAAAAATTCTGAGGCAGTGACTGGTTCATGCAGTCACCTCTGGGAGCTGTTACTGCAGTTCCTAAGCCGCACTTGGGGTGACATTAGATATCACTTTGATATCAATAATTTGGATCTCTTCTACCATCCCTCTCCACATGTCTGCGAGGTCCCCAGGACAAGCTCGCAGACAGGCACGGCCACTAATCACTGTAATATTCCAACACAATACAGGCTGTCCAGAAATAGCCATCCCGCCGCTTCAGGAGACCTCAAAGGTAAGTACTCTATTATGTATGCACGCTACTTACAAAGAACTCCCTGCCCCGAGAAGGTAGCTTGATTAGGAGAATCCTCATCTGTCAAGCACTCTGTGTTTGCATACTGTCTACTCCTTTGTCAATTCGGACTTAACCCAATCATGCTAAATTCTGACCTTTCGCAGGCTTTGTCTCCAGCCTTGAATTCGTTGTTTTCCCCAAGTATGGACTAGCCTGCGGCTACATTTCTCCCTATATAATCCCCTGACTTTGTGAGCTTCCTTGGATTGCTCCTGACTTCCATCCCACCTTGCTGCCGCTTTGCTTGGTGAACCTTCCCCTCAGTCCCACATACTGAGACTCCATACCTCCGAACTTCTGCTGCAGACTACCCGGGCTTCAGGACAGGTGTAGTATTACCCAAACCAACTGCTCCTCTTAAAAATCCCTCTATCCCACTCCAACCTTTATTTCTATAGTTATCTGTGTGAGTGTGTTCCATACACTGTTTGATTGTATTTTAATAAAAATCACAATTATTATTTCAATTCTGTTTGCTCCTTGACTTGGCCTGACCCCATAGACATTGGGTAAAAGATCTCGCTCCATTGCCCTGCCTCTCATTTTGCTAGCTTGTGCTCTTGGCTAATTTCCCCAAATGATATAATTGAGAGTGCATTTAGGTGTCCCTCCTGGGACACCCAGAAAACAGGGTAACAGAGCACCTGGGACTACTGGGAGGTTCCTGCTTAAGATGAGGTCACAATTGTGCGAATCAATTTCTCTGCACAGGGGATATAGATACAAACACACCTGTTTTCACTACTACAGCAACCTAAGGCCCTGGCCTACTGATGAGGTAGTTGTTCTTTCTTAAGGGTCATAGAGTGGTAAAAAGGAAAGGCAGAGGAAATCTACCAACTCTGAGAAGCCTGTTTCTCTAATGCCTGCCTTCTTTCACAGCCACTATTCCTCCTGTTGCCATATCCTATACCAGTGTCAGTACACTAGCATAGTGTACCAAAAGGATTCCTGCCAATAAGTGTTGTGCATGAACCATAGTGTCAAGGATTCATGGAGAGGATGGCTCCATGTACTTCCAAAAGGGTGGAGAAAGTGACCATAACCAAGTGTGCTCCCTGAGTGCTGTACATATGATTGGCCCTGCACTCTCAGAGTTTGAGTATTCAATGAATCTTAAATAGAGATATAATGAAGTCAGGACTTGGATGCTCAAAGTCTGAAAGTTATTGATTCACAGGGACAGTTACATCTTTGACCATACCCCTGAGAGCAATCTGTTCCTTCTGTTTAGTTGCAATTGTCAGAGTAGCTGATTTCCCAGCAACAATGGGATGCTATGAACTATTCCTGTTGTAATCCAAAACATTGTGGGGGGCGGGGGACTTGGTCCTGAATAGCAGTTAAGTTTAGAAAAAGATTGGTGCCTGATGGCAGTGAAAACTGGTAGAACTAGTTTGTTGGCATAGATCAACAGAGATGATTACATTTCTAGACCCTTCAACCTTGTCATTGCAGCATCCGTCTTAAACCTGGAACTTGAGGGATGTGAAAGAATAGCTTCAGCTTCAACACTAGAACCTTCCAATAAACCTGCCAAATTAGCAAGGAAGACATTGGCTCTGGCTAATCACATGATATTCTCTAATCATTTTTTTTAAAGGAGTCTAAGGCCATTTCCGCACTACAGTGTTAAAGTGCTGCTAATCCACTTTCAACACCCTGTGGAATTTTGGGGTTTGTAGTTTACTGAGACCAAAGAGCTCTTTGGCTGAGAATTTGAAGTGCCCTTCCCTAAACTACAAACTCCAGAATTCCATAGGAGGTTGATAGTGGAATAGCAGCACTTTAACACTGTAGTGCGGAAATGGCTTAAGTCAGGCTTGCCCATAGACCTCTGTGACAATTGGACTCTACATGTATCTCCCTGATGAAATATTGTCTTCAGCTCTGAATCACTGCCATATTTGCCTTGCAGGAGAATTTGAGTCTGACCTAAAAGGGGAACTAGATGGAAAACAGCACTGTGAGTAGATCTTGTAAAGGTGCCGAAGCATTGAAACAAATAAAATGGAAACAGTATGAATCAGTCAGTAGCAGGCATAAGAGGCTGGAGTTATTACAGAATCAAGATAACACACTCAGAAGAGCAAAGGAGACCTAGAGATCAAGATGCCCTGAGTGAATTGGAGAAAGAAAGAGGAAAGATCAGAAGATTACAGGAAAACAGTAAGTGCAGACCTGTTGGCTCTGGCTCGTGATTGTTTATTTTTGTAATAAACACACTGACTCAGAAAAGCCTGGGGTTCACCAAAAGACAACTGGAAATAATTAACCAGAAACACTATATGAAAGATTCCAGCAGCCTCTTCTAAAGTGCACACAGCCATGCATGCAAAAATACATAAAATGGAGGGCCAGTCAATGGCTTCTTGGTTTTCTCATTTAGTTTATACACTATCTGTTGGAGATCTTCACATCTGGCAGATACCTCAGCCATGTCAGAACATCAAGGGGGATGGAGGGTAAAGAGGAGCCTCCTCCCCTCACTTCCAGTAGCAGTGTAAACTTAAACTGATCTGAGCACTTTCTCTGCAAACCGCGATAATGGTCCAAGGTCTGTAATCATGCCTAA
Organism: Ctenosaura bakeri; assembly: GCA_948474755.1. NCBI lineage: Eukaryota > Metazoa > Chordata > Lepidosauria > Squamata > Iguanidae > Ctenosaura > Ctenosaura bakeri. The sequence continues at coordinate 239,250 of CAOLHI010002551.1, read as the reverse complement.
ATATCATTGGTCCCATATGGAGCCAATGACTTAGCAGGCCACACAGCTATCCAAATACACTACTATTAAACTAACTCTAACTTATGGAAAAACTCTGAATAAATGCCACTACAAATAATAAATTAAATGTTGGACTGAATTAGATATTTAGTGGACAGAAAGACCAACCTGCTCTGCTCATTTCAAAAGAATGGTACAGATTTACACACTAATCTGGCTGCTATGCTAATGGCACAGATTTATATACTAATCTGGTGCTTACTCCTTGGAGAACCTATCATGATCAGGTGAAACTGATGGCTAATTTTTCCTGATATTATGTGGCTTCATATTATTCCTACTTACCTGTATAGAAAATGCCAGTGCTGCCTTTTTAGAATGCTTCAGAATTAGATATGCTGGGCAGCACATTCCATTTGGAAGAAATTCTGGTTTAGGTATGTGAAGTTGGATTCTTTCAAGCATTTTGTGTATTTGTTTAATTTCATTCTCATAGATTGGAAACTACATGGGATCAGAGACCTGTTTCACATAATAATTTCAGAAAACACAGTGTTTTACTAATAGAAACATCTGACTGAATCTACATACTCAGGAGGTTCACCTTCTGAATTGTTTTTCTGCAAAACTATTGATTTCCTAGAATGGGCACTGGAACATGGATTCTTTAGTCTAGTCATTTATGGCATTATCCCCCCGCCCTTAATATGCAATGTACTAATTTTGTAGAAGTGCCTTAAAGCAGACATGGGAAATATGCTTACTGCAAGCCGCATATGTTCCCCCATCCCATTATATTGAGGGCAGATGCTACCCCTAGATGCTGCCATTGCTGCTGTATTGTGTTTTGTGTGCCCTTAAGTCATTTCCAGCTTATGACAAGCCTAAGGCAAACTTGCCATGGGGTTTTCTTGGCAAGATTTATTCAGAGAGGGTGTGCCTTTGCCTTTCTCTGGTCTGAGAGAGTGTGACTTGCCCAAGGTCATCCAGTGGGTTTCCATGGGGCAGTGGAGATTCAAACCCTGGTCTCCAGAGTCACAGTTCTACATTCAAACTACTACCCCATTCTGGCTTTCTGTCTGACCTCAAAATTCCAGCACAGAACTTCTCTAGAATCCAGATTCTCTGTGAGGCACTTTGTGCCAGGGTCCCTCAGGGCTCTGTAGTGCAGGAGGACATTCTTGTTATCCTGTTCCCAGAGAGAAACTGCTGTTGTTTCAGCTGTAGCACCATGGACAGCAGGTCAGCCCCAGGACGTTTAAACAAATCAATTGCAGCCCTTTCTGAGCCTAGAAAATTTGCTATTGGTGCCTTAGAGCTTAGTATTGTAACCTATTCTTGATATCAAAAAAGAGTTTTGGCTGAAAAAGTTTTAATATAACTTAGTTTTGTACACATCTCAGCTAAGATCCTGCATTGTGAGACATATGTCTATCACATAACTACATCTCCATACCTATATTTCTCAATGCTACCCAAAAAAAAACTCACCTTGTAAGCAGTGCAGTCCCCCTACATTTTCTTGTTGATGAAGAATGTGATGATAAGCCAAGTAGTGTCCAGCTATTCTCCTGTACTTGAACCTGCTGTGACAGGATTTGCAGAAACCTCCCAATATCCTTGGTATTTTCGCACAGGTAACCTCCTTGTACTGCATCCAGCTACAGGAAAATAGCTGAAGGCACTCCTGCTCATCCCCCTGCTCTCCAGCCACATGGGAATGACTGTGTTGGGGTGCACTGTGCTGAAGCTTACAAGGTAGGCTTTGGAGGTGATTTGGGCTGTTGCATGGCTGGAACAGAATTCTAGCCTCTGCAAATCCTCCCCCCCCCAAAATGAGTTACAACACTATAAATCCAACTTGTGCTATCATGATTCATGAACAGTCTGCCAGCCTTGATTTCAGGATATTATTCCTAAGTATGTCTGAAATTCTCAAATATTTTCCTTTATAATAAGGCTGTTCTGCTTTCACGCTGTACCCAAATTCTGAGAGCCAAGAAAAAAAAGTTACCCTTCATTTGCTCCTGAAATAGTGGGAGAATGATGACTTAATATGCTTTTAAGAAAGTTGCAGAGGATGTTATGCTAAGCACTTCCTGATAATTCACAAGAATGTTACCTCACAAGCTTCAGGTTCCTTTCTTTGAACAGGATTTTCAAGCATCCACAAAAGGCCCTACCATTAGTCAGAGTGTGGCAGCAGATCCTATGGAGCAGCAAAAAATGCAGGACTGAGTTGAGTTCACCATGAGTCCTGACACACACAAACAGCTAAAATAGTTCACTGCCCACAGATGTAGTATATTAGTGCTTCTTAAGCTGTCTGATGTAGGGGACTGGTATTTTTCCCCCACTGTGCCACATAGTTGTGCCCATTGGCTACAATTGTTTCTTTTTTTTCCTGGAAACTGTCCAAGGACCAGCAGTTCATGGCTCGTGGGCCACCACTTTGAGAAACAATGTTGTAGAGCACTGTCCTATTGCCAGCATTAAAATAAGATTCTATTGCCAGTCCAGTTAGCTCCGGCATGTTGGATGAGTCCCTGTTGGTTGTTCCAACGTTCATGATGTGATGAATCCCACTAAGGGTATTAGCTGTGAAGGAGCTATCCAAGGTGCTGAACCTATCTTGCAAACAGGGTTCAGCACCTTCTTTTTAAAACACAGAGCAGATTCACCACCCCATTGACACTGGAGCCACAAAGATGCCACTAGGTGGAATGGAGGTGGGGTTATCTAATCATTTATTTCAGTTATCCAAATATCTTGTGCCAGCACTGATACAAAGACACCTTTTAACATCTAATAATTTGACAGCAGTGAAATTAAAATATATGTGGAATCCTATATGATCTATTTACATAAGGAAACTTTAGCTATACCTAGTTACATAGCAGAGGTGCTAAGAATCTCTTTTACTGAATGGTGAAAAGTGCAATGGGACACTAGGAAAAATGCACAATTTTCATCAGGATGGATGCCCATTTGTGCACAATGCATATTGGTGTGCAATGTACATCAGTGTGCATTGGGCACTGATGCACATTGTGTACCAGTGCGCATTGGGCACTTTACCAGCTCTGCTACATAGTAACATAACAGCAACCCACTACTAGATATGGACATATGCAACCATGCAATTCTAATTCCAGCAGATGTAAGTCCACTTATGAAGATGTGAGGCCCCAACAGGATTCCATTATCTGCACAGTGATTAACATGGTATAACTTTTGCTCCTACTGCAAATTTTCAGAGGTATACTTTTTGTCTGCTGCAGCAAAATAACAGTTTGAGGTGAACAGATTTATTACAGCCAGAGCTTTCATGCATTAGTACACAAAGCTTATGTATTATATAAAAGTCAAAGTTTGTATGTTTGTCTGTGTCAGGTGAAGATCTCATACGATTGGCTGCTAAGAAGATTCTATGGAATGCTGGAGTTTGCAGTTTAGGGAGGGACCTTTAGAATTCTCAGCCAGACAGCTCTTGGTCCTCAGTCAACTATGACTGCCTTGAATAGGCTGGTTCCTATTGGGGTTGAGGCCTAGCAGCAAGGAGGAAGACAGTGTATTCCCTCAGAAACCCAACCTGTGTATGTTAATAACTCTGAATACAGATTGGATTGAGGAATATGAGGAAAAATTACCAGTACTAGACAAGACAGTTTGGGGAATTACAGACTCAGGATCTCAAATCTTTCTAAGCATTACCTATGAGAAAATAAAATCCCAAGCAAAGTCGAATATAAACACTAGTTCTATAACAAAACTATTTATAATAAAGGTGGCATACGACTCTTTGTTGTTTGCTCCCATGGAGAACTTTCTGATTTACAACATATAAAATGTTTAAAACTGAGTATCTTGGAAACTTCCTGATGAGTTTTATGGTATGTCTGTAGGTCTTCCCTGTTTCTACTTTGGTCTTCATAATGTGGACAAATACTGCAGTAGAATACATCAAGGATATGATTGATCATCATTGGTTAGGTTGTGCATTCATCTTCAAATACTTAACACAAGTTGGCAAGTACTACTACCTCCCTCTCAGCAAAATTCCTTCCTGCCCTCCACAGGCAACCCATTTATGCCCTATAATTTCAGCCTTGAAAGGAAGACTGCCATGTACTCTAAAAATAGTCCAACCGCTCTAATTATGGAGAGGGTTAAAGCAAACAACAAGCACACAGCATGCCACAGTCTACACAGGGATCATCAGACTGCAGTAGCATGAGACCACTTGGAAAAGCCAAGAATGAAACTTTTGGAAGGTTTTTAAATTCAAAGAACCTTCACTGATAAAAGGTCAGCTTGGCATTCCCAAATATAGCTCTGAATTTTGCTGGTTGCATTCTTGATCTTCCATGCATGCAGTTCACCTTTAGAGTACGGTAAAGCTTCAAAATCCATGTTATGGTAAAAATCATTATTAGATCCACCCAAAGAGAGAGAGAGAGAGAGAGATGAGTAGAAACTTTAGAGATTTCTAGATTTTGGCATTTGTCATATGCCATCATGGTGTTTTGTTGTTGTTATTTTTATGATTTGTATAACAAAACTTTGGGTGTGATCATTAACACCATTGGTTAGTGTCCAGTAGCAATGCAACTGTCACTGAAAGTATTTTCTAGTCTACTTTTCCCCCAGTTCCAGCTATGCACTTTGCATATAAGTACCTGAATTTCTAATAGTAGACTTTGTGCATCTGAAAAAATGAATTGTAATTCCTGAAAAGATTCTCTTAGTCCTCAAGATGCCACAGAATTCTGTTATTTTGCTACAATACAGAGTAGCACAGCTGCCCCTTTGAAAAAAAGTTTCAGCACAACAATTATGATTAAATTCACCACAGCTTTACTGATTGCTATTGTCAGGTTTAGCTGATTAAACTACTAGTTGACCCAATTAAAGGCCATTTCGTCACGGGGGTGATGCTACTCACTGGACTTTTGGGCTCCCCAGTCCAGTCCATGCTTCTCAGGAGCAGCGTGTGGCCGCCACTCCGCAATCCTCTGGGGACAAAAATGGCGGCTTCCGGTTGGTCGAGGGTCTCGACCAAGTGCTGAAGCTCGCCAGCCTAAAGCCCGACCCCAGCCGATCTCAGGCTCACACCAATGTGAGCCTGAAAATCTGCATAAGGGAGCAGGCTCGCAGTGGCGCGCTCCATGCTTTTGAAAGACCTGTTTTTAGTGGTCTTTCAAAAGCACACTGGATGACCACTTGGGGTCGTTCCAGAGCAGGCTGGGGTGCGGATCTATGTTAAGTAGGTCTGACCCAGTCCACTCCCAGGTGCAGACCTCCTCCCTGGAGGACGCTCTGCCCCTTGTTAAAAACCCCATCTGGAAATGGCCAAAGTGTGTGCTTTGGATCCTACAGAAATGACATTTTAACATTACCTCTTCCCCAAGATCATGTTCACTAACAGAATCTTCTGATGCATTCAACTCTGAAGTATTTCCCATTCATTTCAGTGTGATGAGGTCCCAAATAAGTCCAGGCAGGTAGCAGACATCTTGTAGATTCTGTAGACATCTTATTCAGACTATATGCTGAATAAGAATGGCTGGGTTCTTCGTATCTCTTCATTTTTCTTTATTTATTTACCTTCATAAAATATTGATATCCCGCTCTTTATTGTGAAATTTCAGAGCAGTGTAAAGATAAAACAGCAAACAACTTAAAACAATTCTAGATTATAAATAAATAGTTCAAACAAGACAAGAACTTATTAAACAAAGCAACAAAGTAAAGCAGCTTGGAAGGTTACTGCATTTAAAAACCACATATATTTAAAAGTAACTTAGGCAGTGATGTAGACTAGAGTCGACTCAAGTCAGACTTAAGTCACTTCAGTGACATGACTCAGACTTGACTCAGTCATAAATGATGCACTAACTCGACTCAACTCGACTTGAGACTTGTATATTTTTAATGACTGGCTTGCTGCCGTTGGTTCAGTAACATAACACCTTCATCCAGAAACCTTACAACTTTGAACAATGCCTCCATCCCTTTTTGCGTACTAGTCACATGACAATCGGTCCCAAGCCCAAAGTGTGGGTGCATTTCTCAGAGGGAAACAGCAAACAAGTTAGGCAATGGGCTTGAGGCAGGCTTGAGGTCTGCTCAGCAGCCTGTCACTGCTGCATATTGGAGAAGCCTTCCAAAATGCTTCCTAAGAGCAGAAGACAAGACTCACCCCCAGAGTGCAGGGTGCATTTCTCAGAAGGCAGCAACAAATGGGTTAGGCAATGGGCTTGAGGAGGAAGGATCCTTCCTTCTAAAGCTTTTGAATCTTCAGTAGTGGGGAGTAAGATAGGATCCTATTCCCCACTTCCAAAGCTGCAGATGGCAAAATTGCAAATGTGGAGAGCCGACTCTGCTTAAATTGTTAAAACTGAATTTATTTCACTCTATCCAATAATTCTGTAATTTTGGTTGGGGTATATAGTTGGCTTCCAGACTTCAGAATTGACTTGAGACTTGAAGGTAGAGAGTTGAGACCTGGCATAAAAGACTTAAATACATCACTGAACTTAGGCACCAAACATAGAAAGCCACATCTTGACTAGGTTCTGGAAAGAAACCAACAATGGTAGCAATTGGACCTCCAAAGGAGGGCATTACACAATTGAGGTGCAACCACTGAAAAGGCCCTCTCCTATGTGTTCCCACAGTGTATTACTCTGGGTACTGCATAAAGAAGGGCTCATTCTGTAGACAACTTTTTGCAGACAGGTATGTATGTATATAGGGTATATATATCTAGGTATTGAGGACCCAACCCACCTAGACTTTAAATGTCATCACCAGAACCTTGAATTTAGACCAGAAGCAAATTGGAAGCCATTATTTAAAGAACTTGCAAACATCTGGAAATTTCTTGATATTGGGGATGGAAATAAACATAAAAATTAAAACAAGCAGGGAAAACCAAAATTGGCAGATTCATCTATCAAAATGAAGGACCTTGACTTTTTAGCTTTTTAAAAAGATTGGTTCTAACTCTCCGGGCAGTCAGCCATGTTAGTACTAAATTAGGACCGCCACCTTTTTTTCCCCTGAGAGTTTGTTTATTTTGGACCGGTGTACAACAGGCAGGTAGAATATGATCTCTCCCTGCTGGAAATGACTCTGCATTTTGAATTTGGCCAGTGCAAAGGGTTGATAATTCATTTCGGTTCTTTTTTTGAAGGCCTTACCCACATATGCAAACTTCTTCATATTCTAAGTGGAAAGACTTTGAGAATTAAGATATTCAAATGTGGGAGAAACTGGCAGATTTTCCATAACTCTAGTGCCAGGACACATTATATTGCCAGTCCACTGATTTAAAATATTAAATAATTAAGGTTTTCTGTCAGCCCAGGCTGATAGAAGCTCCCTGTAATGTTTCATGCACACAGTCTACCATAACAGTTTTAGTTCCCTTAAATCAGTCTTCTGATTTAAGGAGGGTAATTTTGCTGTCTTCCTTAGAATCAGTGTGGTGTAGTGGTTAAGCACTGGATCATGACCCTGGAGATCAGGATTTGATTCCCTGCTCAGCCATGGCAATCCACTTGGTGATCTTGGGTATATCACACACTCTCAGCCCCAGAAAACCCCATGATAGGTTCACCTTAGAATCACATAAGTCAGAAAGAACTTGAAGACACACAACAACAGCAACAACAATTGTGCTGTACCTCAGCACTAGCTGTAATCCAGTCATTTAATCCTCCTTCATGCAATTGCACAGAAGAATTCACAGAAGAAGGATCTCTTAAATAGTAACTTGGGTCCTGATCACACATTGTGAGACAATTGTGATGCAATTTCAGCCTCATTAGAGTTTTTTAAAAAATCAATGAAACAGCACTATTTTCATTAAAACGAGAACATGTTGGTAATCCAGGTTTATTCCTTCCCTCACCCAATACAACACTAGCAGAAATCACCCCTACACACATACCATATCCTCCAACTGTCCTGATTGGTCAGGATGAATAACCATTTTTTCAGCTACTTTTAAAATGCTCCAGTTTCCCTCCCCTTCTCCCACTTTCCCCCCCTTATCCTCAGCTTATTTCAATTGCAGCAAATGAGTTCAAAATTCAGAGGTAGTTTGCACTCAGTTTACTCAGCAGTGGGGAGAGCAATGGAGGAAGGGTGTGGAAAATGTGTGTCCAAGCAACATCACAGTGTGATCAAAGTGGCAAAAGCTATTAATGAGGAAGAACACACAAGCTGGGAGAGGCTGCAGCAGTTTGCTTCTGCCTGGGCCTACTGGCAGAAGTAATACCCTACTCTCCAAAAATGGGATAACAGAGGATTGATAGGGACTGTCCCTGCTGAATTGGGACAGTTGGAGGGTATGAAATGACCATATGTACCCTAGATGCCTCTGGGGGCAGGGGTAGTAATTGTAGGATATCATGGTTGAGACTTTTAGGCCTAAAAAAGCCCCTTTTTAAGAAGCAGGAAATGACTAATTCACTACTTTCAATTTTTAAAGGTCTTTAGGGCATTGAAAAAATCCCAAGGGATGAAATAGCATTTAAACAACCAATTCAATCCACCAATAGTCTTCTAGGATCATGCTAGGCCACTCTTTGTCCACTCTGGCCTTAAGTAGTTATTTAAATTCTAAAAGCAAACGTTTTTTTAAGTCAATGTGGAAGTATGTGTCAAATTACTATAGGACATATGGGAAATGCTAGCCTAGATGTGAGGACACAGCAAATCAGGGCCCTTCCAAGGATATATTGTCTCTTGTATTTATGGTGAACACACTTTCCTATAGACTGCACCATCACCTGAAACCTGGACCACTTTTCAGGCAATGTGATGAGGTCCTTTATTTCAGGTTCAAATATTATCAGACAGTACTTCCCCCCCAAACCCACCTTGTAAGCAGTGCCATTGCCTCATCCCCCAAAACACAACCCTTTCTGTGTTGTGGGGGGCGGGATATCAGCAGGGATGTGTCCACCTATTTTCCTGCAGCTGGATGCACTACAACGACATCAGCTATAGGGGCTGTCCAAGAACTTCTGGAGGGCCTTTCATAAGGCATCCACAAAAGGAAAATAATTGGACATGTTCCCACTGATACTCCATTCTCTGACAACATAAAAATGGCCATTGTTGGGAAGAGGCTGTGCTGCTTAAAAGATGAGTATTTAGGAGGAACTGTTTGGTCATTGTGTGATCAGAAGTTCTCATTAACACCCCCCTAAAAGTGATTATGTAAATCCAACTTCTGTGTGTGTGCATGTGTGTTGCATGTTGACTTACAGTGATGCCATGAATTTCATTTTTATTATTATTGTTTGTTTATTTGTAGAATTTAGGTATCATATACATTTAAGAATTCTTTTTGAAATTCATGGACTCCATGAATTTCACAGTGTTTTCCTAGGCAAGGAATATTCAGAAGTGGTTTTGCCAATTCCTTCCTCTGAAATGTAGCCTATGGCACCTGGAATTCATCAGTCCCCCATCCAACTACTAATCAGGGCTGACTCTGCTTAACTTCCAAGATCAGATGGGATTTGGTGCCTTTAGGGTATTTAGTCTAGCTTATGCTATCATAATTCACCAACAGGATGCCAGCCTGTGTGTGGTATATGAATGCATGCATGCTTCCTGCACTATTGAAGGAGTTTAGGGTGGCTATAAAGATGCCTTAACTATGTTTGTGGTGTTCCAGTAATAACTCTCCTTTACCATCCTCATTCATAATTAGACTGAATATAGTTGCATGGAAAAGAAAAGAAAACCCTCTGCCCACAAGAGATGCAAAACATTGTGTTTCTTACCAGAAAATCATTTTGAAAGCATCACATTCTTGACTGGTGGTCTCTTGTTGTTCCTTTTAGTTGTGGGGCTGAGAGAGTGTGGACATGTTAGCTGTTTCATACAAAAGAAACCTGGCTAAATTAGGTTTATAAAACAAAACACATCATTCAAATGGAGTCCAATACCACAAATATGCAGTCTTAAATGCTAAAACAAACATCTTGGCCCAGATCCATTTCTAGTTTCTTTGAGGAGTTTGAAGTCATTTGTTATGGCAAAGATAAACTTCTATATTTCTATCTGTTTTGGTATTTGGAAAGCAGAGATAATTCATAATTCTCTGGCAATTTCTTGATGTACAAAAGTGTGTAATTAAACCTAAGCACATTCGCCTCTAGCATAACATATGATCCTTCTGGAAACTCCCTGTATCCTACACCAAACCCAGCAACACACATCACACCAAGACTTCTGCCAAGCTGCTTTGGCTTCCTTCTTCTATTTGTGTGTGTTTTACCATTTGCCACCAACAGGTTTTCCCTAAATATTTCCCTGAATCCAATGTACTGTGAGATTTAGCAGTTGCCTCCTTGGCTGGAGTTCTTGTGCTTGCTGGCATCTTTGAAAGGCCAGCCACAGTGTCTACAGAAATGTACAACACATGGAAAAGAAAGGGCATTCCTTGCAAAAAAAAAAAAAAAAATTGAAAGTATAGGGAAAGAGATTTGACAGCTAGTGGGGGAGTTCTAGATCTTTTGGAACATATAGTTTGAAAGCTCCATGAGAGTAATTGCATTTTCCTAGTTTCACTTTTTTGATTTCTGTGTATGATTGTGAAAGCTGGACAGTAAAGAAAGATGACATGAATCAAACCATTTGAAATGTGGTGCTAGAGAAGAGTTCTACAGGTACTACAGACTGCTAAAAAGACTAAATAAATGAGTCCTAAGGCAAATCAACCCTGACCCCTCCCTAGAAGCACAAATGACTAAACTAGGGCTGCCATATTTTGGACGTATTATGGGACGATGTGATTTACTGGAAAAGACAATAACGTCTGGTAAGGCAGAAGGCAATAAGTAAAGAGGAAGACCACATTACAGGCTGCTTGATGTTGTGTGCTTCCAAGTCATTTCTAACTCATGGCAACCTTCAGAAAAATCTATCACAGGCTTTTCTTGGCAAAATATGTTCATAAGGAATTTGTCTTCCTCTGAGGCTGAGAGAATGTGACTTGCCCAAGGTCACCCAGTGAGTTTCCGTGGCTGAGTGGGGATTCCAGCTGTGGTCTTCAAAGCTGTAGTCTAATGCTCAAACCACTACATCATGCTGGCTCCACATTATAGGTAGACTGACTCAATCAATGAAGCCAAGGTCCTGTGTTTGCAAGACCTGAGCAGTGTTGTTAATAAGAGGGTATTTTGGAGGTTCCTTGTACGTAGGGTCATGGTAAGTCAAAGTCGACTTAACAGCAATTGACAAGCAAGCTTCATTCTTAGGCTACTGCTCTTGCTGTTGAACTGAAATTCAGCCCTTCATGACACTCTAGACACATTGCAAGCCCTGCTCCATCAATTTTCCTTGATGTTGTTGATGAGTTAACATGTACTTTACTAGCAGCAATCCTAAATGTGATTCAATTCATTGGATAAACAAGACTGATAGAATAAATTATTCTTTGGTACTGGAACAAGAAATCAAGAAATTTGCAATTTTCTATTTAAAAAAAAAAAGCTCGTATACATATTTTGAATTCCATAAATTTTTCTCAGTGTGTTTGAGATCCAACAAAGTTCGGTCAAATAATAAATTATTGAAAATGAGTTCAAAGATTCCAAATAATTCATCAACACCATAAAAAAGCTCGGAGTGAGGGATTAATCTCTATTCTAATCTCTATAGAAACAAGACAAAGCAGTGCAATCTTGAAACAACACCCCACTTTCAGCCTTCACTGCATCACTTTGCTTAATCACTCCAAGATACACACACATAGATACATACACCATAATCATTTGCTAAAGAAACCACTCTATGACTTATTTGCCTGTATGTTAAAGCAAAATATTGTTGTAACCTTTACTTTGGGGGGAAAGGGGAGGGAAAAGAAAAATAATCATATTGTCTTTTATGGAGAGAGACAGAGAGCCATTTGGCCAAAGCAGCTTGAAGAATTGTTTTCTGTTTATAAAAGGAGTTCAGCTATGTGTGAATAAAGTGAGCTTCAAGGCACATGGCAATTTGCCGTGTTGAAAGTATTTTTGCTTATCATAAAGTAGAAATGATAACAACATTTTCAGTGTCTGGATGCAGTTTAAAAAGTTAGATCCTTTGATGAATATTTATGTTTACCTCCCAGCCCATCAGAACAGTTGCCTCCATTAGGCAGTAATGCTGTTTGTCTTGATTCAGCACGTTTCCCTAACAGCATTCTCACAACCGCAGCTAGTTGATGTATGCTGTTTGTGCTGGCTCCCAGTTGTAGGATAATATCGTGTGCTTTATAAAAATGTTACTTTTTCCCCCCAACTTTCTTGTTGTTATGTGCCCTCAAGTCCACTCCAAACTGAAGCAAAATTTATTCAAAGGAGGCTTGACATTGCCTTTCTCTTAGCCTTATCAAAGCTGCCCTTATCCATATATTGGGAAAGTTACCCTTGTGGACAACTGCTCCCAGAATTCCCAAGTCAGTGTCAACACTTCCTCTCAAGTGTAAAAGTTATAGTCCCCAAAAGTTTTTGTTAACAAGTTTTTCACTTACTATGTAAAACCAGTTATGTAACCTTGTACTCATCGTATGCAAGAGTGGGCTAGATCAGATTTCTAATCTTCTCTGACTTTCATTGTTATGGTCACAGGCTTTGGAGTGATCCAGCTGGAGGGCATGCCTTCGATGAGGCCTCCATATTATTGTCCTTGTTGTCTGATTCTGCTTCTCAGTGCTATCTTCCTCATTGCCCCCTTTTTCTTGGTAGCCAGGTAGAACTCCCACTGGTGAAGAAGGGTGTTGCTGTTGTTGTTATTACTACTACTTCTACTACTACTACTACTATTTCTTAACCACCCTCCCCATGGATTGAGACAGGAGACAGCAATAGATTAATATTTAACATACTAGTGCATTTACCCAGTATTGCTCAGGATTTTTATTTTCCTGTTAAGAACTCACCAAACTGTCTTCTCCAGTACCTGTAACTTTCTCCCATATTTTCCAATGCAATCTATAGTCAGAGTTATTTACACATACGGTTTGAGTTCCTGAGGGAATACACTGCCCTCCTCCTTGCTGCTACACCTCGTCTCCATAGCAATCAGCCTATACCAGTACCTGTAACTTATCCCCATATGTCTCAATCCAATCTGTATTCAGAGTTGTTTATATACAGAAGTTGGGTTCCTGAGGGAATGCACTGTCCTCTTCCTCACTGCTAGGCCTCATCTCCATAGCAACCAGCCTATTCCAGTGCCTGTAACTTATCTCCATATCCCCCAATCTAATCTGTATTCAGAGTTGTTAACATAACAGAAGTTTGGTTTCTGAGGGAACAAACTGCCTTTCTTCTTTCTGGAAGGCCTTGGTTCCATAACAACAGGCCTGAGGCCCAAGAGCTCTCTGGCTGAGAATCCTAAAGGCCCCTCCCTACACTGCCAACCCCAGGATTCCATAGACTCTTCACAGTCAGCCAATCATTTGAGGTCTTCTCGCCTCACACAGCCAATCATATGAGGTCTTTGCCTGCCCGAGGTGGACAAACAGACAAACTCACAAACTTTTACTTTTATGTAGTAGATATCAATTAAAAACAGAACATAAGTTAAAAACAATAGTTAAAATGCATAATATCATCCTAAAAGAACAAATACAAACACTAAAAACAGTCAATACATATTTAAAATTCATTGTTAAAATTCACAATTTAAAATCATCTGGATAGGCCTGCTGGAAGAGATTGGTCTTCAAATGCTATTTTAAATGTGAACAGTGTATTCAGTTGTCGAACTTCTTCTGGCAGGTCATTCCACGGTCTTGGGGAGGCTGAAGAAAAGTCCTCTAGGTGACCATTGCCAGTCTAGTCCTAGCTGATCAAAGTAAATGTACCCCAGAGGACCTGAGTGTGCAGGGTGGATTATATGGAAGGAAGCCATCCTGTAGTGTTACCCTGAAATTGGGGGTCCCGCGAGGGGCGCCTGGCTCTGCCAATTAAAATACCAAAGATGGGGAAATTAGAACTCAGAGCACTGGTTTTGCTAGCGAGAGGCAGGGTAAGGTAGCGAGATCTTTTACCCTATGTATACAGCGTCAGGTTAGAGAGTGGCTAGACAAGGTTTTAAAATAATGAACACTTCTTTATTAACAGGAACACACAGAAGACAAATACAAATTAACTAACTGGAAAAGAAAAGAGTTGTAAGGGAGAGCAATACGACCTGTTCTGTAGTCCTGGGGAGAGGTTGGAGGTTCGGGGAAGAAAGCTCAGCATGAGGCGCTGAGGGGAGTCCTTTAAACACACCAGCGGCAGGGCAGGATGGCAGTCAAAGGTGATCCGAGGATCGGTTAGAAATGAAGGGTTTTTATAGGGAAGATTGTGCCTTTCAGCTATGGCAATCCATAGCTGAACAAAAGAGGTTTCGGTGCTGGACAAAAGGATTTGGTGAGGTCAGGTTTAGCGTGATGAGATTTGCATGTAGAAACAATACCTTTGGCCGAGACGTTGATGGCCCAACTCACAAGAGTAATTTGGCTGAGAGCCACATGGCTATTGAGGAGTCTGTGGCGGGAAGTTCCCTAAAGCTTCGGGCGAGTTTTGGGTTGCTGGCTACAAAGAGAAATGGAATGTAAACCATTAATGGCCGCTCTCTGTCCGTGCTTATCCGGAGAACTTTGCGAACACGTGAGATGAGGTAATCGCAACCAGTCCAGCTAAGGCCAAATTAAATGATATCAAAAGGATATCTGGGGGTCCTCACTGGGGGTGCCATAGCGGAAATAACAGTAGGTAACCTGAACCCATAGCATGTCAACAGCAGTTGCTTCTTGACCACCATCCCCATGGAGTCAGCAAGCAGCCATTCTGGAGGAAACCAGGCTCTATAACTGGATCACTCATTTCCTTTGCCCTCTTTCTCCCTGTAGATCCAAGGTATTGAGTGTTGATCCGCAAATTCAGTCACTTCAGAATAACTGAAAGAAAAGGATTTTTGGAATAGTAAATGTCATAGTTACTATGATATTGACTATACCTTGACTATTTTCCTTATATTATAATCAATACTATCATTAAACATTCTTGTCAGTATCATAGGCAATACCATGTTAATTAAAATTTATTCATATTTTATAAAATTATATAGATAAGAAACTTTAATACAATTCATAATAACACATAGAATTCTCTCACACATACTTTATTAAAATAATTATGTTGCAATAATTAATAAAATATCAGAGAGCAATTTTATTTTTTAATGAGGAAATTAATCATTCCAAACATTAATTAATCAACTGTGAGAAGAATAATATTTGTTAAAAATGGAGAGGGACTTTATTTGTTGATAATGAAATAGAAATACTGTACTGTATCTTAGTCCGAATACTCAGAAGTGATCCCAAGTTATTTCAAAAAATCTAAAGGGAAAACTAGTCCATTTTTACCTCTTTTAAGTATTGTTTTCATGCAAATTTCCAGTACACTCTGCCCTTTCCTTGATCAGGAAGCCCTTGAGCACTTGCCTAACCCAAAAAGTATCCCTCCATCTCCATGAAATATACTCCATTCCTGCTGTAGGACTGAGAGTTTACACAAGAGGTGGGCAGCTCATGGCGCTCCAGAATTTGTTGGACTGTAGTTTCCATAAGCCCTCATTCTCATAGTCATTGGTGAGGAATTCTGGAAGCTAAAGTCCAAGAACACCTGCAGGACCATACCATTTGTCACGTTAGTAGTTGTGTTTGGGCTAAATCCTCTGCTCCAAAGAGAAACAACAAGCAAAGTGAGCTGGCTACAGCTTCTTGTCCTGGTGGCTTCTCCCTCTTTTGAAGCCAGAGAGATGGGGTGTGAGTAGTGCAAATCATCAATATAACCCCATCTGCAATGTCAACACCTTTCTCTGGCATCCTTCTAAAGAGTACATCAAGTGTCCAGCTGTTCCTTTTCCCCATCCCCTTGCTGCAAGAGGGTTGCCGTTTCCAGGACATAATCTGATAGGTGGAAAGAAATGAGGAAGGGTAGAAGGAGAATGAATAGATTAGCAGGAAAGGAAAATATTCTAAATTTGGATTGACTCAGACTATGCCATCTGATGAGGAACTTAAACTGGGTGATCAGACAGCAAGACCAAGACTTTTTACTTCTGTACTATCATCTCAGGTCTCAGGCTGTGGTTCTAACTGATCCAATCTATGCTATGCTGCAGCACCACCAATATAATGACCACAGATAGAACTGCAATTGAAGAAGTGAAGAACCAGGAGCTTGTGACTGGAGAAACCAACGGCTTGCTATATATAGCTCCTGCTCCAAGCTATGTTCCTTGTTTTATGCAACTTGTTTTTATAGGTTGCCTGAGCAGATACATTGCTTTGCCGTTTAGAATCATAGGATCAAAGAGCTGGAAGGGGCCTCCTGGGACATCAAGTTGATCCAGAAGGAAACAACAGGCAAAGCAAGCTGGAGTTACTTCTTTTTCATAGCCTCTAACTTATGTTCAACTGTGTGCCTATCAGTGATGCCTACTGCCTTCCATGTCAGACAAGGAGACAAGACAGATAAGAACCAGAGGATCATAGGTAGAAACCAGCAGCAACTGGTAGCTTCAGTGTCAATGTGGAGACAGGGTTCAGTACCTTGGATGGCTTCTTTAAAGTATGGACTAAAATGCAGACTCATGACCCGATTGATATTGAAGCCAGTAGGTGCCACTGGTTTCTACCTATGATACCTTGGTTCTAATCTGCACCACTTGCCTCTCATTTGACTACAACTTGTGCTGCTAGACTATTTCTACCTCCTCCTTTGTCCTGAATCAGTCTGATTCACCTTTTAGCCACCATACACGGCTTCATACTGACACTCAGTTTAGGAGCAAGTAGCTCAATTTTGGGGGGTTTTCAATCCAATCAGACTAAGAACAAAGATAACTCACTATTTGTTTCTTCATCTGTCCTTGCTTCTTAGCACTGAAATAAAGCAAGAACCTTCTTCAGGTCATAGAACTGTACAGCTGTGGTGAGTGGGTATTACAAGCAAAGCAAGCACATTTCAAAAAAAAAACTGCAAATAGGACTCAGATGGAGTCCTCTGAAAAACATATCTGGATGGTGGCTCCATAACACGAATTTATTATACCATGTGGATGGCCCCATCACACACGGAGCTCCATAGGTCTATGCTAGTGATTCCTGAATGTATGAACATATAATATGATGAGTTCGATGTTCTGATCTATGCCAAAGATAGAAAAGATGAGGCTTCCTGGGAGTTGTTGGCCGGTGAATCCCATTAACACTAACCAACAGAGGCAACAATGAAAGGTTTTGGGAGTTACAGTCCTACAACATCCGAGAGCATGTACAGTCACTGTATCTGCCAATACCTATGATAAGTGACTTTCAGACCTTTCCCTTCGCTGCTCTCTCATCCTCTCTCAATCTCTTTCTCTCTCTCTCTCACGCACAGAGAGAAAAACATAAAGTAAAAATAATTCTTTTTTTTTCCAGCAGCCTCTGGGCATTGATGTAACATTTGAACTCACCCCCAGAACCTGTATGTGGCAGGTTTGAGCCAACTGCAATTATTTTAATCAAATTAAAATTATGAATAAGAATAATCGTTCACTCACACTCTCTGTTTCAGGCAATATTCCAGTTGCTGGCCATGCTCCCAAGACCCCACGCTGTTCTCGCTCACTTCTGATGTCACTACAATCGTCAACACTTCTTAGCTTGGCAGAGGGTGAAGCCAACAAAGTAAGCAAGAGCTTATTTCAAAAAGTGATCGTGTCCCTTGACAGTTGTAACATGGAAAAGTGAGGCAGCCAGCAGCTCCATACATTGGGATAGAAGAGGAAGTTTAGATTTATGTCTAACTGGCATCTCCATGTCTGCTGATTGGAGATTTTGGCTATTTGACATGAAGCTTGATTTTTATACAAAGAGGATTTCAGAGAGAGTGACTGAATCACTGTGTTCCTTCATTCTCATAATGGTAAAACTGGCACAGAAATCTTTATTAGAAAATGAGTTTTCTACACCCATTTTGCAAGGTTTTCACAGCCCCTCCTAGCCTGAGGCAAAGTTCATCATTACCCACCCTCAAAATAGATTGTTTTGTGTCCGAAAGCAAGCAGGGCCTGAATCTCTCAGAAATCACACCCAGGCCATATTCCAGTGAGGCTTTCTTTGCGCTATTTCTCCTACATTTATTGCAGCTCAGACACCAGAGCAAACTACAGTTCCAGAGAATCCTGATACATGTCTAATCAGTTTTCTCTGGAACTGCATCTTACTCTGACAAACAGAGTCAAAAGTATGAGGCAAAACATCTTCAAAACACTTACTCATATTGCAGCCTCTCCCTGTGTTAGAAACTTCTTGGCTAATAAATCAAAATAGCTCCCAATTAGCCCTTATTGATTCATCGTAAGAAAAGAAATTTTCCTTTTTCACAATTTTTATCTCAGTTTTTTTCTCCCATTCACTTTTTTCATAAATTTGAGGAAGGTTAATCTGACTGAGTAGCTCAAAATCTGGCTGAAGTAGAAGACAGAGGACAGTTTTTAAGAGTTCAGCTGGTTTGAGAGGTTTCCTTTCCAATGGTATATCTTCAGGCAAGGCCAGAACAAGAGAGAATGATTGTCAACCTGTTGTAAACTTGGCATACAACCACCTATTTACATTTACAATTATGGTACCATTGCCACAGTCGTAAATGCCCCTGAAAGTCATCTTAAAAGCAATCAGCCATCCCTAGCAATGGAATTTGTAGTGCTAGCAAGTGAATCACTGAAGGATGATGTGACCAGCCACCTCCCACCAGCAAGCAATGGTGCAAGGACATACAAGAGCCTGTCACAAGCCTTTGTGGCACCATTTCTCTCTGGTAGAAACAAGCTGGTCATGTCATCCTTTTAGCAACCCATTTGCCAGCACCATAAAATTCCACTCCTTAGGACAGCTGACTGGCTGTTAAGATAGGTTTCAGGAGCCCAATCAGAAAATACTAGATTTATGCCTCCAATGCAAGATCTCATCCAAAATTTATGAAAGCTTTCACAAGCTACAGTATGACCACCCATCTAAACTGTAGCATTTTTATAACAATTTTTTTTTAATTTTAATTTGATAATTAACTACTTTTTGTGCTTTTGCAGGTGCTAACTAAAAATTCTCTCTGTATCCTGGTAGAAATGAAAATGCTCAACCCTTCTGCAGGTGGTAATTTTTGGGGTGACCTTTCCAAGACTTTGTGGGTAGCAGGCTTACTATGGATGACAGAGCAATGGTATCCCTACCTCTCCTTTTAAATTTTAAATGACAACAGCAGGACTTCTCTCGACAACCTGCCAGGCACCATTTTTTCTCCCAGAAAGCCTCCAGAAAAGTGCTTCTGCATTTGCAGAGAATCACAGCACATAAAAGAAGCAGCAACACATACCTATGTTGGAAGCATCTGGATGTCCTATGACAAGGGTAAATGGCTAAATGCTGCTGTCTTCTATTAAGACACGTGGAGGGGGGAACACCAATGTATTTCTTCAGTCTTGAACAGCCGGTTTGTCCTTTTATTATGTCTTTAAAATGATGGGCTTGCACAGAGAGACAGTGCCTTTGCTCCTTGATTACCCTGCACTTTACTAACCTCCCCTAGAGTCCCGGGGCCAGTAATAATTCATGTAAATGACAGCTTTGTCCCTTGTGGTTTTACGTTTCACTCTGCATTTGTCTGGTTAGCATACACGAGCTCTGACATTTCATTAGCTTTGTGGTGTGGTTCCCTCTCCCTCCCCCCATTGCCTTTTATTACACTGCCGCTCAGAACTGACTAAATAGCAAACAGATTTGGAAAGTCTTGTACAGCATACATTTGAGAAGTTCTATATCTCAGCTGCCCCAGCTGTCTAGGTATCAATTCTGACAATATACTGAGGCTCACATGCACACATACAAAAAGGAAATGCAAACACAAATGATCTACTTCTGTGAACAGAATATCGTGAAACAATAAGCACTTGCATGATCTTGTATTCCTTGTTCTTCTGATTTCTTTATAAAAGGATCCACGAGAAGCTGAGAAATAGATCAACTTTCTTTCCAGGATCACTTCAGACCTGCTGATTCTTTCCACAGGATTCAAAGAAAAGTTTGGAAAATTTGCTTTTTTCAGACTACAATTCCTAGAAGCCCCCAGTCAGCATAGCTCACATTTCCAGGTCCTGGTTCAGAGGAGCTGAACTTGCTTCACACATTTGTGGTTTCAGATAAGGTTCTGTATGTGCTTCAAGTTTTACATTTAGAAAAGTTGTTTCTTAAACTGACCTTGCTTTCTGTCTCCTCTTGTTGCCCCCGTGGTAAACCCTCTCCCGGGGTCTACAACTTTGATATAAAATTAATCTAACCCACCAGAGAGGTCACCCGAATGTGCACATGGGCAATAACGGTTGTACGATCGAACAAACCAGGTCAGGCCAGTAAAATCCCCAATCACGTAGCCACAGGAGACCTCATATTGTGATAACCCATGGTGGACAAAAGGTCCTTAACCTTTAAGGAGTCCACTTGAAGGGAGTAAAAGTGTTCCCAGAAAGTTGGGCACTGGAAGCAATAAAACCTTATCAAATCCATCTCCAGAAACTCACACCGCAGCCTCAAAGCAGAGGAAGAACAGGTTGCTTACCTGTAACTGTAGTTCTTCGAGTGGTCATCTGTGCCCTCACACACTAGGAGCTTTCGCGCACGCTCAGTAACGTTCGGAAGATTCCAGAGCTCTGCAGCTCGGCAGGAACCCCTCCCCCATGCCCTCACTGAGCATGCTCAGCCTGCCGAGCAACAGTCTCTCCTCAGTTCTGTAGTCCGCCAATAAGGGACCTGAGAAAGAGGGGATGGTTGGGCGGGTGTGTGTGAGGGCACAGATGACCACTCAAAGAACTACAGTTACAGGTAAGCAACCTGTTCTTCTTCTTCGTGGTCTCTGTGCCTCACACACTAGGAGACTTTGTAGCTTAATGGTTGGACGGTGGGTCAGGTCCTAGAGAACGGAAACCAGCACCACATGTCCAAAGCGGGCATCTCCACGGGACCGGCAGTCAAATTTGTAGTGGTGCACGAAGGTCGATGGTTGGGACCATGTCACCAGACGGCACAGTTTCAGCAGACCAACTCCTCGCAGGAGAACTGCCGATGTCGCCACGGTTGTGGTAGAATGAGGCCAGAGCAATGCTGGCGGAGGCTTCCTGGCCTATTCCTATGCCAGCAGGATAGTCTGAGCCACCCCTTACAAGAAAACGTTGGGTGGATACCATGGGGTCTGTTCGACACCTGCCATATCACACAAAATGGGGTCTATCGAAAGGAAGCAGCCCTGTCTGCCCGTGTAGAAGGCCAAGGCCCAGTGAACATCCCGGGAGTGAGGAGATTGCTCCAAAGGTGTAGTCGGGTCTGGATGGAAGGTTGGCGAGATGATGTCGTGACCGAGATGGAAGGTAGACACCACCTTCGGCAAGAAGGAGATGTCAGGCCAAAAGACCATGGTGTACTTGCAGAACACAAGGTAGGGGTCATCAGAACTTAAGGCTGTCAGCTCAACTGCCCTCCTGGCTGAGGTGACAGCCAGCAGGAGGGTATTTTCGTTCTTCCTTTTTTTTTTTTTTAATGGTGAAAACCCTATCATCAGGGCTCGAAGGGCAGCCTCATCAACTGCGATAGCAACAAAGAAGCAATCACAGCAGTAGCGGCGGCGATACTGGTGGTAAAGGAGCCACAGGCCCTTCATAAACCACCTCACGGTAGCTGCCGATGGAGACCGTGGAGGTTGGAAAGCCACGAGGGCAGCAAAGTAAAGATGGAGCACCGTAGGCAGGATCACAAGCGATACTGGCTCCCGGTGTGCTTCGGCAAAAAGCAAGCAATCATTGCCATTTGTAGTGATAGTGGCGGCATGTCAACTCCTTCCTGGCCGCGATCAAGACGTTACCGATGACAGGATCGTCTAGGGTGGTATCCACCCTGTATGGGAGGCCAGGAGTGGCAGGACTGGACAGAGAAAAGATCGTTTGGGGTGCGGCAGGAGATCCGGCGCTACGGAAGCTTAAGGAGTCGATCGCGAGCGGCCTCAAACAGGGGTCTGAAGCCATGCTGCCTCGGCCATGAGGACAACGTTGACTCGGTCCACCAGGACGCCCACTAGGTACATGAGGGGAAAGGAAAAACGGAGGAAACGCATAGAGGAACCCGCCATGCCACCTGGAGTGGAAGCGTCGCCGATGGAATCGCAACCCAGGCCGGCCCTCAAGGAGTACCGGCGGGAAAAAAACTTTGCGTTCTGGTCAGTGGGGAAGAGCTCGATCATCGACTCGCCCCTCCAGTGTCATAACATCTGGAATGTCTCGCTCGAGAGGGAGCACTTAAGATGACAAGTGGCATCCCTGCTGGGGCGACCGCTGTGGTATTTTCCTGCTCCGCCAGGTGCACTGCTACTGGCTGGGTGTGAAGCAAGATTCACCAGTGCCAGAGGTCTAGGGCTATGTTGAGGAGGGCGTGGAATGAGTCCCTCCTTGCTTGTTGACATAACAAACTGGCGTTGTGTTATCTGTCAAGATGCACACCATATGGTCTGCAACCAAGTGGCGAAAATGCCCTCGGCGAAAACGCACTCGGCTTTCCCAATGGCAAGTGGTTCGAGGGCGTTGATGTGGAGGATGGTCTCGTCGTCGATCCACTGGACCTGGGCTTAAGGCCACTACAGTGGGCTCCCTATCCGAAAAAAGGGAAGCGTCCATTGTCACCTACAGTGGGCTCCCCATCCGAAGAAAGGGGGTGCCTATTGTCACCTTGAGCCATGAAAATGGTTCCCAAAAAGGGATCCCTGACAGGAGATGGTTGTAAGACTGCCACCATAGCAGGGAGTGACGCACCTGCGGAGGTATTCATTGCAGACGTCTCTGCTCATACAGAGGCGGGTTGAAACTGAACCGAACAGTGCTGAAGAAGTCATTCAGGTATGGGTAGGTCACCATGACCTTTGTCCGGAGATATGATACCACAGGGGCCATGTATTTGGTGAAGGCCCTGGGCGTGGTAGAGAGTTTGAACGCTAGCCCCCCGTACTGGTAACAGGTGCGGTCGACCATGAGCCATAGGTATCGTCTGCGCTGCGGGCAAAGCGATGCGAAAGTAAGCATCTCGGGATTGATGGAGGCGAGCCAGTCTTGAGGAGAGAGAGAGAGTGACCATCTTGACCCTTTTGGGGGGATACTCTCATTCACCCCTCCGTGGTTCAAGATAGACCACAGGGTTCTGTCCGATGTTCGGCACCGTGAAATATGGGGAGAAGGTGCCAGTGGTACTGGGCGAGGACAGAAGTTTCTCAATCGCTCCTCTTTGAAGCAAGGACTGGATCTCTTCCGGCAGAGTGGAGCTGGCCGGGGAAGAATAGTAGACGCCACGCGGGGGTATACTTCCAAATTGTGTGGCGCAGGTAAGAAGGGCAATGGAGATATTCCCCAATTCCGTGGTAACACGGTGCCAGGTGGTGGCGACCTGCAAAGGAGGCCAAGTACGGGACTTCGTCCCTGGTGAGCGCTTCTTCGCAGAAGAAAATTGGCGCCTCCGAGACAGTAGACGGTCAGGAAGGGGCCAAGTGAGGAGACCGGGGTTGAGAAGTCAAGGGTGATGACCTGCGTACGGTTGCAGACAGTCAGGCATATCGTGACTGGATGGTTCATCGCTTGATCCAATACAGCATTAAACAGCCTCTGGCCATCGAAGGAGAGGTTCTTGAACCTTCTCCTGCTGTCCTCTTAGATGCCCAATGATCTGTGCCACACATTTGTTTGCCGTGGCTCGGGTCTTAAGTAGTTGCATGGAGGAGACCCGGGCCGTCAATGGGAGGTCTTCAATGCACCTGTGGCTTTCCTCCTGCAGATCTGTGGAGCTCGGCCGCACAAGGTGCCGGAGGGGGGCAGAGTTTACGATCGCAGCAGCAGCAGCAGCACCGCAGAATGAGTAGCCCACATGATGGCTGTGCACTGGTCCCCTGGCACTGAGTGACGAGGTGGAATAGAACCAAATGCCAGAGTGTCCAAACAGGATGGGTTGTGGCCCACAAGTACTTCTGGTGAAGTCAGTGTGCCTCAGATGGCGGGCACCGGGTCCTAGATTGATGGAGCCGCGTCCAACACGTCTCCTAAGACCAGGGTTGAGACAAGTGAGTGGCCGGTGTCAACCCTACAGACTCAATTTCAAGTTGTAAGATCTCAATTTGGAGGAGAAATATGTGTCCGGTAACGGTTGCAGGTCCGTGAAATCACAGGCACGGACGGGGTACCGTAATTGGTCGGTACCGGTGGAGTAGCTGGAGGTGGAGACACTGTGGTGGCCCTAACAGTAGGAACCACGGGATGGAGACCTCAGCAGGCGATCAGTCGATCGGTGCCTCACGTTGGGGTGGGATCGGTCCCTATACGTGGGGGAATAAGAATGATATGACATCGGTTGAAAACCTACCGTATTCCCAAGCAGTCTCCCATGCAAGTACTAACCAGGCCCGACCCTGGTCAGTTTCCGAGATCAGACGAGATCGTCCGTGTAGGAAAAGGGCCATGGAGGGGTGGGGTGAGAAAAGGCCCGGTAGAGCAGGTCTCCCGCCGCTGTGAGGACGAACTCCTTGCATCCTCAGGACAGTCCATCCTCCGAGGGCGATCGGAAGAGACACCATGGAAGCAAGGACAGGCGGGGCCGTAAGCGCGAACCTTACCGCCGATGCACGACACATTCAGGGGTGGGAGAGGAGGGATCCTGTTATTCATGAGGTGTACTCCTCTCTTTCCCCCATAACAGTCCACGCGCGCGCCCGCTGCTGCTGCTGCTGCAGACAACAACCGGGTGCCGCGACACGGTCCTGATGGGCAGGCCCGCGGTTCAACCGCTCAGGGTGACCAGGCGGGGAAAAAACGCAGCTGTAAAGATAGGCCAGCCCGAAAGGCACGGACGAGGTGGCGATGTAGTCATCGTCGTCCTCAGGACGGTTCATCCGCTCAGGGTGATCGGGAGGAAAACCCGCGGCAGCAAGGGTAGGTGGGCCCGAAGGCGCAGCCAAGCCATCGGTCTTGTCGCCATCGCCCCTTAAGGTGACCGAGCGGAAAGACTGCGGCAGCTAAGATAGGCGGGGCCGATGGCGCAGCCAGGCCAGTGGTCTTGTCGTCGTCCTCCGGGCGGGTCAACCCCTCAAGGTGACCGTGCGGGGAGACCGAGGCAACGAGGATAGGCAGGCCCGAAGGCGCAGCCGACCCAGCGATCTGATCTTCATCCTCCAGGAGGTCCAACCCGTCAGGGCGACCGGGTGGAGAGTCCGCGGCAGTAAAGATAGGCGGGTCCGAAGGCGCAGCCAAGCCAGCGGTCTCGTTTCCATGCTCCGGGCGGTCCATCCCATTAGGGTGACCGAGTGGAGAGGCCGCGGCAATGAGAATAGGCGGGCCCAAAGGCGCAGCCAAGCCAGCGGTCCAGGTCTCATTTTCCGGGCGGTGCACCACTCAGGGTGACCAGGTGGAGAGAACGCAGCAGCGAGGATAGGCGGGTCCGAAGGCGCAGCCAAGCCAGCGGTCTGATCCTCCTCCTCCAGGCGGTGCGTCCCATTAGGGTGACCGAGTGGAGACACCGTGGCAGCGAGAATAGGTGGGCCCGAAGGCGCAGCCAAGCCGGCGGTTTGGACCTTGAGTATCTCTGGGGGGTCCATCTTCTCAGCCGCATGTAAGGTATGTTTCCTTTCTTCTCTATCTCCTTTCAGGTGCTCTGAGAAGGAGGCCATTTGCACTGGGCGGGAGGGAGTGGCCTGGAGGATTAGGCCATCTGCGAGTCCAGTGTAGCCTCCCTGAAGAATGGTGTGCCCGATCAGGGCGTGGTCGCCAGGCACGCTGAGAAGACATTGTGGGCAGTCTAGCCGCACATTAGGGTTTTTTTTTTTTTTTTTACACAGCTTCTTCTTGGTGGTGAAGCCACAAGACAACAGAGTCCAATTCCTTTCAGGTGTTCCCCAGGAAAAAGGAGGGAATCCGACCTTGCAACCACAAGGACGCAAGATTTGAAAAAAAGGGGGGGGGAGTTTGAAGAGAAAGTCAAAAAACACGAACCAAAAGCTTTATAGGCAGCTGCAAAGCTAAGAACCTTCCGTTCGCTAAGGCAGACGAAAAAGAACTGAGGAGAGACTGTTGCTCGGCAGGCCGAGCATGTTCACTGAGGGCATGGGGGAGGGGTTCCTGCCGAGCTGCAGAGCTCTGGAATCTTCCGAACATTACTGAGCGTGCGCGAAAGCTCCTAGTGTGTGAGGCACAGAGACCACGAAGAAGAAGATCCTGTTACTGGGATGACACCTTGTTATCTTCCGATATCAGAGAAATGCCAGGTGTGGAGTTGTTTTTCTTTTCTGTCCTTGCTTGTTTTTCCCAGGAAAGGATTTGCCTTCAAAGTAAATTTTTCCTACAAGTATTCCCTGTTTTTGGGCTAGTTAGGAGAGAAAGGTGAGGCAAGGAGAAGGAGTATGATGCCTCCTGCTCATACCAACTGACCGGTCCCCCCTCTCGACAGCTGCACAATCTCCTCAGCATCTCTTCGCTGAGCTGCTGTTCGATCTCTGCTTCCCAGACCAAGGACTTCAGGAAGAGATGCAGTATCACTCAAGCTGTGAATCTCTCAACAATCCCTCTATCTTATTTCCACTCTTTATTTCTATTAGCCCTTGGATGTGTGTGTGTGTGTTTGTGTTAGTGCAAACTATTACTATTCAATAAAGTCAATCATTGGACCTTTTTATGTGATTTCTGACTGAGCCTGACCCTGAAAACATTGGATAAAAGATCTTTAATTACCCTGCCCTCTTTGCATTGCTAATGCAGTGTTCATAGCTAATTTTCCCCACAAGTGATAATTTTGACAGGCATTGGGAACCCCCCTAAGGGACCCCCAGCAAGCAGGGTAACACTCCCCTAGCTTTCTTCCTGTGGTCAGTTATTTTTTATTGGTTTAACTTGTAATAGTACATTTTTATGGAATTGTTGTATTTTATCAATATTGTGAGCTGCTGTAGGAACTCCAGCTCAACCCTGGGATACAAAACCAAACAATAAATAGTTCTGAAGGTACAGTTAGTCAATAGCGGTATTACAATCACATTAATTGGTAGCAGCCCTATAAACACATAGAGAGAGATCCACACACAAATACAAAATTTAATACCAAGTTTCTAATTTTTTTTGTATGTACAACATTTCTGTCTCAAGGATCTCAGCATGGCATACCTGATCCTTCTCCTAATTTTATCCTCACAATAACCTCATAAGGTAGGCCCACCTGAGAGGCTGTGAATGGCCCAAGGTCACACAGTTAAATTCATGGCCAAGTGCGGATTTGAACCTGAGTCTTAATCCTCCACTCTAACCTCTATAAAACTGAATAAAAAGATATACCTCAAGCAATCATTAAGTTACTGAAAAGAAACCATCTTTCAATAGCCCTTAAGATGGTAAACACTGTCTGGCAGAACAGTGAGAAAAAGAACAGAAACATTCACCTCTAGTGAACTAAACCCAGTTTATCAGTATGTCCTAACACAGAGTTCATCTTAACTGTGGTTTAATTAAACAAGCCAGTTTCAAACCATGTGTTAAGAAGCCCACTTGTTTTACAAGATCATTAAGGTTAAGGATAAGTCAGCATTTGGGCATTCCACTAACTGCGATTAATTTAAAACAGAAGTAAAAGCATGTAATCACCTTCTTCTTTGGAGGAACAAGGAGACTATGTGCCAAGACCTGTTCACAGAATGCTAAACCACATCTGCAAATTGCGCTGTTTTTCAGTATGTCAAGACATACAAATTAAAAGCTTAAGCATGCAGAGTAACACATATCAGATGTGCACTGGCCGTCCTCCTTTTGCACATGCAATAGCAAGAGTTCTCCAACTTGGTAAGCAGTAGGCATGGGACCTCTGGAAATACACAAATATCAAATCTCTGTCAGGCTCTTAACTCAAAAGTATTCCAAAGCACATTCAGTGGAAGTCATTTTAATCTGAGAGTGGTTAGCA
The DNA here is from genome assembly GCA_948474755.1 of Ctenosaura bakeri. Lineage (NCBI taxonomy): Eukaryota > Metazoa > Chordata > Lepidosauria > Squamata > Iguanidae > Ctenosaura > Ctenosaura bakeri. The sequence continues at coordinate 211,169 of CAOLHI010002551.1, read as the reverse complement.
GTTCACACGTTGGACTGAGATCCAGGCTCAAATCCTCTCTTAGACATAGAACTCACTGGGTGATCCTGGACTGCTTATTTTCTCTTAGACTGACAAATCACAAAGGGATTCTTTAAGGAGATGAGGGAAGCCATTTATGCCACCCTGAACTCCTTGAAGGAAAGGCCAGGTATAAATGCTATGAATAAAATGCCCATCCTTGAGTCCTAGCAAAGGAGAGTTCTGTGCCAAGGCCATACTGTGGGTGCTTCCTCCTCTACTCAAGGAAGCATCACAACAATTTAAAATCCTGGGGAGTTTTGCTTGCCTTGAATTCTCCACCACAAGCAATTCAAACAATATATGTGGTCCACACACACTCTGAGAAGAAGACTTTCTCTTACTTTTCAGTCCAGAACAGTAATGTTTTTCTGCCATGAATCCAGTGATGGCTGATAGTTCTCATGTCAATGGAGTGGTCAATCTGCTCTAGGTTTTAATTCCAAAGGAGCTGGCCAGGGTGGGTTTCGGTATGTTGGATAGCTCCTTTAAAGTTCATAATTCATAGAACTCTCTTCCCAGAGAAGTTAGACTGGGCACAGTTCCTATTTGTTTCTCCCAAGCAAGTAAAGACTTTCTTGTTTAGACAGGTGTTCGTTGGTTGACTATATAAGGCCTGTCCCACTAAAATAATGTGCTAGATCTTGTTAATTGTTGTGCTGGTGTGCATGCACATGTGTGGGCATGTTTAATTATATATGTTTTAATCTGGTTTTAATTTTTTTGTTTGTTTAATCTCATTTCAACTTTTTTATCTTGTGGATTTTGAACAGTATGTTTTTTAATTTGTGGTAAGATGCTTTGAGATAGGGAGGAGGAGAGTGTGTATATATACACAATTACACAATACTATGAACTTTAAAGACAGACAGATAGATAGATAGATAGATAGATAGATAGATAGATAGATAGATCGATCGATCCAATACACACACACACACACATATCCATCCCATCTCTTTCTTTCTCTCTCTCTCCAGTTCTCCCATCACATTCACAGACTTGACATTCACGAATTTGATTATTCACGAATGTGTGTGCCTCCTCCCATTACCATGCATTTTGCCCCAGTAAAAAGAACTCACACCCAGGCAAAATGGAAGGAAATTGGGGGAGGGGTGGCAGAAAGCTTACATGATCCTTCCTTCCCTGCTTCCAGACCCCCTCCTTCCCCATCCCATGCAAAACAGAAGGGAAAGGAGGTGAGATAAAGCACATGCCAGCTTTCTTTTCTCCCCCTCCAGGGCTCCCTCTTTTCCCTTTCCATGCAAAACAGAAGGGAAAGCAGGGGTGGGGAACGTTTGCACAAGCTTTCTTTTCCCTTCTCCGGAGTTCCCTCCTTTCCCTTCCCATGCAAAATAAAAGGGAAAGGGGGGGGTGGTGGAGAGAAGCTTGTGGGTTTTTTAATTTTTTTACATTTTTATTGATTATAAAGAGAAAACAAACAAAACATAACACCACGTGATTACCATAAAAGTGAAAAAGAAAACATTACAACGAAATAGCTTACATTGTTATTTCTTTCCAGATCCTTTATCATCATGTACTTATTCCACATGTTATATATCATATTGCTTATATATTTTTATGTTCTTAACTCTATCCTTTTCAACCATATTTAACCTACTGCTGTTACTAAATATGATCCTATTATTGAATATATTATTACTAACCCTAACTTTAAATGTAACCTTAAATATAACCTTAAATGAAACCTTAAATGTAAGCCCTAACACTAAGTGTAAACCCATCCCCCAAGCCAGTTATCTTTCAGTTTACTCCACTTTCCAAAATTGTAATTCTTCTTGTGGAGGTGTGACACTTTCATCTTTTATTAAGACTTTTTCTAGAAATTTCTTCCATTGGAGAGAAGCTTGCAAGAACTTTCTTTTCCCCCCTCCAGAGCTCCCTCCTTTCTCTCTCCAGGCTAAACAGAAGGGAAATGAGAGTGGGAGAAAGCTTGGGTGAGCCTTCCTTTCCTCCCTCTGGAGCTCCCTCTGCCATTCCTATGCATTTTGCCCTGGCACAGAGAACTTGTGCTGAGAAAAAACAGCATGGAATGGAGGAGCTTGCACGAGTTCTCAGCACTGGGCAAAATGCATAGGAATGTCAGGAGAAGCTCCGGAGGGGAAAAGGGAGGCTGGTGTGAGTCTTCCCTCATCCCCATTCACTTCCCTTTTACATGGGAACAGGAAGGGGGGTAGCCCCAGAAGGGAATGGGAGGGGGGAACTGAGTAAAGTTATTCACAGTTTTTCCACTTTGATGAGAGTTCTGTGCCCTGAACCATCAAAAAAGTGGAGGGACAACTCTCTCTATAGATAGATATAGACATAGACATAGATATAGATATAGATACAGACATAGGATAGGTATATCCAAAGCAGATTACATTTTTTTAAAAAAAAGGATAGCTAAAATTGTCTTTTACGAAGTTTTTTTAAAAAAAAATGATTAAGTAAACAATTCAATTACAAGGTGGATTAAGGAGACCAGATGAAAAGACCTATTCTATTAAAAGCTCAAAGTTAAATCAGTTTAAACACAGTTAAATCATAATAAAAAAGATAAATGTACAATACAGAACGTTAAAAGTCACACAAGCTAAGAGCTGAAGGGCTGCCTAAATAAAAAGGCTGCTGCCTGCCTATGGAAAGAGAGGGGGCCAACCAAAGCTCCCATGAGATGGGGTTCTAAACAGCCTGGGAGCAGCTGCTGAGAAGACTTTGTCATATGTCCTCAGCAAAAATGCCTGTGACGGTGATAGGACCAAGATGATAGATAGATAGGCAGATAGATAGGTATTTAAAAAGGTAATGTCCAGGGCAAATGCAGTCGTTCCATACTTCTGTGTTACAGGAGTGGGAAATGTGTGGTCGTCTAAATGTTGTTAGACTGCAGCTCCCAGCAGTCCTAAGCTGCCAAAACCCATGGTGAAGAATTTTCAGTGTTGTAGTCCAACAACATCTGGAGGGCTGCACAATTCCCACCCTTGCTCCACTATTCACACTCACATTGCTCTACATTGTTGATACTCCCACTTTTCTTATAAAGCCACTAGTATAATTAGTAGCATTCACATTTGTGTTATTGTGGTGAAAGCAAAAATTATCATAATTGGTTGATAAAAGAAATCTGTGGGGACTGGCTCCAATCTTCAGGTTATGGATCCAAACAGTAAAGCAAATAGCCATGAATATGCACTGAGTGGACTAGTCCTTTATGCTCCCTGCATGGTTGAACTCTCGTGGCTAAATTTCAAGCTATTTGCATTCTTTTTAAAGACAGGATGTTTCAGACAACTTGCTGATTTCCTTGCCAAAGTGTGACATGCATGCTACATATTGAAAGGTTTCAATAAAAACTGGCCACACAATTCTATACATATCCGTTCAGAAGCAAACCTCATTGAATTCCTGAGACATTACTCATAGGAGGTAAGTAGCAAAGTATTATGGAAATGGTAATTCACCAAAATTCCTGAAAGTACATTGACATATAAGAAGTTATATTGTTCTCTAAATCTCCTTTTCTATTTAAGACTAAACTCAACTGCCCAATTTCTCTGTACGACATGACATTGGTAGTGCTTTCCTAGACTTGAATGAAGCCATAAATTTCAGTTTGTACTACCTGTCACTATTAATTTAGTCAGTCATATATTTTAATATTTAAATAGCACCTCCACTCAAAATAAATCCCCAGGGCAGTTGGGCACATTCAGAATACAGTTAATAATAGCCAGTACATGATCTAATAAAAATACAGAGACCTAAAGCTATCCATTGGTGCTTCACTACTTTGGTAACATACTGTATTGTCATTGTGGTATCATGAAGCTACATATGACATGCTGTTCTCCATGTGATGACAGTTCAACAATCATTCTCCACTGGCTGGAGAAAAAGATAACTGTCATCTCTCTTTCTTCCACCTCAGCAGCTTCAGAACCTTAGCACCCATTAGATAGTTTTTCTACGGCCATTTCTCCACTACACTGTTATAGTGCTATTATTCCACTTTCAACACCCTATGGCCAAAGAGCTCTTTGGCTAAGAAGTCTAAATACCCCTCCCTAAATTGTAAACTCCAGGATTCCATAGGATGATGAAAGTGGAATAACAGCAGTATAACAGTGTAGTGTGGAAATGACCTGTCTTTTACAGAGTTTTAATAGAGCATTAGTTTGTTTCTTTAGCCAAAGGTATCTTTCCTCCTCATTCAGAATTACTAAATGCTGCATGCATGCACTCCCCATCAGTTCACTCTCTCAAAGAGGCAGTTCAAGTTCCATTGTCATTGGCCCTATCCACAACATATCTCAATAGTGTGTTCTTCTGTTACAATCCCAGTATTGCCATCCCCATGATGGTGTCAGGTTAGAAACGTTCTCTACCGCACACTTTCATGTTAAGTGGATGAGTAGCAGTATTGCCATTGGTGTTTCTTCTTCACTACAGTGGCATTGGCTAGTCCCTTTCCACACCTTTTCCCTGTCCCAAAGCTCCTGATCGGTTGGGGGGGCTGTAAGCCATACTAGCGTAGCCACATTTTAATGGCATGACACACTAGTACGCTATTGCACTTTTGTGCTATGATGCTTAAAAATGTATTTTAAAAAATAAAAAGTTTTAATTCAAAAGGAGAAATTTAAAATAAACATGGACTGGTAATTGATTATGAAGTTATCACATCATGGAAGTTGCTGAGGCAGGGACAAGCTGGGCACGCCCACACCCCACCCATTCCTGGATCTGTGATGACAGGAAGCCCTATCAAGTGCTATTACAGTACTTCATTGGGCCAGCTGATGGGATTGAAGTGCTAAAGGAAGCTCTTAATGGATTTTTTCTGTAAATGATATAAGGCAGTTCTGCAATGTTTGGGGATGGGATAGCAGCTAGATAGCTAAGATGTTTCCCTGTACTGGAAACAACCCGCTGCTGTTGTGGGATGGTGACGTCATGCGGAAATGGCCACTGTCACAGCACTAAGGATGTCCTAGATTTGTCTGCTAACAAGATACCCTTTGAAAGAGGTTTTTAAAAATCAAGCAGCGCCACCACTTCTGGTCGCTCCTGTGCAGATTGGGGTGTGGAACTACGCTAAAGTAGTCCACCCCAATCCACTCCACAATGTAGACGACCTCCGTGTGGAAAGAGTCTATAACAGTGTAGAGAGGAAATGACCAAAGTTTACTTGGATGTTTAAAAGAATTACCACTGGCAATTAAAGGGAAAAGGACCGGTGTCTTATCAACCTTAAGGAACCCATGCTTGCATTGATGATGTTGGAACAATTCAGCATGTGCTCAGTGAAAGCAATCAAGTTTAAAAAGCAGGCAGAGTGTGCCCAATGTGAACAAATACTCAAGGAACAAAATATACCAAATACTGGTATTTACATATTCTTAACATCTTTATTTGGCACATTGAATATCAACTCCAACACAGTCAATTCATCTGTCCCAAGATCTGTTTCAAGTACTCACTTCAACACTGTCTTTAATTAGGTGATGTTCTTTTCATAAACGTTGCCATAAAATTCGAATGACTAAACAGCAGGAAACTATTAGGCTTCCCAGAGCAGTGTAGACTGTTTTGGTTTTGGGTTGTGTGTGTGTGTGTTTAATGAAATGGTTACGAAAACAACTATACAGAAACACTTGTTTAAGAACAAAATTAAATTGTAAAGAAAGAAATAACAAGGACTGAGACAACAATAACTGATATTATTAAAAATGTGGTGGATTAAGGAGACCAGATGTAAAGACCATGAGGACTGCGGTACTTCTAAATAAAACATGTATTGTAAAGAGTACATGGACAAACTGCACCTGCCATTGCACACAAATATCAAAAGCAGAGTAAACTTTGCCCTCTTGTTCATCTGGGACATATTTATAGTGGTTGTATGCCAGTTTAACCATCACAGCCTCTCTCAAGCAATCCTGAATGTTTGATGAGGATGCTGAAAAGTCAGCTCTTGGCAATCACTGGCTTCCATCAAAAAACCCTGAAAAGGAAAGATATGAATCTTGCCTGTATAATAACAAGATAGTTAGGGAACAATGTTAGAGGTGAGACTGGTGATCCTGCCTCCATGTTCCCCCACGCCTGAGTATTGCCATTAGGAATATAAGGGCCATTGATTTCATAAGTGCTTTCTTCCCATTAAGTATGACTGAGGTTGCACTCTAAATGTGTATCTATGCTACACAGCTACAGCTGCATGATACTATTTTTATTGTCATGTCTCCATCCAGTTCTAGGGCATCTGGCAAAGAATTCCAAGTGCTTTACCAAACCACAAATCCCAGAATTCAATGGCAATTAAAATGTGGTATTAAACAGTTGAGAGCCAGCATGGCATAATGGTTTGAGCACAGGACTATGACTCTGGAGACTCTGGAGACCTGGATTCAATTCCCCACTCAGCCATGGGAACCTACTGAGTAACTTTGGGCATGTCACACAATCTCAGCCCCAGAAAACCTTATGATAGGTTTGCCTCAGAGTCAACATAATTGGAAATGACTTGAAGGCACACAACAACAATCCAACAGCTGTAATTCTATAGCATACGTAATTGCTAAGGCTTAGTGTCTTCGATGTTTTTTTGTTTCAAAGTAAACACACACAGGACAAAACCATTTCCCCAAGTTAGATCTTAGCTGCAGTCCCATGCTGACTTAACTGGTGGTAAGTCCAAATGAATTCAGTGGGAACTAGTTCTGAATTGACCTGTACAAGATTGCACTGTTAGGCATGCAAATATCTCTGTTTCTTTCAGGAGCAGCTGCTGCTTTGCTTAGGCAATAAGATGCAAAAGAGAGCACTTTTCACAGTGGAGAAGATTTCAACAGGAGTAACTGAGCTGAATGCTGGGCTCAAGCCAGAAAGTCTTTTCTTCCAATGTGGGTGGCCAGGTACAGAAAAGGACAGGAATGTATTCCTGCACTTCTAATCCCTATGTAGACAAGGGACCTTAGCTTGCATGTCAGGTAAGACTTGAAATTCTCCCTTTCACACAGCTATTACAGTGCTAGCAATCCTGTCCTTCTTTGAACCTGGCCACCCTTGGTTTAATACAGTGCAAGCCCTTTACACACCTGCCTGACAAATGAGGTCTGTTGGAAGAGCACATCTCTGTGGCCCTTTTAGCACAGCATTTGCCATGTGAAAGGGCCCCTGGAGCATCGCGCGATTGTGAGGAGCAGTCTACACAACGCACTCGCAATCGTGCAATGCTCCAGGGGCTGGGAGGTGCCGATCGTGCACTATTTCATTTTCAGCTTTGAGCCAAAAATGGTGCATGATCACACATCACTCCGGGACCCCACATGCATTTACCTTGTATGCAGAGCTCTGGAGCCGCAGCGCTCATGCTTCCTGCCCCAGCGCAGCCTGGGAAAATCCCAGGGTGCACTGTGGAAGGAAGAGGAGGGGCTCTCACGCAACCTGTTCGCGAGCAGGCAGCAGCTGCAGAACTGAAGCAACGGGGACTCTAGAGCCTCTTGCAAGAGGTTCCTTGTGTGATTCCCGCACTCCAGCTTTGCAAAAAGGTAAGCTGCAGAAAGGTCCTGTGTCCCACCCATGGGGGTAAAGCACTGTTGGAAAACACAGAAGAGGCCTTCTCCCAGCGGCAGAGCTTGGAGTGCGTGGAGGAGGGGTGGGAGGAGTCATGGTGCAAGGGTGGGGCCATGGTGCACGGGGCAGGGCCACAGCATGTAGGGGCAGGGCTGAAGAGCATGGGGGTGGGGTCGCTGTGTATGAGGGCATGGCTACAAGCTGGGACGCCCCAAAAACACTGCCACCAGAGGCAAACCGCTCTCATCGCCCCCCTGTCCCTATGCAACTGCCTTCTCCACTGTGACACTCCAGTTATTGAATATCTTCCCCTTGGGGGTCCAATTGGTGCCAATACTTGTGTCATTATGGTGCCAGATCAAAACATGGCTTTTTCATTTTAAAGCCTTTGAGGTCTAATTGATTGCATTCCATTTGTACACACACTGTGGCCTGTATTATTTTAAATTGTTTTGATTGGTTTTAAGAATTTAGCATGCTTTTAGTCTTCTAAAATTCTTGCTATAGTTTTAAATTGCTCTAAAGGGATTCTATTTCATGCTGCCCTGGGATTTTCAGATATGGGGAAAGACGTAAATATTTTAATAAGTAAAATAAAATAATAAAAGAAATAATTAGCAGCTCAGCTATGATATCTACAGTGATTGTGGGAAAAACATTCTATCTAACCTGCCTGACAGGGTTATTTTGAGGACAAAATGGGGAAAAGAATTCAGCTCAACACACTGAGTTCCTGGTAGGAATGAAACAACAAACTTTTCAAAATACTGCAGTCTTCTAGCATCAGGTCACCCTATACAAGACTGAATAGTACAATATTAAATTGATGACAAGCACTGTCAGCAGAGAGCCGATTAATTCTCATTGAGATTCTGTACAATTTATGTCAGCAATGAAGGTATAAGTCTCTGGCTGAAAGGAGTTTAACTTAGGGAGTTCTGACAAACACAAAAATTTATTGTCTGTTTAACATAGCCAGATGCTGGCATTATTATAGGAATTAATCAGGGGAAGAACCATGTTATTAAGTCATAATGCAATCGTTAACCCTTAGGATAGCAACATGATAAGACTGGCAAAAGGAGACAAATTCTGGCTCCAATTAGTGCATTAAAAAAAATGAAAGTAAATCACTTCATTCAAGCACTGAGAGTAAGATATAAAACACTGAGTCTTCAAAGGCTCACTTCCGGATCTGCTGGAGGAGGAAAATGAGAAATAAAGTCTCTGCATTTTGAGATACTACTGGTGGTGATCCTCAAAGTCAGAGTTCAATTTCCTAATACTCACCTTTATCCCTACCAACAGCAGTCTAAGGCCATTTCTGCACTAGACTGCTACAGTACTATTATTCCACTTTCAACATCCTATGGAATCTTTGGGTTTGCAGTTTAGGGATGGGGCTTTGAGGCCCCTCCTTAAACTGCAAACCCCAGGATTCCATAGGATGTTGAAAGTGGAATAATAGCACTATAACAGTCTAGTGCAGAAATGGCCCAAGTTAGAAATAAAAAAAATCAGCCCCCTTTTTAACTTTTCCCTGATCTTTTCCTTTTAACAGAAGTTTAGTTTGGAGAAGGCAGGTTAATTATTTCTTTTATTACAAGAAAGAAAAATTTCCAAATTTTCCTTCTCCCTGAAAAGATTATGTGATTTCTTGTTTTTCTCTGAATCCATGTAACATTTTGTGAGGGGGGGGGACACATACACCCAAACCCTGGATTTTGTGCAAAATCAATATTTTCGTGCAAAGTACCATTTTCTGAAATATAAATTGGTTCTGTGCAACAACAAAAAAAGTCCCACAGTGTGAAAATCATTGAAAATGTCTTCAAATTCTCACAGAGATATGTCAGGAGGCCTTTTCTCCTCAGGGATGAAAGAACTTGAGAAGATTCTTTACATCTGTCATCTGGAGACAGATAACAAGGATCATCCTCATGTAGTGAAAAGTTATCACTGGCTGATTTTTCTTTAGGGTACCAAAGCAGGTCACACTAATTGGCTGGCACTATAAAGCTAGAGTTCATTAGCATGTTTTTGTTACTTCCCATTTTCAGAGGAGCCTAGCATTAAGAACAGATTCTAATGCTCAGATGCATCGCAGATTAAGGCCTGCCACTTGTATTCTCTTCATCACCTACAGAACTACCATGGCCAGCAACCACCGTATCTTTTGCTGTTATTATTTGCTGTCAAGTCTGTTTTGATTTATGGTGATCCTATGGATGAGAGATGTCCCAAAAGCCTTGGTCATCAACTGCTCTGCTCAGGTACTGCAAACTCACTGCCATGGCTTCCTTCATTGAGTCAACCCACTTGTAGTGCAGTCTTCCTCTTTTCCTGCTGCCTTCCACTTTGCTGAGCATTATTTTCCTGTAGGTTACATGGTTTCAGGATGTGCCCAAAATATGATCGCCTCAGTTTAATCATCCTGGTGTCTAGTGAACAGCCAGGACTGATTTACTCTAGAGCCCATCTTTTGGGCAGTCCAGGGTAACCATAGAATCCTTCTTCAGCACCACATTTCAAATAACTTGATTTTCTTCCAGTCATGACTTATCTCTCACAAATGTTGTGTTTCTTTCCAGATCACAACAACAACTAGTTCCACCCAATGCTTCACTGCAGAATATGCTGCATGCCTATAGACTAGAGATGTAAAGAACACTCACGAACTTTCCTGTCCTCAGTGAGTAGGGATATCTTGACCACTTCAGGATACCTGAACAACAAAACAGTCAACCACTGTGATTTTTGTCTTGCTTTGTTTTGTTTGTATTTTGGGACTTGTTTTTAAAGACATTAGTTTCCACAAAAAAGGTTTTTCAAAAGTTTTTTCCTTGACTTCATTTCTGTAGATAAAGACTAGTGTAACTAATAACATTTATTTTATATAAAAAAAATCATATGATTGGCAGTTCCCATGTTCTTCAGACTTATGGGAGTATGGCCTGCAAGATTTGCAGCTTGGCCAAGATGACGCAAAAACAGAAATTATATGAACCAATTTGTCCATGCTGAGTCTATCCATGTATCTGACATAGTTCAAAACACTGATCTGACCAGTGCCTGTGCAATCTATTTAAAAAAATAAGAAGAAGAAGCAGTTGACAAAAATGATGCCTCTGTTTGATGCTAGCGCATTGTGAGCCAAACCATGGCCCAATAATTCTCCAGAGATGATCATGAGGAAGCAAAACAAAAGAGCCTCTGAAGGATTCCAGCTCCTGCATTTAAAATCAAACTGAAAAATTCTCAAATTACCATGACTGAAGACATTGTCAATTAGGTCAAATGGAGTAATTATTATATCCATTTGGTATCTACTGTATAAAAGTCAATGTTTGTCTGTTACCCTGATTTCTGGGAGTCCCGTGAGGGACACCTAAGTGCGCTCCAAATTACAAGGTGGGAATTAGGTCAAAGAGCACAAGCTAGCGGTGCGAGAGGCAGGGCAACGGAGCGAGATCTTTTACCCAATGTCTACAGGGTCAGGCCGAGTCAAGGAGCAAACAGAAGCGAAATAATAATTGTTATTTTATTAAAATACAATCAAACAGTGTATGCAGCACAGTCACTCAGATAACTATAGAAATAAAGGTTGGAGTGGAATAGAGGGATTTTTAGAGGAGTTGTTGGTATGGGTAATACTACACCTGTCCTGAAGCCCGCGTAGTCTGCAGTAGAAGTTCAGAGGTATGGAGTTCTCAGTACATGGGACCGAGGGGAAGGCTCACCAAGCAAAGCGGCAGCAAGGCGGGATGGAAGTCGGGAGCGATCCAAGGAAGCTCTCAAAGTCAGGGGTTCTTATAGGGGAAAATGTGGCCGTAGGCTAGTCTGTACTTGGGGAAAACAATGAGTTTTGGGCTGAAGACAAAGCCTGCGAAAGGTCAGAATTTAGCATGATTGAGTTAAGTCCAAATTGTCAATAGAGTAGCCAGTATGCAAACGCAGAGTGCTTGACATTTGAGTATTCAACTAATCAAGCTGCCTGCTCGGGGCAGGGAGTTCTTTGTAAGTAGCGTGCATACATGATAGAGTACTTGCCTTGAGGTCTCCTGAAGCAGCGGGTCGGCTATTTCTGGCCTGCCTGTATTTGTTTGGGATATTTCAGCAATTAGCGGCCATGCCTGTCTGCGAGCTTGTCCGGGGGCCTTGCAGCATGTGGAGAGGAATAGGTAAAGAAGGCCAAATTATTGATATCAAAGTGATGTCTAATATCCCTCAAGTCCAGGCTAGAAACTGCAGTAACATGTCTGCGTGTTTGTCTGCGTCAGCATTTGATTGGGTGTGTGAGGTGAGATGGCTGGCTGTGAAGATTCTATGGAATCCTGGGGTTGACAGTTTAAGGAGGGGCCTTTAGAATTCTCTCAGCCAGAGAGCTCTTGGGCCTCAGGCTGGTTGCTATGGAGATGAGGCCTACCAGCAATAAGGATGCTAGAAAACTTTTGGGAGGCATATGGGAGAGAAATTAAAGTGACATACACAACATAGCCCATTTCTACACTACACTGTCATAGTGCCATTATTCCACTTTCAACATCCTATGAAATCCTGGGATTTGTAGTTTAAGAATTCTAAGCCAGAGAGCTCTTTGGCCTTAGAAACAGCCATAGTTACAAGGTCTTCTTGCCTCACATAGTAGATTGTATGGCTTCCATATGTGAGCAATCTTAAAGTTGAAATTCAAAACAGAAAAATGTAAAGCCATTGCATAAATTCAACAGAAAGGGGGAAAAAAGTCAGTACATCAGCGTCAGTGGACAACACAGATTGGATTGGGGACTATGGGGAAAGGTTACAGGTACTGGAATAGGCTGGTTGCTATGGAAATGATGCCTCACAGCAAGGAGGAGGACAGTGTATTCCCACAAGAACCCAACCTATGTATGTTAATAACTATGAACGCAGATTGGATTGGGGAATATGAGGAGAATTTACAGGTGCAGAAATAGGCCAATTGCTATGGACACGAGCCCTAGCAGCAAGGAGAAGGACAATGTTCTCCCTCAGGAACCCAAACTGTGTATGTAAATAACTCTGAAAATAGATTGCACTGGGAAATATGGAGCAAAGTTACAGGAAATGGAGAAGACAGTTTGGTGAATTCTTAAGAGGAAAATAAAAACCCCGAGCAACGCCAAGTAAATACACTAGTTAGCAGTATAGCAATGGGAAATCTTCGGTAGCTCCTAGCCCAGTATTTGCATGACACCCCTGATAGAAAGAACCACTGCACATGAAAAAACAATGCAGGGATGGGCACTGTGTGGCACAACAAATGTTGGATTGAAATTCCCATCAGGCCTATGCAGCATAGCCAATAGTGAGGAATGCTGAGAGGTGCAGTCCAGCAACATCCAGAAGGGACCACTTTACGCATTCACAATTCTCTAGTCTTTGCTGGTTTGGAAACTAAATTAAAGGGGGATCCAACGATATTTTCACACAGCCAAGGTAAAAGAGGAGGTTTTGAAAATCCTAGAGCAGCAGTTGGCCACTCAGCCCTTTCCAGATTGGGGTTGGGGGTTATACAGCTCCCATCAGCTCAAGGCAGCTTAGCCACTGGTGAGGGGTTATGGGAACTCCAATCTCAAAAGGGCTAACATTTCCCAACTCTGTTCTAATAGAACAAGGGCCATTAGAAGAGCATTCCATCCATTACAGAGGAGAAAACCATGCCTAAGAGAACATCATCCAGATTCCAGATACATCCCAGAAAATACAAAGCTTTTATGAAGGTTGCTTCCTACTATTCCCTGCCCTCCCTGCAAAGAAAAATCTCTAATGTCAGGTACCCTAAGACTGAAATAGCCAGGGAAAGCACATTTTGGCTTCTGCAACTAGCCAAGAACAAGGGCTACTGGGTAGCCATTGGTGAAACACAACGAAGGGAAGATTGGGGTAGCCCCACCTGACTTCCATACCCTACACCTTCCCTTTCTATTCCCCTTTTCTTGTGTATCTTATCATTTTGTTAACCGAATGTGTCTCATCTTCATCTCTCTACAGTGCTTTCCATCATACCTGTATCAATTTTAATCAATTTTCAGCAGAATGGAGGGGCTTTAAATCCAGTGGACCCCTAGCCACTTCCTATTCCATGACACCTTTGAAATACCACCATTTGCTTCCCTACTGCCAGTGGGGAGAAACTATTCTCTCAGGTACGCTTAGGACTGGATCCTTAGATTTCATATCTCAAAAAAATATCATGACAGAACTAAAAATATTTATCCCAGAACAGGATAGTTAATAAATCATGGGTTTCAAGACGTTTGTTTAAATCCTCAGCTATTTCTCAGTATACAGGAAATATGGTGGATGCCATAACATAGCATAGATTTTAAATCCATTCAGAATGAACTGGTGGATCTGGTAACTGGTGTACTTATTATGCACACATTTCTCTCTTTACCATTTCTCCAAGCTTTGATGATTGGTTAGGTGTTTCGTTAATTTATTGATATTGGCCATATTTCTCAATCTAAGAATGAATACAAAGTGATAAATGTGTTTTTAGCTGGAACTGAAGCACTGTTTTGCTACAACCAAAGATTATCCTTATCAACTAATCTGAAATACTTCCCTTCAGCTGCCCAAATTTAGCAGATATTTTCTATTTTCTTGCATGTTTCTATTAAAACTGCCCTTATTTTTAGTGTTCATTTTGTGAACATTTTGTGTTGAAGATGAGCTTTCTTGAGACTTGCTGTTCTTGTTTCGCCCATCTCCTCTGCATCCAGAGGGGTATATATGCGTAGGAAGGGGAAATGAGAACACTGGCTTCCTAAATAAGAATTCTGCCCTCACCAAGGAAATTTTCCTTCAGGTCCTTAATTTCTAGGACTGCAGTAACTTATAACTTCATCTGAGCATTTAGAAATGCAGCTTAGGCTTCCAAGTAAAAGGGCAGGCAACATTACCAAGGAAATGCAAACACAGCTAACATAAGAGTTCCAGGTATGAAGGATTTTCAACATCTCACACTCTTATCATGCTAGAAATTTGGAGACTGAAGGAAAAGTCCATGGGGTGACAGAATTTTTATTTTCAAGGGCAACACCCTTATCTCCCCTGACCCTTACCATCATAATTACATCCCTGTTTGCATTTCAGATGTGATGGGTCACTTATGTTCACTGTGCGGTGGATGTGCTGTGAATTAGCACACTGGGCATAGGACATCTATGAGCATAAAATATGGGCTTCCTTTTCCTTCATCAGCATCTAGCCAAAGAGCAAGTGTTGCTGAATACATTCGAGTTACAGCTGTTGAGTGCAACCAGATTAAAATTCTTAATTTTTTTAAAGGTCACTTATGTTTTTATTTCTACAGCCAAGGGATGTGCACTGGAAAAAATGTATCATTACATTCCTTGGATTTCAATGTGTTTTCATACTTCCTTCTTTTTGGAAATCTTTTGTTGGTCTTTGGTTTATTCAAATTTGATTTTCTTCCTTTGATGGATTTCAGTCCACCCTCCAGCACCTGTCTCATCAACACAAAGACCCTCAACAGAGCATGTTCTTTCCCCAGATCTCAGCCATTTTCCGGGGTACAATCTTTCTTGAGTCCAGTTCAAGCAAAATTTTTCTTACTATTTTTCAAAATAAAATAAAAGTCCAAGCAAATATAATTTTTGATTCAAAATTAGTTTAATCCAGATTGACTTTAATTCATGTTTATTAAATCCAAATGAAATAGAAAGGTCATTCTTTTGTATGTATCTTTTTCATTCGCATGAAATGAATGGACAACCCTAACAACAAAGCTAGACAAGGAATATAAATTAGTAAAACACAAAATAGGAATCTAATTGTTTTCAGTAGTACATAATAGAGAAATTCCAGTCATGATCCTTGATGAGAGAATAAGTACAGTGGCTCCTCCATATTCACAAGAGTTTGGGATACAGAACCATCATAAAAGTGGAAAAACTGCACATACCCCCCCCCAAGATCCTATTCCCATTCTCCTCCCTCTGGAGCTTTTCCCCTCCCATTCTTTTGCCTCTGGCCCAGGTGTTGGGGGTGAAGAGAGACCAAATAAGGTAAAATGCTTACCAGTACTTTCCCCTCAAATAGAGAAGAGTGGAGTTCCGGGGTTCTAGCTACTTCCAGTTGCCATCTTGAGAAAGGACGGTTAGGAGCAAAGAGAGTACCTGACCAATCAGCGGCTATTACATAGCAGAATGTACAGCCACATGACAGGGAGGACACACTTTCAGCAGTAGGAGAGGCTTTGCTCACCCAAAAGGAAAAAAAACATTCATTTTAAACACAAGCCTCACAAGCCTGGGGTAAGGAATACAAGGAAGGAGGAGGAGGAAAATGGGATGTGGTGGAGGAACAAGCACATGCCTCACAAATAATCAAATTCACAAAGATCATGAATGTGGAGAGAGGACTGTATTAAAAATATGCAAACACCCCTATTGTGTTATATGTGGTGTGATAACTGAAGCTCCTATCAGAGCTGCTGATGACGAGCAGCAGCTGTTGGTCCCTGTGGCTCTGCATGGAGATGAGTCCTGCAGCTCAAGAGCTCCCCCTGCTGCCATGGACCAAGCAGGCTTGGACGTTCCTCTGCCTGCTCCTTTAGGGCAACAGGGATCTGATTCTGAAGATGATTTGGAGCCTGTGCCAATCAGCCCTCAAACAAGGTGGAGACTCAAGAGAGCTGAGCAAAGGGAGGCTTCCTTGATTAAGTTCAAGAAGCAGTGACTAGCCACACCTGTGTCTTGGGCTATATAATTACCTGCCTGGAAGCTTTCCTTTGCTTGTGGCAAACTTCTTTCAAGCCCTCCTCTTGCCTGTTCCTTGCTCCCAGCACCCGGTTCTTGCTACCTTGAATTGATCTCTTGACCCTTGGCTTTTGGAATTCTGACTATGGCTTTCACTTGACGCTCTGGTAAATGAACTCCTTTGTGTAAAGTGCTTGCTTGTCTCCTCCTGGCTGGACTTTGCTGGCTCTCACACTCCCTTCTCTGGGCTGGCTCGCCACCCAGGTCTCTGAACTTGACATGTGGAGCCCTGATGGCACAGTGGTTAAATGCTGGTACTGCAGCCACAAGGTTGTGAGTTCGATCCTACCGGGTTCCAGGTTGACTCAGCCTTCCACCCATCAGCAGGTCGATAAAATGAGTACCCAGCTTGTTGGAGGCAATTAACTAACACATTGTTAACTGCTTAGAGAGCACTTAGCTGATAAGCAGCATAGAAATACACATGCTATTGCTATGCATCACTCAGCTGAGAGAGAAAAAAATCTTCAGGTAACAAGGAACTTTTATCAGTGGCCCTGTTGCATAGCTCGTAAAGGCATATGTTCTCAGATGCAGGACAGACCCAAGATTGTAAGATGGTGTCCTATTCCATAAACAAAGGCTGACTGGTCCAGCCACTGAATCTTTCCTGAACACTGGAAATAGTAAAGCATCCTTTAATGCAGTGCTACTCAAAGTGGTGGTCCCAGGAGCTCTTCAATCCTGCAGGAGTTCCCAAGAAAGAAAGAAACAGCTGCAGTCAATGGACACAAGTATGGTGCTGGTCCCTGGCACATGGTCAGGTGGATCCTAGCTAGTCTCTCATATCAGATAGCTTAAAAATCACTGCTCTACTGTATCTGCAGCAACAGGCTAGCTTTAAGGGACATTGAGCAAGCTGTATGGCACACATCTTTTTCTTCCAAGACTTTATCGTGCCACCCAGCATCTGCTGCATAAAGATCCTGCATAATGGTAGGATCTTCTCTGAGAAAAACTGTATGAAAATGGTTCCAGTGCCGCCACTAGTGACATGCACTTTCCTTTTAAAAGGCTTTCATTTTTAGAAGTGGCACTTGGCTTACTAACACAAGACCATGGCAAAGAACAGCACAGACTTACTCTGACTCTTGTAGATTTTAGCAGGAAGTAACAGACTGTTCTTGTGGAACTGGTCATACATTCTTATCTACATGAGTTTGTCAGACCTCCATCTACACATCTGAGGCCCTTTCCGCAGCTTACCTTCTCACGCTGCTGGAGTGTGGGCCTTGCGTGAAAAGCCTGGGCAGGCAGGCTCTCGCAAGCCTCCTGCTTCCCTGATGCTTGGGCTCCGCAGCTTCTTCCTACTTGCATGAGAGCCCCGCCTGTGCCCTGCCCCTTCCTTCCGCAGTTCAGCCTGGGAGTTGTAGGCTGCACTGAGGAGAGGACACGCGACAGGCCCGCTCCAGAGGCTCCACACTGCAGGTGAGTGCAGCCCAGGCCCATGAGCCTTGCACAAGCGCAGCTTATTTTTGGCTAAAAGCCGAAAATAAGAAAATGAGTATTTGCTGCGCTTGCGGGCCTTGAGCATGGCGGAAATGGGAGTGCATCATGCAGACCGCTCCTGACATTTATGCGACACTCAAGGGGCCCTTTCACTTCTAAACTGCCATGCAAAAAGGGCCAGAGTTTGAATGTCACCAGCTATCTCTAGCTGTGCAAGGCTCAGATTTATGGTTCCTATTGACTCATCCCATTTTACAAGGAAGTACCTGAGCAGATCCATTGGAGCAGTTCTATTTGCAGACTAAATGCGCCAACATAGCCTGCCCTTTGCATAAATTTTTGCCTGCCTGTCTTTCTAACCGGTTTTCATTATAGGGGCCCTCAACATTTCTTTTTTGATGTTCTTCTGTTCTATTCTTCTCTGGTCTTTGAAGTGTTCCTCTGTTTGGAAAAAAATGCACAATATAAATAAAATGATGACACTTGTTATTAGCATGAGAAAAAAGACATTTTGTTCCAATTATCTTTGCCTTCTCCCTCTCTGCCTGAGCTCCTCCATTTGGAACAATGAGAGTTGCTAGTACACAAACAAAGGGCCCATTTTGAAAACTGAGAACACAATTGTGAAAACTGGGGGACATGAAAACCTGAATTAAACATGAACTGTATGCATAGTTCATATTCAGTCCAACAGTATTGTGCATGAAAGAGGTATAAAATTACAGTCTTGGTTGCTCGAGGAGCAATTCTACCAAACTAAAGATCCATCCACTCAGTACTTACTTAAACACAGGGCCAGGACTGGGGGAGGGGGAACACGGAGGGGTTCTTTCCCAGTGTGCATGATTCAAGGGGGCACCAAACTATGAGATGTTGGCCTATATGTTTAAGAGAAACACATAGAATCACCAAAAAAGAGAGAATTTTTAATGACATTATATAGTAAGATTGTTGGATAGTATTAGATCTTATTGGGCACCCGGCCTGTGTGTGTGTGTACAACTTCAGCAGAGTAAGGGATCAATGAAATGATTGAATATCCCAGCTGGCACTGACAATGGGCAGACTATCTGAAAGACTATATTTCCCTGTATGAATCTGCCACAGTCTTAAATTCCATGTGGAGGGATTTCTCTCAGTCCCACCACCATCACTGGCTCATAAATTATAAACCAACTTCAGTTCCAAGTTTGGGAGAAAGGCAGGATATAAATAAGTATAATAATTATAATAATTTGGTGAGGACATGGGAGAGAGCTTTCTCAGTGGCTGCTCTTACCTTGTGGAATCCCGTTCCATGGGAAACTCAGCAGGTCCCCTCCCTGCTCTCCTTCTGCCAGCTGGTAAAGACCTTTTTGTTCATGCAGGCTTTTGATGTGCAATTGCTTGCAAAGAGACTTCTTATGGGGAGAAGGTGCATTATTGTTCACTTTTGTGTGTGTGTGTTTTCAAAATGATTGCATATTCTTCATAACCTATGGCTTTAATGGAATAGTTTTTAATTATATTTAAAAGTTCACTGTTAGGTCTTAGAAGATTCTTTTAGAAAGCCACTTTGAGTCTCACTCCAAGAGAAAGGCAGTATATATATAAAATAAAAGACAAGACAAGGATTGTAGATGTTGGAGTGCACCAGGTTAGGGAAGGCAGAAATAACAGAAACTGAGGCACCTTTAAATTCCAGCATATATGTGTATGTGTGTTATATAACAGCTTGTGAAACACATTATCTAATAATCCTGAAAAGGATATTGAACCAGAAGTTTGCAACAAAACTAGAATGTATCAGATACTTCAAAGTTCTGCCAGCAAACCCAATGTACCTGAAGCTCCAAGAACAATTGTCATTTTAGAGTGTTTCTAGAAAAGAGGCCCAGAACAATTTTTTTAAAGAACTGTCCTCATAAGAACTACATGGGACAGACAGCCACTGGTCTCTGAGCAAGAAAGAAAATGGTTATGACTTTACAAATGTTATAACCTGAACTCTTTTCAGAAGTAAAATGGGTGCCAGTTCACTCAATGCTGGATCTATTGTTCTTTGGCCCAATCCTTTTGACATTTTACTATAAATCAAGGCCGTTAACTTCACGTAAATCTGTTCATTGATTATTTATTTCATTCCATTTACATTGGATGAATGTCATCATCTCAAGGGAAGTCATCGTAATTTTTGAAATATGTTAAAACTTGCTGTGTGAACAATAAGCCCACATAGGAGGGAGTGTCTGACAAACAAAAAAGACAGGCACAGAAAGATGCAACTCCAAAAGCTTTTCTAAAATATTTCCGTGTTTATGTACACAAAACCTACTTATTTTCTTTTTCTACATATACCACTGTAGGTGTGTTACCCAATAATGAGACTGTGGAGAAAAGGTACAGGGCAGCAATACATCACTGTTTTGTTTGTCTATATGTTCATACCTATAAAAATACAATGAACAGAGTATACATTGTATCATACTTCAAAGCCTTCTCAAAACATGTTCCACCAGGTTTTCTTGAAGAAGTATTATTTTACCCCTATAGTTTACCAGTTAATCTGGTAAGTAGATTCCCCCCCCTTCACACATTAGTTTCTGTTTACACTTCTTACTTCCAGGATTTCCATGAAAAGCAGTATGACACAATGCAAGTACTGGATGAGTAGTCGTCCAAATTTTCAACACTATCTAAAAATGCTATTTGGTGATTTGTTTATTGAAGGAACCTGAACAGCACGACGTGCAAAGAACTAAAAGAGGTGTTCTATGGGATAACCCACCCTAAATTAAAGTTCTGATTTGCATAATATTTCTAACACATCTAACTCTGGATATTTGATAGCTTATTGGAGAAATAAAAATGGGGAGAGAATAAATCTAGGGGTTGGAAATCACAATAAGCCATACTTTACCATAACAAGAAAGAACCAATTCACACTATGGGTTGTGGGAATTCTATTTTTCATCCTTTCATCCTACATTTGACAATTCCTGGTTCCTTTGCTACCAAAATCAATTTCTTCCTCCCCTTTTCCTCTCTCTCTCTTTTTGTTGTTGTTAACTGGGTGACCCAATGGATGAGAGACCTCCAGGCCATTCTATCATTAACTGCCCCACTCAGGACTTGCAGATTCAGGTAGGTGTCTTCCTTGATTAAGTCTATCCAACTGCAATGCAGTCTTCCTCTTTTCCTACTGCTTTCTACCTTACCAAGCATTATTGTCTTTTCTAGAGAGTCATATCTTCTCATGATATGGCCAAAGTACAACAGCCTCAGTTTGGTCATCTTGGCTTTTAGGGAGAAGTCAGGCTTCATTTGCTCCAGGATTCATTCATTTGCCTTTTTAGCAATCCACAGTATCCACAGAATTCTTCTCAAGCACCACATTTCAAAGGAGTTGATTTTTTTTCCTATCAGCTTTCTTCATTGTCCAGCTTTCATAACCATACATAAAAATTGGAAATACGACGACATTGACAATCTAGCTTTAGTATTCAATTATATATCTTTACACTTCAGAATCTTGTCTATTTCCTTCATAGCTGCCCTTCCAAATCCTAGACCTTTTTAGTACCTTACCCTTTCGCAGAGCTGGGGTGCGGGGCTCGCGCTAGAAGCCTGGGGAGGAAGGCTCTCACGTCCCTGTTGCTTTGGATCCACAGTTGCTTCCTGGTTGCGCGAACACCCCACCTCTTCATTTCACAATGCAGCCTGGGACCTTTCCCAGCCTGCACTGCACAGGAAGCGCAACTGGCCCAGCTCCCGAGGCTCCGCACACCAGGTAAGTGCACACGGGGCCCCAGAGCAATGTTCAACGCACAGCATTTTTGGCTTTAAGCCAAAAATGAAAAAATGCATGCATGGTCTGCCTCAGGCCCTTGAGCGTCGCACAAATGCGAGTGCGTCATGTGGACTGCTCCTCACATTTATGCGACACTCAAGGGGCCCTTTTGCTTCAGAAGTGCAGTGTGAAAAGACAGCTAGTCTTCTTCAGATTTTTTTATTGCAGTCTCCATTCTGATTAATGACTGAGCCAAAAAGAGTCTCTCTTTTTACTGTTCCATTAGTCCAGAGTTCCAGCACCTGAAAATTTGAAATTGTACCTCTCTCACACTAGAGCACTTAATTTAAAAAAAAAAGTCCAATTCTCAAAAAGAAGGAAAGGAAAGCAAGGGGAGACCAACAAGTAAGCAGCAGAAAGGAGACAATAGGAGGAAGAAATCAGAAAGGATCAACTGGGAACTGTAGATTCCTCCCAACCCATGCAAAATCAGCAAGCACTCAAGGAACACTGGGAAGCAGATGGGACGACCACCACAAAACTCCATCAAAGGCAGACAGAAAAACATGCTCACAATTTTTCCCAACAAAAGGCTAATCAGATGATACCTCCAGATCCCACCCATCTAATATATAAAAGTCAAAGTTTGCTTGTCTGTGTCAGGTGAAGACTTCATATGATTGGCTGCCTGAGAAGATTCTATGGAATCCTGGAGTTTGCAGTTTAGGGAGGGGCCTTTAGAATTCTCAGCCAGAGAGCTCTTGGGCCTCAGTCAACTGTGACTGTCTTGAATAGGTCAGTTGCTGTGGAGATGAGGCATAGCAGTAAGGAGGAGGGCAGTGTGTGTGTTTCCTCAGGAACCCACCCTCTGTATGTTAATAACTCTGAATACAGATTGGATTGAAGAATATGGGAGAAAGTTGCAGGTACTGGACAAGACAGTTTGGGGAATTAGAGACACAGGATCTCAAATCTTTCTAACAAGTATTACCTATGAGAAAATAAAATCTCAGGCAACACCAGGTATATATGCTAGTTCCTTATTTAAAAATCCACATTATATAGAATGGTTCTGTGGGAATTCAGGTAACAGCTTGAAAAAAAATGACTTTTTTCCTGATAATAATAATAATTATAATAATATATTATTCCATACTAAAGTTACAAATTTGTAACCTAGAGTTACAGATCCATAACTATCTAGTAAGAGTATGCTGTTTTATTCCTAACTTATGTAAATGCCCACCCAATTTACCTTAAGAGGCAGTAGCAGATTGGGCCAAGGAGATCTATTCAGCTTCCAATTTGGGCAGAAGGAGGAAGATGTCTTCACCACCACCACCTTGCACCAGCAAGCAAGCCTGTGACAATCCAAAGTGTTACCCTGAAAATTGGGGGTCTCATGAGGGGCGCCCGGCTTTGCCAATTAAAATACCAAAGATGGGGAAATTAGAACTCAGAGCACTGGTTTTGCTAACGAGAGGCAGGGTAATGTAGCAAGATCTTTTACTCTATGCATACAGCGTCAGGTTAGAGAGTGGCTAGACAAGGTGTTTCCAAACAATTCTTTATTAAACAGAAGCACAAAGACAAACACTAACTAACTAACTGAAAAAGAGAGAGAGTTGCAAGGGAAGGCAATACGACCTGTTCCATAGTCCTGGGGAGAAGTTGGAGATTCAGGGAAGAAAGGTCAGCGTGGGGGCGCTGAGGGGAGTCCTTTAAACACACCAGCGGCAGGGCAGGATGGCAGTCAAAGGTGATCTGAGGATAGGTTAGAAATGAAGGGTTTTTATAGGGAAGATCGTGCCTTTCAGCTATGGCAATCCCGAAAGAGAACAAAATAGGTTTCGGTGCTGGACAAAAGGATTTGGTGAGGTCAGGTTTAGCGTGATGGGATTTGCATGTAGAAACAATACCTTTGGCCGAGACGTTGATGGCCCAACTCACAAGAGTAATTAGACTGAGAGCCACGTGGCTATTGAGGAGTCTGTGGCGGGAAGTTCCTTAAAGCTTCGGGCGAGTTTTGGGTTGCTGGCTACAAAGAGAAATGGAATGTAAACCATTAACGGCTGCTCTCTGTCCTTGCTTATCCGGAGAACTTTGCGAACAGGTGAGATGAGGTAATCGCAACCAGTCCAGTTAAGGCCAAATTAAATGATATCAAAAGGATATCTGGGGGTCCTCATCGGGTGTGCCATAGCGGAAATAACAAAAGGACCCCTGCCACAATTCCCTGTCACAGCCTCACTTGCTGACAGGAGCAGGTGGAAATGTTACCCTCTTCCTACCCCAGTCAGAAGCTGAACAGACCTCTCTCGCCTGAACTGGCTGCTGACTCTTAAGGTGGGCTGGGGGAATCAAGTCAAGAAACATTACTTAGTCATACAGATGTAAATAAGTAGCCAGTCTAAGGCCCTTTCCACACCCTACCTTATCCTGGCAATGTCCTGTGAGGATCCCAGCAGCAACTCTGCTGGGAGGGGTATGTGATGGGAGCGGTCCCCTCCACGCCAGGTGCCTCTGCGATGCAGGAAGTGTGATGGCCCCGCCTCTTCCTGCCACAGCACAGGCAGATACTGTCCCAGGTTGCACTGGGCCAAGAAGTGCAGCCAATACACTTCCGGACCCTCTGCACACAAGGTAAGTGTGGGATGGCAGTTCAATCACAGGTCATTGACAGGGAAAACCGGTCATTGATTTACTCTGTGATTGCCATCATGCATAACTGTCATTGCAGTCCCATCCTTCTCCCATCCCCATTGCGGGACAATAACACCCTACAAAAAAGGTCTATCATTTGGATGATGATGGTGATGATGATGATAATGACAATGACAATTAAATATCTTGTTGAGCTGGAAAAGAAAGAAAAGGAAGAAGCAAGAGCTCCATTCTATTGCACTTTCAGCAAATGTGGGACTGAAAACAGCCAGACAAATATCAGCTGGATCCTTCTTTGCAAGCTTGCACAATGTTAGCATGCTCTCATCATGTCAGGTTTGACAAGAACTATTTGAAACTGAATTGGTTCCAACAATCCCACATACTCTTTTATATGGAGGCAAAGTCTGCTGACTAGGAGAGATCCACATTTCACTCAACAGGTGCCAACAGGCAAAGAGGAATTTTAAACCGGGCTGGTAAACTAGAGACACAAATAAGGGATTTTGCTCTCCTGATAAACTGGCTTCCTATTGTCAGCGTGTGAACATCCCTACCACCCCAGAACATATTACTCATATTCTGTGCTTTGTTGAATGTTTTCTCTCTGTCTCCTCTTAGAGGGCCATGTGTACCTGATTTGGATTTTCATGCATCGAACAAGTGTTACTGATTCCCAAAAAGGACTCATGGTCAAAAATAAATGATAGGTGAATTTGTGTGGGGATAGCCTTACAGAACAAGGGAAATGAAAAGTTAGCCTTCAAAAATTCAAACAAATTAAATGGTGGAATCCTTTTAGTTGAATACTCTTTAATAATACTAAGGTTACCATATTTTGGAAAGC
This sequence comes from Ctenosaura bakeri, assembly GCA_948474755.1. NCBI lineage: Eukaryota > Metazoa > Chordata > Lepidosauria > Squamata > Iguanidae > Ctenosaura > Ctenosaura bakeri. The sequence continues at coordinate 186,004 of CAOLHI010002551.1, read as the reverse complement.
AAAAAAGAGAATAACATTTATCTAACAACAATTCACAACAACAATTTCACTTTTCCTTTTCCTAGTCTCTTCCAACAGCTGCCACATCTACTCCACCAAGCTACACTTTTTCCATCATCCCCACAGAGCCAAAGGCTCCCTTAGCCACCTCAATCAGCTAGCTTACCTTCCCTTTCCATATCTGTCTGCCTTCTTCCCTCTACCCTGAGTCTCTCTCCCTCTCCCTCTCTCTCTTTCTCTCTCTTTGGGCTATGCCAGGCCTGTCTCCTTCCCTTCTCATAGTGGAACTCTCAATGCAGCAAGCAAGATGTCAATGAGAAGATAGGATTCTTGGGGAAGAGGTGAAGAAGTAGCAGCCATTTTTAAAATCCCTGACCATTGCAAAAATCTGCCCAGACAGAAATTTTAGCTCTGAAAAAGAGGACATTTCCAGGAAAAGAAAGATAGCCCTAGTAAGACCTTTTAAGACTGAAATGGCAGGGGGGACGTGGAAACTGATGAAAGTGCAGGAACATAAATTTCCTCAAGTTATAGTACCCCATAGTACCATATTCCATTTCTCCGCCTCCACCACTTGATTTCCATTTCCAGCCCCTTACTATAGTCTGCATTATACATACTCTGCAACATTTCATTGATGAAAACCAGGAGATGTGTGGCCAAGCAACTTCAGAGTGTGGTCAAGATGGCAAAAGTTAATAACAAGGAAGCGCTTACAAGCTAGGAGAGCATATAGGAAGGGCAGGATTCCATCCTTTCCTCTCTTCTCCTGCTGAATTAATTGAATGCATACTACTTTTGTACTATACATTCAATCTGTAGCAATAGAAGTAAGTTGGAGATAAGGGGAAAACAGCAAGAAGGGGAGAGCAACTGGAATGTTGTAAAAGCAGCTGTGAAAGTGGGATAACAGAGAATTAATCAGTACTCTCCCTGCCAATTGGGACAGTTGCAGAGGACATATTATATGTCCAATGTGCATGCTTAGTCAATGGTCTACATCAGAGCTTTCCAAGCTGTGTGTTGTGGCACGTTAGTGTGTCAGCTGCAGTGTGTAGTTGTGTTGTGTGAATGTAAAAGGTGGAGGGGCTGCCTCTCATGCTACCATGGTGGGCCAGGCCCAGGTGAAGGGGCTGCCCTTGCCACCGCTGCTGCCACCATCCAAGGCCAAGGAAAACCCCGATGAGGGTGACAGGAGTGGGCCAGGGCCAGGTGGAGGGCTGCCTCTCCTGCCACTGCCACCGCTACCCCCCCCCAAAGAGGCTGAAGAAGATGCCGACAAGGACAGCGGTGGTGGCAGGTCAGACCTGGGTAGAAAAGCTGCCTCCACTTACTGAATTACTTACTGAATTACTGTGTCACAAAATGATGCATGACTAAAAAGTGTGTCACCAACAGGAAAAGTTTGGAAAGCTCTGGTCTACATCCTATTGTTTCATTCCAATTAGATCAACAGAATTATTAAATGAGGAGTTAAGATGTAACCAAATCCCACAGACTCAAAGGGCTTGTTCTAGTTAGTGTTAAGAAGAGGGTTTAGGCAAACATACTTCAGGTCCCAACCTCTCTTTCCCTTAGAGTTCGCCCCCTCCCCGCAAGGGTTTGTACTTCAATACAACTGGGGTGGTGAGTTTCAAAGTGTTGTAATCCCTTAAAGTGGACTTTACTGCAGTCCCTTAAAGTGGACTTTACTGCAGACTTTGACTGGGCCCCAATGTATTGCTTAATGTATTGCTTGGTTCAGCAGAGAGAAGGCCTTAGTGTCTCCTGAGCAGATGAACTTATCAGGCTTTTGCATAAACAGCCACTGTAAAACTGCAGAGTCAGTGGGGCAGCCTTCTAGTTCTGCACACATGGCTTTTTCACAGTGCACAGTTACAGACTCTCCCAACATTTTACAGAAATCCAGAACTTGTGTGGCCAAGCAAGACCAGAGTGTGATCAAGTTGGCAAAAGTTATTAATGAGGAAGGACACACAAGCTGAGAGTGGCTGTTTGCTTTTGCCTGAGCAGTTTGCTTTTGCCTGAGCCTACTGGAAAGGAGAAAATTCCACATTCTTCTCTCCTCTATCCCCAGCTAAGGGGGATAGTGAGTGTAAACAAGTACAAAATAGTTTTGCACTTTAAACTAAGTTTGTAGCAATTGAAGTAAGCTGAGGAAATGGGAGGAGGAGAGAGGGAAGCACAGACATTTTAAAAACAACTGGAAAAGGGAGATGACAGAATTATTTGGAACAGTTTGAGTATGTACAATTATAATGCTATGAGATCCCTTTAATTTCCAAGGCTGCACTCTGTGCACTCCTGCAGTTTATAGTTTGGTGATGCACTAACATTTTCTGACAGAGAATTCTACATACCCCTCCCTAAAAGTGCAAATCCCAGAATTCCGTAGGATGGAACCACAGAAGTTAAAATGTAATCATATTGCTATAGCTGTCTATGGTGAAAGGGCCAACGTTCTCCCTTTAGAAGCAGCAGGGTTGCCTGCTGATTTTTTGAATGGCAAGCAATTAGACCTGAGACCTGGAAAGTCCCTGGCTAGGAGGCTGGACACAACTACTCAGTTACAAAAGCTCCTTGCTAATCCTGCCACCAGATGATTACTGAAGAGTCTTTTGCCAAACAGCATTTCACACTCCTTTCCTGATGATGGCTCCCTGCCCTCCCTCACCAGCCAGCAAGTCATTTTCCCCTGAATATAAACATTTATTATGGCTTTTAATTACAAAGCCAGGTCAGAGGCCCAAAGAGGACTTGTTTATCTCTCTGAAAATCACTAGTGGAGCAGAAAATCAGTGCCGTTCATACTCAGCCTGCCTGAAAAGCCTTGCTTGTTGCTCCCAAGCGAGTCTGATTCAGTGTGAAGCAAGATGGGCACCAAATATAGTATACAGGGAGCACATGACAATAATAAACAGCTGTTGGTATTTAACTCAGTGCCAGGTCTTGTCTGTGTGACAATCATGGGGAAGAAAGCTTTTGTGCGCCTGTTTTGTTTTTTTAAAGTGGACTTGAGTAACCACTGGCGCATTCTGATATGCAATTGCCTAAGAATAAAGTCCCTTGAAACTGGTGAGACTTACTTGTGTGTAAAAGAGCCCTTTTATGCTATACAATGACAGCACTTTGATACCAGTTTAGCTGCCATGGCGCCAGCCTATAGAATCCTGGGATTTTTAGTTTTATAGACTTGTGTCAAAGAAATCTAAATACTACATCAAGCTATAGTTCTCAGATACAACTAGGCAGTTAAAGGAATATCAAAGTGCTACCATAGTGTAGTGTTAGAACAATCATGCATAAGATTACACTTTACACCTATATATTTAGGACTTATCATTAGTATTTTGTATCAGCTGCTTCTTAACTAAGTAACTTAAGTATACTTAGTCAAGTTACTTTCCAATAAGCACCATCCCCAAATCTGACAGAAGCACCATATACCCATGTGCCAATCACTGTCAGAATGGATCTTCTTCTCCTATACAGCTGATACCCTGTGAATTAGGTGGGGTTGGGAGTTATAAGTGTGGCAACGGTGGCACAATTGTGGCTAAATAGCAATTGTGAATACAGCACAGTTACCTAGATTTGCTCCTTTGTAACTGTCCATATTCATGATCACTACTGAGAAAATAAGAAAGGGTAGATGGACCAGGGTTATCCAGTGAGTTCCACGGCTCAGTGGTGAATTGAATCTGGATCATCCGTCCCAAGCCAGTGATCTAACCATTGCCTCACTATACCACACTCCCAATACAGTATGCAATTGCATGCATCCTAGCTTGAATCCATGTGTTGGAGAAATAGCAGAATACACATTAGTGATGATGGTGGTGGTGACAATGATGGTGATTGGATTCCTTCTCCTGCTAACAATGACAATGATAACCTTATCATTATGCTTTTGCACACAAAGATGGTGCACTTTGGACCCCTCTCCTCCTGCTTCTGGCTGTATTTTTCCCCACCATGCTTGTGACATCATGTATACTCATTTAATACTCCACAAAATTGCAGTCTCTATTTATGATATAAGGATTCGAATCATTCATTCATTAGAATCAATTGGAGAGTTCGGGAGGATGCCACCACCATTGGTTTTCACAACAGCACTGAAGGGAAAAAATGTGTTTATCAAATGCTCCATGGCCTTTAATCAAGGAGTTCAGTGTTCCCACTGCATCACTGTGTATGAATTTCATGGTTGTATAATACGTATTTGGTTTCCTCCTTTTTCCACCCCTCATTCTTCTGATTATATATTCCCCAGCCCTGGTTCATGCTTTTTGATGTCCGGTGTTGCAATGAATTGACTGGTTTTGTGATGCTTCCTTCTTTTGGTTCACTCGGATGTGAAGAAACATCCTTACATTGTTTTTCTTGCTTTGGATTTCTGGAGGGTAGAAAATTCTCCATCTGAGCCAGGGAAAGCACTTCCATGCCAGGGCACCACCCAGTACTCTTTAGCAACTGGAAGCACCTTGTTAAAGGATTCCCATGCCAAGTTATAGCAGTGCCAGTCCAGGAATGCATTTGATTCCCTCCCCCATCTTGTCTTTCTTGTTTGTTCCCTTTCAAGTTGACAGAAATTCATCCTGCATGTTTTGCAATAAGTGCCTCTGAAGCCAATGCCAGGAAAAGTATCATTGTCAGCTATTGATGCAACATGCTACTCACCTGCCAGCCTGCATCAATAAGCTCTTTTTTACTCTCTGTTAAACAAACAAAATGGTTTTATAGGGATCAATTAATTTTTGGAGGAGTACTGCGTATTAACATCTTTGGACTTTCTGTACTAGAAAGTGATACCCATTGGTATTTTTAATAACCGCACTGTGACTACAATCCTATTGGTAGTCCCAGCTAGAGCAGACCTTTTAATCAATGGTGTCTGCATTAGTGCTGAACCACTAATAGTAGTGGGTTTACTCTAGGGATGTAATTCTTTGTTACTTTCATTCTTTAAGGAAGGAACAAATAATTTTAAGAAAACTACTAATTCACAGTCCAGGACTTATTCTGTACAAAATTTGCATATTATTAGTATTATCCTGCATGTAAATATTCTGTACATAAATACATGTGAATTTTGTGCAAAATAAGTCTCAAAGTACAAAGATTCTCATCAACTCAGGATTTTCTTTGTCAGGTTTTCCTGACACTAAAGGAACACATTTTGTTTTATCATTTTTCAATATTTGTGAATACTGAAATTCATTCAGTCCATAATTCACTCTAGTTGAGATTACCAATAGGATTCATGTCTGTGTGCATTAAGTCGTACCTAGCTTAGAAATCAATGAGGCTGAAATAAGTGAGTTTATATATTTATTTATTTCCTGCCTATCTCCCAGTATAAGGCCCAAGGCAGCTTACAACAAATTAAAGTGAATTACAGCTAAAACCAATGTGATACAAAGTTTTTTTAAAAAAATCAAACAGTTCTATTAAAAGCACTAAACTAAAACAATTTAAAACACTTTAAAACATAGAAGAATAAAAATGTAACGCACTTTATTAAAAGTTCCTTCTGCCACAGTAAGTTAAGAGCTAAAGACCTGCCTAAATAAAAAAGGTCTTTACCTGTTAGTGGGAAGAGCGCAAAGTGGTGGCCAATCAGGCCTCCATGAAAGGGAATTCCATAACTTGGGAGTAACCACTGAGCAAACTCTCTCCTTCATCCTCATCAAAATCAATTATGATGGTATAGGTGTCATGCCCAGCTTTCAGAATATGGATGCTGACTCACAGCCTGAAACAGGGAGCATGTCAGAGGCTGAAACAGGGGGCATGTGAGGACCTGCTGTACAGGAGGAGTTGTAATCAAAGTGCTGAGGTGCTTTCGCTATGTTACTCTACAGGAAGAAAAGCTGGGATTTTCAGATATTTTTTCTCATCTGAAGGGGCTCACAGCCTTTGTTCCTTGGTAACTTTGAATTATTACATTGTGGGTTCTTCAGGATCTCAACTTCATATATATTATAGGGCAGGGCTTTCCAAACAGTGTACCGCAACACATTAGTGTGTCCCCTGAAGTGTGTTAGTTTGTCGTCTACAATCTTGGAAATGTATGTTATTATTTATAAATCATATATTTTTAAAATATATATGAAAGGTTTTCATGGGATATGTTGTGTCCCCGTAAATTTTGTTATTACAATTTATGTATGTGTCTGTATCTCCGGTTTGCTAGTAAAACTGAATTACCGTGTTGCAAAATGATGCATGTCTAAAAAGTGTGTCGCCAACGTGAAAAGTTTGGAAAGCTCTGTTATAAGGAATTGGCCCCATACAAATTTATGTACAGTAGGTTACCAGTAATTGAAGAATTAAAAGCTCAAAAGAAAATTGTTGATCTATTCACATTCTTTACATATATGTTTTTCAAAAACTGAAATGAGATTTTCTATTGATGAGAGATTCATTCAGCCATACAATTCTACCACATTGGGGTACAGCATAATAGATATTCTATAAAATTAAAACAGTTATTTCAATTTGCTATCCATATGAGGAAATTAAATTATCAGAACCATCCTTATTATGCATCTTTAAATCAACTCCACTTTATGGCAACCCTATCATGGGGTCTTCTTGACAAGACATATTCAGAGGAGGTTTGGAATTGCCTCCCTCTGTGCTTCCATGTCTGAGCAAAAATGCCAAGCCTGGTCTCCCAGAGTTCTAGTCCATCACTCACACCACTACACCACACTAGTTTATCATCCTTGTTGAAGTGTGCCTTCAAGTCATTTTCAACTTATGGTGATTCTAAGGTGAACCTATCATGGAGATTTCTGAGGACTGTATGTGACATTCCCAAGGGTTTCTATGGCCCAGTGGGAAACTGAACTCTGGTCTCCAAGGTTGTAGTCCAGTTCTGAAACCACAACTAAATATATCATATACAAGTTAGACTTAATAACATTCTCAGCACAGTTAACATCAGTGGAATTAACAAGAACAGAGCTCTCTGAGGATCAAGTAGTAACCAGAAGACAAAGAACATAAAGAACAGAGTAGGAAGCATGATGTGAATATTGCTTCAGTAAAACATCTGGAAGAAACCACTTGCTCAAACACAATGAGTTATCATTTATTCCAAGACCAATGAGATGTCTAAGTTTCTAGTAACTTGCTTTTCCTGATGCAGTGATGTGATAAACTAGAAATTATCTCTGGCGTTAGCTCTGGTGTAGATTTGAATGTCAAAACAAAGTCATGACAAAGAAAGGTTTGACCCAAGTTCTCAAAGCTCAGACCTAGGCCTTTCAGTGTGGAAAGGGTTGTCCTCAGGATGAGGGAAGAGTCAGTTACAGGCCAACAACAGAATATTGTGCAATTCCCATAGCTGCGGTTGCAGATGGGCCTCTATCTAACCAAGTCAGAAGTTTCATTTCCATTGCCCAGAACTCAGCGTTTCTGCTGAAACTGAGATCTTTCCACATCAATTACCTAAGTATCCTTGGCTTTAGCAAGTTAGCTGCTGCAGAGTAGCTGTTGAATAGCTTTCCTTACTATCAGATAAAGAACCAAACCACAACCCAGAGATATGCCCAGTTTCTCATCCTACACCTTCCACATATGAGGGAGAATTTCACTTGAGAGAAGGTTGTCTATGAGCAATGACTAGCTACATGTGTTGCCATGCTCTCAATTAAGGAAATAGGAGCTCTGTCCCTCTTTAACATCTGGACATCCTTCATGTATGTATGGTTTTGTAACAATTGTGATCAATGAATTTTTAAAGGACAGTCCTTTAGCCCCACCTTACCACAAGGGCCTGTATTAATTTCAGTTGTTACAGCTTGAGGACACTCGCAGGTAGTTTAGAACTTTTCATCTGCATGTTGGCATCTTACCAAAGCTTGGCTAATGACATCTAATTGACAGGAACTGGTTAAATGGATCCAGGCTGGTTCCTGTGAAGCATCAATGATGGCAGTTAAGGTTATGCTTCTGAGGAAATCCTCCCAGGATCCAAATGATTTCTGCAAAGATCACCTTCCTTCAGCAAACTTTTCAGGCAGGAGAAATAGTCCAGTTCGAGGCACTCCTGGAAGACCAGAACTTAGAACATCATTTTTTGAAAAGTATTTTTTTTCACATTACTTGTTACACATTACAAGTAGCTTGCTGCTATTACTTGTTATATTAGTAATTGCACTATTCAGTGCTTTTCTATTACTTCCATTACTTATATTTTTGGAGAAAAAAACTCTTAGGATTGATAAATGAATAACATAACATTTAGAAAAATATTCCTCTTGAAAATATTTCTTAAAATGTCCCTTAAAAGTAACTTTTTAAAGTAATGATAAACTGATTCTTGTAATGCCAGTAAAATCACTCTTACTTTGTTTCATCTTTGAAATTCAGCTCTGCAATAGCTTTGTCCTCAAGTAACTTGTTGCAGGGAGAATTTGAGATCAGATGAGATCAGTCCATTTCCTGACACTAGAGAAAAGACAAGGTAAAGCAACTTGCTAGTTCCCCTGGGTTTTTAATGGTTTGCAATGCTAGGGCATCCATTTGAGCTGCTTTATGAGATGGAATGGGAAGGAAGTTAAAAGCATTGTGCTCCTACTTCTGATAGGCAGATGCCTGAATGTACTACTGGCTCTTCCTCACATGATTGATGATTCTGAGTTTTGTTCCCAAGGCTGTTTAATAAATACTTGAAATTGCTCAAAGAGTTTGTCCTGCAAACTAGAGGAAGATGTCATCAACATGCAGATGACACTCAACTTTGTTTTTCATCTAGTCCAGTTGTGACTGTTATATGCCCTCAACAGTGCTTGGAATCAGTAATGGTCTGGATGGAAGTTAACAAACTGATGCTCTGTCCAGACAAGTTGCAAGCATTGTTAGTTGGTGAATCAGTGGTTTGTGAAGGTGTCATTCAACCTATGTAGTTATGGTGTGGTATTAGATCTGCCATTACTGTGAAGACACAAGTGGCATTAATTGCCTATAAGAATATCCAGCCTATAAGAAGATATGTGCTGACCCTGCTCTGCACTTTGCACACACAGTATGAAAGCCAGAAAGATTCTTAACAAGTTCAGTTGAATGTGTTTCTAAGCCTACCCATCATCAGGAAACCAAACAGAGCCTGCCAATTACATAGCTGAACATGTTTAGAACGCCACTTCTAGGCTACTGGAGCAGACAGTAACACTGAAGAAAAGGTCAACATGCATGTCCCAGTCCTTTCTTCATACATCATCTCCCTGTGGTTTGGAACCACACTACTCAAAATGGCAAATCTGAACTCTTGCCAGTCTACAGCAAGTCTCCAAGAAAGATAGAACAGTATGTAGGCAATGGGCACATTGGCCACTCCCTGATACACTGGAGAGAGAAAAAAACTGTCTATGTCCCACATCAGATACCATTAGAAGCACTGGTTTAGAGTAATGCCTGAACAAGTTAAGCTAACATTTGTTTTGTATATATGTTTCATCCCTTGCTGGAGAGAGAGGATTTTTCCCATAGTTCCCTGCTATTCTGTGTTTTAACCTGCAATTTTAATTGACAGATTAATTTAGTTAATTTTATTTACAGATTTTAAATTGTTGATCACCGTGTTAATAACTCTTTTGTGCTCTTACCTAATTTTAAAACCATCAGATTGTTTTATAGCTTATTATATTGTATGGATTGATTATTTTCTGTTGTACCTGTTATCATTTACTGTCTTTGATATGTTTGATATGAAGTTGGGATAGAAATGCAGAAAACACATAAAATAAATATGATTGCAGTGATTCATTGGGCCTAGCCAAAATGTTCAATTTTTCAAACTTTCAGCAAAAACCAGGTGGGGTACTTTTTTTTTTTTCAAAAGTGGTTTGCAGTTAACTTTGATTGGCAAAGGCAAAAATCTGATCTCTTAAATAAGGAAGGAGGAAAAAAATAAGCCTGTCATTCCAATGATAAGCATCAACAAAACCTCCCACTGCAAAAAAACAAAACAAAAACCTCCGCCTGAAAAATGAAGATCACTACTAGATACACACATCTACTACAAACATTTGATATTCTGCTCACATTGCAAATTGTTTCAATTTGGAAAGCTGCCTTAAAGAAATTATTTGTTCTTCTTGCTTAGTATCTTGCTTGTCATTAGTCTCTTAGGATTTCTTCTAAGCTTATGATTCCAGCAAAATAACCACAGAACTGGTTGCAACATCTTAATTTTCTTCATGAAGGGTTTTTTTTTTCCCTGAGACAAGATGCCTCTGGTTCAGCTGCAACCCTGGCCTCTTGAAACCTCTGGGCAGGCCTGGAACCAGATCTGAGCACTGAAAGACTGTGATTCAGTATCGTACATGTAAATTATTCCTTACATTTCAACATCCACTCTTCCTTCCCCACCACTAAGTCTTGTGATTATTTTTAGTACCTATGCAACAACCAAATCTTCATTTCAGGTAAAGTACCCAATGGCAGCATCAAATGTGATTTCAAGACAGTTATTTCTTCAGATCCGTTGGAAAAATACCATAATGCAGAAGCAACTCTGATTGCAACACTTCACAAAGTTTAAATACTTTCATAATCAGACAATTCAGACAATTACAAAGCTGGGGAAACAACCAAAGCATTTGTTAGTATTTTTTTTAAAAAAAGAAGAAAATCATGAGTCAGGAACTATTAGTACTGGAGACAATCAATGTTACTGTGATCAAAAGCGTTGACTTACAAGTAGTTTATGTGCACCTAACAAAAGATTTATGTCCTGTGTAACCAAAGGGAAACCCACTTATTCAAGGAGTCTTTTTTCTTCTTCCTTTGGCTAGATGAAAACATTTGATTTGAAAGCTAAAGACAAAGGGAAGCAGTCTGAATGGCTGAGGTCATTTCCAGAAATGAAAATGGGACAAAATATAACAAAATGAAGGACACATGCTCACAAAAAGAATGCTTCACTTTACTACAAATATTGTTAGCTCACTTGAGAATTAAACAACTGAAGAAGCTTGTTGTTTCCCCCTACCCCAAGGGACCCTTCAGAATGTAATTTCAAGGTTTTTTTCCTCTACAGCAATTGCTTTGACTCATGCCACATGGTGAAACTGAAAGCAGCACATTTGGCCATTCACAAAATGAAGTGGATATTAAATGTGGAATACCAAAGAGGTGATTCAGTGGCTTCTCAAAAAATTCTTGAACATGACTGAAGAATACTGCATAGAGCCAAACAGCAGGGAAATGTTTCAAGGACATAAGATCTTGCTTTTTAAAACCAAATCAAAGTCTATTCAAGAACATGGGGGAAAAACAGGTACTGTTAGACTACAAGCCCCATCATTTCTGCCTACTGCCCACAATCAATGGAGTTAATGGGAGGTGGAAAGCAACAACATCTGGAAATACATAGGTTTCCTGCTCCCAGTCTGGTCCAACTTTCTTACTCCATCAATAGCCAAGTAGATGCATCTCAGGAGCTCCCAACTGGTCACCTTCTGTTGTGTGTCATCCACCCACCGAATATTAGACACAAAATTTCCCTATGCATGTAGAATCCATATATACTATCTACCATGTCTATTCATAAACATTAATTGATAATTACTACTGGAACTGTCACTTCTGAACAAATCTTAGCAGTTAGCAGTTACATTTCTATATCACTTATCAGTGCAAAGCACTCCCTAAACAGTTCACAGTGTGTTTAGCTAATTGCCCCAACAAGCTGGGTATTCATTTTACTGACCTACGGAAGGATGAAAGGTTGAGTCAACCCCGGAGCCCTGCAAGATCAAACTCACAACATCGTGGTTCCAGTACCAGCATTTAACCACTGTGCCACCAGGACTCCTCAATCTTGCCAAGAAAACCTCATGGTAAGTTTGCCTTAGGGTAGCCATTAGTCAGAAATGTTTTGGTGGCACACAACAACAACATCTTAAAGAAAGAATTGTATGAGGAAGGTATTTTACATGGAACTAAGCAAAACAATGCTGCACACCTCTCCCACATGGCCAAGGTATGCCATCTGGTCCATTCTGGATCACTTTCAACTCTGGCCATGTGGTACCTTTCCATAGTGAACTTTGCAAAATTATCAGGTACATTAATAGTTTATGTACAAAGTGAAGATTATTTTGTCCCAGATTATCATAGACAGAACTGTGCTTTTACATAGAATCTCACCTGACATTTTGTTGTTCAATTACCTCCTGCAGAAATAACCAACCTTACTATGCAGCCAAATTGTTTATTCATAAATTTAATTTTTATCACACACACACACACACATATATATATATACATACATACATACATATACATACAGTCCATAAAAATACTAGAACAAACAGGGAAATATTTTTAATGTAAATTGTAAAACATACATTTACTTTAATATGTGTACCATGTATCAATCTCTGGTATACAGAGAGGTCAAAGACATGGGGGAAGGGTTACAAATGCTATGAAAAATAAAACAATGGGTCTCACACATACATAGACATGAACTGACTTTTTTTTTCATGGAAGAATTATGGTTTGAAAAAGATGAGAATAGTCTACTATAAACATTCTTCCTAAAAGAAAAGTCTTCAGAAAATAGGGCAATATTACTTTTACTCTGAAGCAGAATCAGGACAGTTTACAATATTTGTTAGACGGGTAAACTTTGTTTCCACGAATATTTAAGCTGACATCTGTCACATACAACATAAAGTAAAAACATTAATATTTACTATGAAAGAACAGAACTATCCTAGGTTTCAGACATTTTGTTTAGTTTTATGGTATTGTAAAACAAACTGCTTTTTCTACATACGCTAGTGAGCTTCAGCCAAAGGTTAATAGCTTGCTGGTCAAAAGTTTTGAGACAGAAAGGTCAACAAGCTGAACCAGGAAAGAAGGAAGTAAAGGGTCAACAAAGGACGAAGACTCAACCAAAGAAGTAAAACGTTACAAAGGTCAACAAAAGGACAAAAAGTAGTTTAAGTAAGGAAACAAATTTAGCTATCAATGCTGCAGTTGTATCTATCACTATGAGTATTATTAGCATTTTCTGGATGCTTCTTTTTGGAGCCTACAAGCCAAATTACATGAGATGTTGAGCATCTGTGCAGACGAGGGAGAGCAGCAGTGATTTCAGCTCAATAGCCCTGACCAGGGCTTTTACCCAGTGAAACATCTCTGGTGGGCAGCAGCTGCCCAAAAAGGCTAGTGGCTAGGGTCACAGCTCCCCAGGCCACCTCTGAAGGAGGAGGAGGGGTTGATGCAGCACAATAGCTCTCATAAGGGCTTTGGCAGTGCAACCAGCTCTTGGCAGACAGAGGTTGCCTGCAGATGTCCCTTACTGCCCACCGCCGCTCAACCTCTACCTTTGCTCCCTGCTGCTCACCACGCCTGCTGGCTCCTCTTTGCTGATCTTCTCTGAAGAGACACCCAGAACAAAGTGAGAGCTGGCCAGAGGAGGGCCAGTTTATAAATCCCTTTCCCTGACCAGAGAGAAAACTGCAGGAGCCTCTGGCCAGGGAAGGAGTCAGGTTTAAACTCATTGGCTGCCATAGGTTTAAATTCATTGGTTGCTGGAGGAGATACCCAGATACAGTCAGCCCCGAAGCATGCTGGGAAGGAGGAAGCTGGAGGCTGCCAGACTGCAACGTCGCCATCTGGTAAGTGAGACAGCAACCATTAGAAGATGATAGCATATATCGTCTCCATCAATGTGATTCTTTCAGAGGTTCATGGCTGGGCTATCAGACTTATGGATGAAACCATATTTCCCTCCCAATGACCAATTACCAACAAAGCAACCTGACTTACTAAATGTGAAAGCAATCAATAAACAGAAGAGATGGATTTGTGTGTATACATGTGCCTTCAGGTCACCTGTTGACTTATGGTGGCCTCATGAATTTCACAGGCAAGGAATACTTGGAAGTGGTTTTCCAGTTCCTTCCTCTGAAATATATCCTACATCACTTGGTATCCATTGGTGTCACCCATCCAAGTACTAACCAGCACTGACCTTGCTTAGCTTCCAAGATCAGATAAGATCTGGAGTCTTTAAGCCATTTAGGTGCCCTTACCCAGATATATATTCAGCATTAAACCTTTTTCTCCTACAGAGATGCTTCTGCAATCAACTTCTTATTTGAAATTAGTATATCTATGCAACCTACCTTAACAAAGGTCTGCTATGGAGGAGTGCCTCACTCACCTCTTAGGGCAGTTGATAGATCCATTACTGTGAGTGTGGCTAGTCTGCCCTAAGTGCAGCTGTGGGAAAGTTTTATGGTCACTTTTCTACAGCTGTACTGGGTTGTATGGAAGCCCTTCAGGTGCTCTGCCCTATTCTCAACAGAGCTTCAGCAATGGAAATGCTCCTGTACAACCCAGAACACCTGCAACAGGGGCTACAAAACCAAAAGCAGAATCACCACTTGCATGACAAGAGATCCACTGGCTGTTCTGCAAGATGATTCCCCAAAAAATCTTTGGGTTTGGGGCTGAGCTTTCCAGCAGCTCTCCAAAGTGCTGAATCAATTTTGGGCATCAGATTCAGGACTTCACATATCCTTCACATAAAGTCCATACTAGAGTGAATTCACTACCCCAGTGGCATGGAAGCCACCAGCTGCCATTCCACTAAAGGTAGGTACATTGTAGCAGCTTCAGTGGAACTCCTAAATATTCCTAAATGTTTCCTGAATGTTAATGTTCCCCTTTTTGTCATATTGGATTACCTTATCTTTCTGTACCACTAACCTCAGAGTACCCTACTCACAGAGAATTTTGCCAGTATCTGGATAAAGCTACTTAAAATAAAAATCTCAGGTTTCCAGATTTTCCTCTCAAGATTATCAGCTCAGATGTTCATTCTTTGAACAAAAGTAATGTGTTGTTTTATGTTATATATTGCACTTTGGATCAGAATAGTTCATACAATTGCAAATATGGATGCCGTGCAATTTTTAGAAAGAAAGAAGGAAGAAGAAGAAGAAGAAGAAGAAGAAGAAGAAGAAGAAGAAGAAGAAGAAGAAGAAAGAAAGGACATGAGGAAAGAAATGCCCACCCAGAACAGACAGGTTTTCATATAAACAAGCCCACACATCACATCTTTCATATTCCATGACCAAAACCCAGAGCACTGCTTCTAGTCACTCCAGATGGTTGGCAAAGCTTCTACTTTCCCCCATAAACTGTTCTCAGTGGGGGGTATGTGACACTCCTATGGAAACATAAAATGCCCTTTTGCTGCCCAACATCTGTCCTATGAACTCTGTCATTCTGGCAGACCAAAACTCAGGAGCAGATGTTGCTCTAGGCAAATGGTCTGTTTGCCATCCCTACCCTCATGAGAGGGAATTCATAAATCCAGTGTATTTGTGCATCTTGAGTCCTTGAGCTTCAAAACAACCCATCTTGAGCAGGCTGAAACATCCAAAATGAATGTTTTCAAATCTGTGCTGTGAATCAGCTGTGCTATTTTAGGAGTTATGATACAGAGAAGTAACCTTAAAAGAATATTCCCCAACCTAAAGTTGAAGGGCAATGTATAGGAGGGCAATGTATAGTGTTATATGTTGTTGTTTCTCTTCGGAGAGGTAGAAGGGTGGATTTGCTATTTACTTGAAAGGCATTGTAGATGGAGAAGTCAAAGGAGAAGCCAAACAGTCATTCAAAGCTAGTTCTGATATTGAAAGAAGGAAAGAAGGAGAAGGAAGGAAGGAAGGAAGGAAGGAAGGAAGGAAGGAAGGAAGGAAGGTTAGTTCATTCTGACCTGGTGAAACCATGCTCCCCAAGCATTTCTAGTAGAGTTGTGTAGGAGTGCAGCACCTTATCCCACCCTCATCTAACACTCTTAAAGGAATTGCCACAGGGAAGCAGCCCTTCTCAGTGGGATCACAACAATCATTGCTCTATGCAAGTAGATCACATGTATGCTTTTGCATGAAGACTTTAATAAGTTAGTAACTAATTGAATTGCATCTTAATCATTCTTTGCTTCCCAAGGAGAAAATTTGACCCAGTAGGTATCTTGGCAGATAAATCCTCCACTTCCACCTTCCACCTTGCAGATTGAACAAAATAATGTATATAGTCCACGAATTGGGCTATATCAACTTTACTTGAATGTAGAAGTTCCTGCTGCCCATTCTGACTGGGCATCAGGCCTTGTTACAGAAGACAGCCTGCTTTGGTTGCCTTAAGTGGACAATCTGGGACGCTTTTCGCACGTTAACCGTTTGCGTGGCTGGGGGGGGGCGTCTCGCACAAAAAGCCTCAGCCAGAATACTGCCACTTCCCCACTCCTTCATCCCGCAGCTCGCTTCCTGGTAGCGCGACCGTCGCGCTAGCGCCCCACCCCTTCCTTCCGCAGCATAGTCTGGGAGCTGTAGGCTGCGCTGAGGGAGGAAGCGTGACCGGCCCGCTCATCCGACGCACCGCACAGCAGGTAAGTGCGCGAGGGCCCTGGGAGCATTGCGCAACTGCGCAGTATTCTCGGCTCCCAGCCGAAAATAAAAAAAATGCACGCACGGCCCGCTTTAGGCTCGTGAGCGTCGCGTGAATGGGAGTGCGTCGTATGGACCAACACTCCCATTCATGCGATGCTCAAGGGACCCTCTCGCAACAGAAACTGCGTGCGAAAAGGGCTTGGGACAGGAACTTGACACAGGAAGTGTTCCCTCTTGGTTCAGCTGCACCTTCAAGTGGTTTTGTATTCTATCAGCCGTGATAGCTTTCTGATTCATCTGTCTTACATGGAATAGGAGTTGGAGGCATTAAATTATGATATCTCCAGACCTTCTACAATGGTCATTTTAGAGAGAGATGCTTGGGGACTTCTGTTTGATGTCACAACCACAGAGCTACAGTGTCCCCGTTATAGCCACTACACTGGACACTGCAATGAGTTGTGTTACAAAAATACTTGAAAAGGGGGAAAAAAGATAGGTGTAGTGATATGACAGGAGAAACACTAGCCAGAAGTCTGCATCAGCTTATATTTAACTAAATACTTAATTGAGTTACTTCTCCTGGCCCAGCCTCCCAAAACATGACAGAAATGTCATTCAACCATTCTCTGATCATTGGCAGAATTGTGCTTCCTTCTCCCCATGCAGCTGCTGCCTGATAAAATACATTGGAAAGAGAGTTACAAATGTGGCAATACTGTTAAAATTGTGACTAAGTAGTGATTGTGAATATGAAATAGTTTCACTTTCCTCCTTCTCCCCATGCAGCTGCTGTCTGGTATAGTAAGTTGGGGTGCAAGTTACAATTGTGGCAATAGTGTCAAAATCAGGACTAAGTAGTGATTGTGAATATGAGAACAGTTATCTAACCATAAGTGTTTCATACTTAGACCAAAATCAGATCTGAGCTCTCATTAGATGCAAAGATGGCTAAAATGAGGCTATTGGACATTGAACTTATCATGAGACAATAAGACTAATTAGAAAAGACAATAATGGTTCATTAAACTGAGTCAGGTCTTTAATCCAACTAGCCCAGTACTGAATGGCAATGGATCTCTAGGATTTCAGGCTCAATGGAAAAGAAGATAGTGCTCCATGAAATGGAAGGAGTAGGGAAAGAAGCAATAGAAAAAGAGGGAGACTGCACAACAGGTGGATTGGTTCAACCAAGGAAGCTGCAGCCCTGAGACTGCAAGACCTGAGTGGGGCAGGTCTTACAGTCTCCTGGAGGTCTCCCATTCACAGAGTTGCCCTGAGTTAGGTAATTTCCTCCCTACACTGTTACAGTGCTATTATTCCACTTTCAACATCCTGCAGAATTCTGGGGTTTGTAGTTCACTGAGGCCCAAGAGCTCTCTGGCTGAGAATTCTAAATGCCCCTCCCTAAACTACAAACCCCAGGATGCCATAGGTTGTTGAAAGTGGAATAATAGCACTACAACTTTGTAGTGAGGAAATGGCCTTAAAGTCACCTTGATAGCAAACAACAACAAAATATTGTAACAGTGAAGTGAAATGTCCCAGTCTACAATTACAACTACTTGTAAAGTCCATGTATAGACAAAGAGCTAGACCCTCTCCTGAGGTAAAATACTAGCATCCTTCGGCAGAATATACTCCCAAATTATACAAATATTGTATACCCGAACACCCATTCTTGCTAATAATACCCTTAGACAGTAAAAGGAAAAAGTGTGTGTGTTGCCTAAATAAATTTTAGCGCTCTTTGAATCAGCACAGAGCACCTTTAGAGCAAGAGCCTGCCGGCCGTATCTCTCACTTCCTTCCTCTGAGAAGGGCTCTGACTTTGCGTCGGGGCTGCTCGGCTGCTCGGGAGCTTTTAAGGGTTTCTAATCCTGGAAGGCCGTCTGACATCACCCCATTTCTTGTCTGCTGATGTTTCGTACAAGCCTCGCATTTCCTTCGCCTTTTCCAAGCCACCAATTACCACAGCGAGCTTGTGTTTATAGAGTGTGCGGCCCCCCTCCTCCTCCTCCTCCTTTCCACTGATGATTTTCTGGCCTCTGGCCCAACAGCCAGGCAGCCTTCCCTTCCCGGTGATGGGTTTGGTGCCAAGGGTTAAGCCGGACCAGAGCTATTAGAAAAGAATTTGGGAGGGGAGCGCATAAATGAAACAGCAGGAGCAATTCCCTGCCCCCCTCCTCTCTTCTTCTCCCCCTTTCATTGACTTCAGTAAAATCATGTGATCAGGAAGCCTGGCCTTTTTCCATTTCCCCTCCCGACTAAAGGGAAACATTGTGTAGCTCTCCAGCACTGTGTTGCCGGTGGGAGGGCCTTTCATGGTGTTACGTAGGAGGATAAAAATAACCAGCATATTTAAGGCCAGGCTGTGGAATCCCAGCACACGCAGTGTGTGCTTGGTCAGTTCCTAGCACAGCATCGGCTGGCTCTCTCTCTCCTGGAAACGCGCGCGCACACATGCACACAAAGAAAAAGAGCAGAGCTTCACACTGTCTATGATGCAACTCCACAATCTGTCAGACGTGTTTGGCAGACCCATATGCTTTAAACAGCCCCTGGGAAGGACCTCAAAAATACTGTTTATCATCTCTCTCTCTCTCTTCCCCCCGCCTCACCAGTTCTGTGGAAGTGAGAGCTCATGCAAAAGCAATTGTTTGTGAAGATGTAAATATGCCTCGCCTTGCAAAAGAGGTTCGGATGGAGGGAAGTGCTCTGTTTGTGTTCAGAAAAAGCTGTGGGCTGATTTAGTTTGTTAGAATTTCAAAATCTCCTCAGTCAAACAAACATACTGCCTGGGACAGTATCAAGGAACAAGTGTAGGGGAGAAAGAAAAAAAACCTCCTCATGTAATCCCAAGAATGAACATCACTGAAGGAAGAAAGTGATAACTCTTTTGTTTTTACTTCATCTGTAGGGCAAAGTAGAGTAGATTGGGAAGCGGAGCTTTAAAGCTCATGGAAAGCCAAGCCTTCTTGTTAGTGCAATAATCTGACAACATTTGTACAGAATGGAACACCCAGAAGAAAGACTGTTTTGTATCAGTGATAGGCCCAGAGGCTGAGGACCAATGCCGGTTTGAAAATGCATGCAGGAAGTTTTGTTATGCCAGGAGCTTTTGCCTTGGGATCCTATTCTAGGTACCAATTTCCTGCACACCAATCATTTACAACAGGACAAACTGGCACCACATGTCACAGCTGATGGTATACAAGGGGATGGGGTGGACTTCTCTCACGCACACAGTACAATTACACAGGTTGCGTAAATGATGCTGTACTACTAGTTAAACAGGAGTGGATCTGATTGGGGTCCAGATAAGAAATCACTGGTAGCCCCCTTTAAACTGGTCTAACCATTTCAAACTGGACCATCTGGATAATAAATCAGGCCTTACTGTTCTACAATCCCCAGATCTTATTATGTCCCCCAGAATTCTGCAATATATATATCGTGCATACAGAGCGTGTATAGAAACACCAGAAAGGCTAGCATAAGCCTTTTCCGTTTCCCCAAAAGTTCCTTTACTATTTTGCATGTTAACGGACACTGAAAAGAACAGCCCACAAATTAACCCACCCCACCAACAACAACCAACTGCTGTTTTAAGTGTCAGGTTTGAGCTCTTGCTTAGCATAAGTGCATTTCCTGGCAAGAAGTGTTCCAACCTTCCTTGCAAACAAGAACAACAAAAAGGCTCCAAGCTAAACGACAGGCTTGAGACCTTCATCTAGCTAATGAGCTTGAAACTTAAATGGGCACACTGAAGTGGCTATCAGTAGATCCTCATAAGAAAGAATCCTTGACTCCATCTGCTCAGTTGCTTGGAATGGGGTGGGATGGACCTCACAAGGTCTATTGAGACATTCAGAGAAATACTGAGTAGGATGCAGATATCTAATGTGCTTCTTGTTTCTTAGTGCCAGATTCCTAAAATGGAGCCCAAATCATTGACTCCATCCAAGCTACAGGGGTGTGGGTGACCATCATGGTGAAAAGCTTCAAGACAGACTTGACCTCCCTTATATTGTCAGTGACATGAAATCACAGAACCTCCCAGAGATTACTAAAGGTGATGAACTAAGAACAGATACTGAATTACTTCCCAGGTTGTAGCATTCCCAAAACACAAAGGTTATATGACTTCCTAGTACTGGCATCCAACCACAGCAATGGCTGCTGAGATCTGGGATCCAAGAAAGCTGTCTGGCTCATTGGCTCGTTGGCTAACAGTGCAGGTGTGGGAGATGTCCATAACTGATGGAACATTCCAGTGAAGGCAGATCTCGAACTGTATAGGCAGAGGCAGATGAGAATTAGATAGAAGATTGAATTCCAAAGGCAACATACAGACATAAGCAGGGCTACAGGCCAATGAGTACTCAGGGTCCTACGGGGACTGAACAGCAAAGACAACAAAAGAAGGCCCAAAATTAGGTGTGGAGTCAAGCAGAGGTTAGTAATTCAAGGCATCAAGTGTTTGTTGATGTGAAGGAAAGGGGGGATTATTCTCTTGCTCAATGCTGTCTTTTGCTCTCAAGTAGGAGATGGGACTACCCCTTTGCTCCTGGAGATCATTTAGTTGCCACCACCTACTGATTTCAAATCCCCATCATGGAGTAACTCAGTAGGAAGCTACTGGGGAAAGAATCTCTGAACTCATAGGCTTCTCTCTCTCATCCTCTGAGAGAAAGGGGAATTCTATCTCTGTGCACAATTGGCAATACATATGGAAAGCGAGCATAGACGGAGGAGATCTTTAGAAGGAAAGCTTTTTATTCTAAGCAGGCAAACACAATGACAAAAGATATCCCATTCATGAAGGCACCTCCCTTCAGGTGTTACTTAGCAGTTACAAAGTTACAGATAAGCCTAGCTCATTTCAGCCAGAGTTTTAAAAGAACATAATCCCTAATGCAACTAGCTAAAACATTCCTATTCTACTCACATTACTATCCAGATACTAGAATGGTATGCGGGGAGGAAGCTGGGAGTCTAAGTCAGCTTTGCCCAGCCTGCTACCAGCCTTTTGTCTCTCATTGATGTTCCTTTGGTCTCATTGGTCTTCTTTGCCTCATGGTCTCTTTAAGGCCTTTTTTATCACTTCTTGTCCAAAGGTCTGGAAGCTTCTCACCTTACTCCCCCATCTGGCCTTGCTGATTGGGCAATTGTCTCTTGTGATCTCTGATGTCCTTCCCTGATACTGACTCTCAATAAATGTAACTTAAACCTGACACCTCATTAACCCCTCATTTACCTGGAGAGTGAACTATCCCTCTTCAGCTATGTTGCCTGGATAATGGGAAGAACCCATTATCACAGTTGGGTCCCTAGGTCTCAGGGCCTCATGCTGCATCTAAGGGCATGGATCTTCTTCTCCAGTTCTCGGGGGGGGGATGTCTCAGAGCAAGAGCATTGCCTTGAAAAGTTTCCTTGTTACTTAGACTTGGCATTTTTCATTTGACTGGTATACAATGGTTAGCTGTGGTTGATATTAATTTATCTTGTTTCATAACATCACCAGGGTCCATGGTCTGTGACATGACAGACAAATCGCACACTACATTAAGGGCCTTTCAAGACATAGGCCTGGATCCTATTGGGGCATCACAGTCAAGTAACCCATGATCATGCTCAATCAAGAAGACATCCAAGACTTCCTTGTGCAAACAATTTCTGGGAGTTCCCAGCTGTTAGAGGCCAGGGACGGAAAAGGACTGGTTGATCTGATGGTTGCATGCTGATTGTGTGTCCAAGCAAAGCTCTATCCAACTCAAGGACCCATGGGATTCTAGCACTTCCTGCTTCACCAGCTGAGCAGTGGCAGTTGGCGCAACTTATGTCAATGGGGCAGTGAATCCACTCCAGGTTTTAGATGAGTCCTAAAAAGAGCTATCCAAGATGCTGAGCCCTGTCCCCCAAATAGATTCTATACCTTGGACAATTCATTCTAGCCTATTCAAAACCTATTTGAATGTTTCACCTCTCTAGTAACATAGGATCCGCCAGCTGCTGCTGTAGCTAGATGCAGCCTCTCTCCCCTTCCACCAGTTTCCACAGAATGACACTGATAGGGCTTTTCACTCCTATGTGATCCTGTCCAAAATCTGAAATCTTTGGAGTTAGGTTGCTTCTTTTTGTCCTCCCATTCTCATCTGCAAGCATGTTTGGTAATAATGGAAGACAGGGTCTTCTCTATGGTTGCTCCCAGACTCTGGAAATCCCTTCACAGAGAGGCTAGGACACTTCCATCCTTC
Source organism: Ctenosaura bakeri (assembly GCA_948474755.1). Lineage (NCBI taxonomy): Eukaryota > Metazoa > Chordata > Lepidosauria > Squamata > Iguanidae > Ctenosaura > Ctenosaura bakeri. Next base: position 163,308 of record CAOLHI010002551.1, on the reverse strand, counting down.
CTGTCTTTCATCAGAAGGTGGAGACCTTTTGATTTCAAAATGCTTTGCAGAAATAGTTGTTTACAAAAAGAAGGCTTTTCTGAGTGGGCTGTCCTTATCTTGTCCTTTTAAGTAGATATATATTTTAAAGATTTTAATTCCATAGACAGTTTAATGCCATTTTAAACATTTTTGAACACTTTTATACATAAGTGTTTTTACTTGCATTTATTTCTGTCTTCTAAGCCAACTTGACTCCCATCCTATTGATTCGGGAATCAATTTGCATTGCCTTAGGATGTCCCAAGAAAAGGTTTCAGTTCTAGTCACAGAAATCCCTCATTTCCAATAATCTCCTTCTTTACATGATTTATAACTAAAGGGGACAACACCAGAAGCTACCACACCAATAGAAAGTACTGTATATCCTCATGTATAGGACTACTTTTTAACCCCCAAAAAACTTTTCAAAAGTTGGGGGGTCGTCTTAGACGCCGGCCCAAACACCGGCCCCCACCACTGAGGCAAGTCTCCTCTGCCGCCGCCGCCATCGCCTGCCCCAAAACAACTCCCCGCCCTCCCCCGCCGCTGAGGCAACTCTCTGCCGCTGCCATCGCAGCTCCCATGGGTTTATTGTCTTGTCCTTCTTTTAAGCTATAGAGTGAATTAGGAAAAGTTTAATCCACTTGCACTGTTTTATGTTTACATGTTTGATGACAAACAGCCTTATGTTTATAAGTGACAGTTTTCCTGCTAAGTACCTGCATGTCATAAGCCTTTGAATTAAAATTACCATATTGAAATCAAATCTGATGTTTTTTTAATTTTTATTTGGTGTGAGTTGGAAGAGGGGTGGTCTTATACAGCGAGTATATCCTAAACTCTATATTTTTGCTGGAAAAGTTGGGGGTCGTCTTATACGCCAGTCGTCCTATACATGAGGATATACGGTATTTCTAGAAAAGTTCCAGAAGTGACTACACCACCAGGAAAATACCTGAATAATTTTCCAAAAAGCTAGAAACATGTTAAGTGCTTCTGAAACTGAAATGAGTGTTTGCTTACATCCAGAAGACATTGTGTCAGGTTCCTTACAACTTCCTCTCCAGAAGTGGTTCCTAATATATGTTGAAATTCTATGGCATATTGCATTATCATTAGACAGAACCCTCTTGGATTACCCAAAAGAGCAGTTTATTTGCATCTCAGAATTATTTGTGCTGTGATTTTTGGCCCACTGTATTGGGGAGGAAATGGAGATGAGCCGACAAGAAAATCCATACTGGAGCTCCTCATTTTCATATGTTCAGAGGAAGGAAGGAGACAGCTTGAGAGTAGAAGTTGTGTGGGAAACAGATTTCCCTACATACATTCTGGCAGCTTTGGGCTGGATTCTGCCCAGAGTTTTTATTAAAACAGCCTCATAAGTTGCAGTGGTCCTCAAAAAGAAAAAGAAAAACAATGCAATAACTGATCAAATGTTAATGATTTCAGTCTGTTCCCACTGAGATATTCCCACCTCTTTTCCATAAGAAGCAAGGGGAAAATGAGAGTTTTCTCAACTGCCTCTGACTGAGCTGTTACAGAGTTTGGGAGAGTTGGTACTTGCAATAAATGATCCAGTTCTTTGTGTGTGTCTGTTTTCACACATTTTAATTCAGCCCACATTATGCTCTTAGTAACTAGCTTCAGATGAAACAGTGCTATCCAAAAGTCTATACTATAATTTCAAATGTCTATCTGTTACTCTCTACAAATCCACATGCTTGATTACAGAGCCACTAAACTAGTTGTGTTATCAAATGGAGCCAAGACAAAGACTATGGCCTGTATCCTGTAGTTGTCCTCAACTAAAGTAGACTGATTGAAGTAAAGTAGACCTATTGAATCAGTGGGATTTACCAGTTTTTTGACTTACCATTCAATACTTAATTAAATAGCTTTTCTTTAATTCTAACTATCCATTGGGCCTACATAAAGGTTTGGGCTTCAGTCTCCCAACAACTTCAAACAGCATTTTAACACCTTGGATTTTTGGGATGGGGGGAAAAGACTGAATATTTATGAATTGATTTTGATCTAATGTGATATTGGAGACAAAGGTTGACATCCCAAACAGTTTTGCACAAATTAAGAGCTGGCTGGCAAACTTTGGTTTTTTTCAGAAAATTGCTGGCTTCTGTCCGTTTTGCATTTTAAGGGTTGTAAACACTACTTGTGAAATGCTACCTTATTTCATTCAAATCATAAGCAAAATCATTGACATTAATGGAGGCAACTCTGGGCAAATTCCCTGGTTAGTTATAAGCTTCTGTGTATTTACCTTAAACGTTTTACAGAGAAATATTCATAGGCATACCAGGATGCAGTGCAGTATGCAATTTTCTGCTCCTGAATTGTAACTAGATTTTTACTTCTCTGCTTGCATTCCAAACAATAAGCAATTTTGCAAAAATCATCACGACTGATATTGGAAAGGAGTGACGAGCTATGGTGAAACTGTGCAAGGTATTTCACAGTTATACCAACAGCCATGCAATGTGCAATGATTCAGACATGCAATGCCCTTTGTCCCTTTCAGTGGGGAGTATAAAATGCAATTGCGGGTGAAAAGTATTCAACAGCTGCAATGAACTGGATTACTTTATTTTTTTAAAAAAAAAAACCATGCATATGCTGTTCCAGAGAAGTCTCTAAACCATGAAATGGAAAGAAAAAAAATATACATAAAAACGAGTTCATTACACCTACTCCCCAGGGAATATGCCAATCAGTTTGACAATAAACCTCTTGGATTTAACAGTCTCATCAAGAAGCCAAAGTTCAAAATACTGTAGAGGTTTATATAGTTACAATGGTTCCCTACGGTGCAAATAAAAATATTGCAAAGCAAACAATTGACAAGAGTGGGTTTACACAAAATGGCAGGACAGGAAGCTGCAGGGCCTCTGCTTTGTCATGAACAAGCAATATGTCGGTGCATGCCAGTTGCTTGTTTTTGCTTGCAACAGGTGCACTTAAACTTCACTGCTGCACTTTAGTTAGTTTATCTTGTCCTCTGGCACCTGGCAACCTCTCTTCTCTGATTTGTTCCCTTCTAACAAATCAGAAAAAGGGGCCAAGAACGAATCCTGAATTCTTTCCCTGGCTTTTTGGTAGAATACAAACTAGAGAAGATGGTGCCTTGATAATTGATGAAACAACTGTGGAGCCAAACATTGTAGTTTCTTTAGCCAATCTCACTGCCAGCAATTGAGCATCTTGTGCCAACAACCTGCTTGTTCACAACAAGCCAGAGGCCCTTTTCGCAGCGCCGGCGCTTGCACGATGGAGGAGGGTGGCTCGCACAACAACCGTCTCCCGAAACGCCGCCGCTTCCCCCCGCCTCCTTACCGCACGTGGAGTCTTCTTGTGCAACGGGCGCTCTTCAGCCACGCCCCCAGCTTCTGCAGTGCTCCTTGGGAGCTGTAGGCGGCACTGGGGGTGGAAGCGGGGAGGAAACACGACAGGCTCGCCTGCGACGGTGCTCCGCACTCCGGTAAGTGCGAGGCACTGCTGGGAGCCTTGTGAGAGCACCGTTTATTTTCGGTTCAAGCCAAAAATAAAAAAATACGCGCTCGCGTAGCTTCAGCCCCATGAGCGCCGCGGAAGTGGGAGTGCGTTGTGCAGAGCGACGCTCCCACTCCCACGAGGCTCAGGGGGCTCTCACGTGACAGAAAGCCCGTGCGAAAAGGGCCAGAGTTTCCACAGAGCCCTGGCTTGTGTCTTTCAAATGCATCCATTAGGTCTCCACAGCCATTCTTATTCAGAAGGGCTGACCCAGATGCTTCATGTTTAATTGGCAGAGTGGATTATGATATTGTAGTGAAGAAGTCATAGGACAGGGTGAAAGATCTGATCCACACAAGTGGCTTTTTCTTCTTTCGTCCCTGAAGCTCATTAAAATGTGCCCTATTCTGCACACTCCTATGTTATATTTCAATATCTCAGCCATCAACAGCAGAGATATTTCACAGGGAAGTCAAGTCCCCATCACACATGAGCACAACTTTTTTTGAACCACATGCTTTCATGGACAAATATTTCTGGATTTTATGCTTGGCTCATAACTGGCTGAAATACAGACCAAGGTTCTCTGCAGACACTCATTTTTCTAGAAAGCTTTTGGTGTTATCATGGAATGGGGCTGATGGTATATGTTTCACTCTTCTAGCTCCAGACTATTTGGATCGAGTGCCAAAATGAAATACACAGCAGTGCCAGAAAGTCTTTCCTGATAATGTGAGAAAATCTTTTATGAACTGTGCCATTCATCAGACAAACAATTAAAACCCAAATTCAGAGCTGTTCATGTAAAATACCACAGTATTATGAGTACTAGTGTGGTGAAACAAAACATTAGAGAAACATAGAAGAACCAGTGAAATGCAGAAATGTCAAAACTTATCATCTATGTCCTAAACAGAAGAGGTGTATGGGAGGATAGGAAACTGTTTTTAAACTAAATTTGAATTGACTAGTAGGAATCCACAAGAATTTCAATTGCAGGTTTTCCCAGCCTTGCTAGAGAAGACAGAAACTGACCCTGACACATATATGCAAAGCATAAGTTCTATCACACAGCTACAGCCTTTCCCCAAATCTGAAACCTTTATAAGGATCAGGCTCTTGTGAGCTTTATAAAAGACCGAAGCCTATTGGAATGTCTCAATGTTATAAATGATAATTGTATTTGTAGATGATACTAAAGTACTAAGGAAAGTTTATATGAATTTATACAAATGATATAGTATAGGCAAGACAAGATTCATGAAATGAATCAATTTGCATTATTAATCTGAAACCCAACTGTTAATTCTAACAAGAGCAGATTCATGGAACCAATGGAACTTACATAGGTTTTGATTTATCAAATTCTCAGTACTCTTATTGGGACTAACGATTAGACTGAAGTCAGGAGTGGGAATCACGTGAGCCTCAAAATGCTGGGCCTTTCCACCCTACACTATTACAGTGCTATTATTCCACTTTCAACATCCTATGGAATCCTGGGGTTTGTAGTTTAGAGAGGGACATTTAGAAATCTCAGCCAGGGAGCTCTTTGGCTTCAGTAAACTACTAACCTCAGAATTCCACAGGATGTTGCATGTAGAATGATAGCACTATAACAGCGTAATGGGGAAATGGCCTTTGTTGGTCACACAGTACCAGACTAACCTGGCTATTCTGTTTTGTTTTATAATTCTGAAATCAATTTAATGTCATGTAGTCTATCAGTATCATTCATTTCAAGGGCTCTTAAGTACTATTTCTATTACAATCTTGTACAATTAACTTGTAACTAGAAATTACTACTTCAGAGCAATACTTTGAGACTACTTCCCACTTTTAATATTCTCTTGATTTTCTTTTCTTCTGCACAGCACCCAGCTTTTCTTGCTACAGAACTTGAGTCATCTTTGTTCCTAAGTTTGATATGTAGAGTTCCCCGTGATTTCCACACTCAATCAAGAAGCACTTAACATTTGATCTAGCAAATATTTTAAAGAACTCAGTTATGGACCATCAGAAGTTGCTTTTTTACCCACTGAAGTCTGCAAATTACAAAAATAAAGCTATTGCAGAGTTGAGTACTTTGCAGGCCAGAGTCTGAGGGGAAAAAACAACTTCTTAATTTAAAATCACACACACACCACACACACACAAGCCCTACAAAAGTCTCTATTTACTACTTCTCAAAAGCTTCTTGGGACACTGACAGCAATTAATTGTCTATAAGCTGAACCATGTGGCAGGGGGCTGGCAAGAATGTTGTCAATGCTTGCAGTTTTTGGAGAACTACAAAGTCTTCATGAGTAATGATGGGGCTCAGTAGTAATTACCCAGGCACAAACCTCATTGAAGTCAATGGGAAGAACTTGACTTCATTGAGCTTCAAGGGAAATTGAGATCAAATTCTGGCAACAGGCACATATCCACCATAGGCCACACACAACATCTGAGACAGCTTTTTCTTCAGCTCTCATTATAAAACCTCTCTCTCTCTCTCAATCTATCTCAATCCTTCCCTCTCTCTCAAGAACCAGTTTTCATAATGCAACTGCTTAGCTTTTTCTTAAACTGTGTCGTTAACTACCTTTTCTTCATATCCTACACCTGCAACTGAATCTTCCTACTACCTGTCACCATAGTACTTTACTTCCTTCTTAATCTAGCAGGGCCTTTCATGCAATATTGTGGGGTGACATGTTTGTCTTCAGGAGTTCAGCCCATTAGCCAGCCAGCCATGCTTTCTTCATGGACATTTCAGTCCCTCTTCTAATATTCCTGATTCTTTTTTCATCCACCAACAATCACTCAGTTCTGTGGTGACAAGGCCACCATAAGCTTGTTTCAGCCCCAGTAGGCTGGCCTACCCAGTTAGTTAGTTAGTTAAAAGTTTATTGATTAGTCAATTGACCATATCAAACAGCAAACATGATAAAATATAAAAAGCACAATACATAGGATACAATGCGTAAAATGTCATGGAATAAGATAAATTAGACAAAATAAAATGGCATATATTGTATTAGTTAAATTAATTGTAATAAGTTATTGTCTTATAATAGATTAAAAGGTAATAAAATACAAAACCAGCATATGCTTAAGTAAGTTCATCACCTTTACATGCAACCCCAATATGCTCAATACCATTAGCTAATCTGAATGCTGGGTGGGGCTGCTCATGGGTGACTGCGGGTTAGCTGAGTAAGCCGCTGGAAAGACTTGGTGGCTTTGTATAATGTAGAGGCTCCCAGCTGTGCACAAAGGGGAGAGATCTGAGAAAGGGACTCTTCTCCACCCCTGATCTGCAGTGGGCTGAGAATAGGCTCTGGACACCTTGGACACAGTCATAGCATTCCCAGCAGCAAGGAAAGGTAGTCAGATATATCGCTATTATTTTCTTTGAAATTGGATATCAAAAACAATTGACAAAGAATGATACTAGAACTGCAAAAATATATCTAAACAGTTGAGCCTTCAGCCCTTTTCTGGACCACCAGGCCCCAGTGATTCATACCAGTTTCCCCCCTCTTCTCCACCCTGACCAAGGGAACTTCTGTACACAAAACAGAGTTCTGTCTTTAAGCTACTGCTATTCCTTTGGTGAAATTTATCTATTTCAGCAGGTTCCTCCAGATACACAGATGGGAAGGAGTACTTTATCCATTCCCATTCTTAAGAAAGAAAAATAATACCAAGTTCCAAAGGAGATGCACACACACACTAAAACTGACAGACTCTCTAGTTGCGTCCGCAGAAAGCCTAAAGGAACACAGTAAAATTGGCAATGTTGATTGGCAATGCTTGTCAATGTACACTCCATGGAGTTAGGAGATTGACCACTTTAAAATGGTTTCAGAGGAGGATTTTTTTTAAAAAAAAAGTTAAGCTACAATTTTTGCTGTGAATAAATCTATATCCTTAAGAGGTCTCCTTAAAAGCAAGGAGACCAGGATGTCATGCTTTTGGACTTTTTCCACTCAGAGGATCACTCATGTGCATAATTGCTTGCAGGAATGGGTTTTCTTGGAAGGACTTTAAAAATACACTTGGTGAATTAAAAGCACAACTCTAATTGGAAGTCAGTGCATAGCTATTCACAATATGACATTCTTCTAAACTTTTGAAAATCCATATTTATATTAAGATGGACATTGGATAAAAAGGCTGCCAGATGGTAAATGGAAACCATCAGATGAGTTATTTTGTTTATCTCCCACAAACACTAGATCCAATAAATATCACTGCATTAATAATCTGAACTTTAAAAACTATAGCTAAGGATTGGGGGTTAGAGGGGATTGTATTGTTTTTTAGCAGTTTTCCCCAGATTTATGGAATCAAGTAAGTTTGCTTTCATTTGCTCTCTTTCCATTTCTCTCTCTCTCTGGCAGTAAAACACAAGTCTTCCCCAATCTTTTTTAAGGGTTTCTCCCTAAATTCCTTCCATTACTTTAGGATGTGAATCTCTTAGGGGTGGTACTGGATCAGGCCTGGCAAAACTTTAAACCATTAAATTAGACATTAAACTAACAAGCACTCTGGGGAAGTTTTCTAGACAGACTTTCCAAATCAAGTAGTTAATTAGCTTATGATTATGCTTTGCTGATCACTTTTAATTGAGAAATTAAAATACTGCTATAGAAAAAAAAAGGGCAATTGGCTGCATAGTTTGGGGAGCTTTAGATAAAAATGTCAAAACAATTAGCAAGCATGTACTTTGACACATTTTAAATCCATGGGCTTGCCACTGTACTTTCAACGGCCCATTCAATTGCTGGGAAAACACCATTTTAGATAAGTAAGCAATGACAGACCACTGCTTCAGGAAAAGGCTCTATGTGGGATGCTTTCAACAACTTAAGAGTACACTCCACAGCTGCACAAAACCTGTTCACGGTATGAGGCACATTTATGCTTGATGCTATCTTGAACGAGGTCTTTTGTGGAGTCTTTTCTATCATACTCACGGAGCAGCAGAACAATCACTATTGATGGCATAAAAGTAGTGATTAACCTTCAAATCTGTTCTGATACAGCTCCCTTGAGATGAAACAGCCTTGAAATAAAAAAAACTTACCTGTACTACACTACCACTTTAGCTGTCATGTAACTTCTACCTTAGTTATGTTTTGAAATGTTTTTAAATTAACATACTGTTACTGCGGTCTAGGCCTACCCGGAGATAGCACTCGATATCACTTTGATATCAAACAATTCAGCTTTCCTCTGCCACCCCGCTCCACGTGTTTGCGAGGCCTCCGGACAAGCACGTAAACAGGCACAGCAGATAACTGCTGGACATTCCATTCTCCACCCAGGCAGGCCAGATAAAGCCGGTTCGTCGCTTCAGGGACCTCTCTGGAAAACACTTTATTGCATATGCACGATACTAACAAAGACTCCCTGCCCCAAGCAGGCAACCTAACAAAGCTGTACTAAGCACTCTGCATTTGCATACTGGCTACACTATTGTTAATTTGGCTCTAAGTCAATCATGCTAAATTCTGACCTTTCTAAGCTTTGTCCCACTCCTAAATCGCATTGTTCTCACCAAGTAAGGTATAGCCTGCAGTCACAATTCACCCTATAAAAACCCCTGATTCCAAGACCTTCCTCGGACCGCTCAGATTGCTCCTGAGATCCAGACCGCCTTGCTGCCGCTTTGTTTGGTGAGCTGTCCCCTCAGTCCCAGCAAAGATATTCCTGGCTGTTACTGCACAGCCAGGCAAAACAGCAAATAGAGTCCACATACCACAGAGCTTGTTCCACAGCCAGTCAGGCAGCATTCCAGGAAGCAAGGCAAGGGCCCTAGAAGCCAAGCAGGCACACCCAGAATGGACAGTTGTCAACCAACAAAGACCCAAGGCTGAGTGAGTGCTTTTATTAAGCAGGCCCTCACCCAGGTGCTACCTCAGCTGGAGCTTGATTGCTTGGAGTTTCCTATTTAAACGCTCTGACCTTCTGAGAACACTCTTTTGCTCCCGATGCTGCTGGTAAGTAGGCACCTGCTCTTGAATCTCTGGGTCTAAGGCAGCCCCTGGCTCCATTGCTGGGACTACTGGGGCCAAGGGCTCTGTGTCCAGGGCAGCCTCTGGGGTGGGCTGTGCAGCAGGCTCCAGGGCAGCCTCTGGGGTGGGCTCTGCTGGTGCAGCAGGCTCCATGGCTTTGAAGTCCTCTGGTTTAGACTCAGAGCTTGAGTCCTGGAGTGCCAGGGTCCTGACACATGTACTGAGACTCCATATCAACAAAATCAACCTTCAGACCTCTCCAGGACTACGAGTCAGGTGTTGTATCACTCATTTCCCTCTAAAAATCCCTACTCCAAGTCACTCTCTGATTCCTTAGTTATCTATGTGACTGTGGTGTCTTTAATATTTTTTTATACTTAATAAAACATCATTGTTATTATCTTAACCCATCTGACTGCTTGACTGACCTGACCTCATAGATGCTGGGTTGCAAGATCCTGCTAAGTTATCCTGCCTCTCGATAGCTTTAGTGAGTGCTCCAGCTAATTTCCCCCAAAGTTGTGTTGTTGTTTGGTTATTTAGGTGTCCCTCCCGGGACCCCAGTAAACAGGGTAACAATACCCTCCAACTGTCTCAGTTTGGCAGGGACAGCCCCGATAAGTCCTCTGTGGGTCCACTTTTAAAATGTCCTGGTTTTTCTCTCTTCCTCCCACCTTTTCCTTCAGCCTACTTCAATTGCTGCAATTTGAGTTCAAAGTGCCAAAGTGCCCACTCAATTCAGTGGCAGGATAGAAGAGAAAGGAACAGAATCTTCCCCTTCCCAGTAGATCTGTGTAAAAGCCAACTGCTGCAGCTTCTCCTGGCCTGTGTCATCAATAACTTTTGCTATCTTGACCACACTCTGATGTTCCTTGGCCACATATGTCCCAGTTTTCTTTTATAAAATGTTAGGGGGTATGTTTTGTTTTTTTTAAAGGGGATTACCTATTTAATTGAGAGCCAGCATGGTGTAGTGGTCTGAGCACTGGACTATGACCTTGGAGACCAGAATTCGATTCCCTGCTCAGCCGTGGAAACCCACTGGTTAATTTGGGCACATCACACACTCTCCACCCCAGAAAAGCCCATGATAGGTTTGCTTTAGATTCGCCATCAGCTGCAAACAACTTGAAAGCACACAACAATTTAATAGTTTAGGTTTGCGCCTTTGTTTGGTAAGGTACTCAAGAACTGTCTGACAAGCATCTCTTCTGTAGTTCAAGAATGGATGCTGCTAGAGTTCTTTAGCAGAGAATTCCAAGTACCACACCAAACTACATATCTCCAGATTCAGAGCCATGACAGTTAAAGTGGTATCACACTTTATCGCTATAACTAAGAAGTGTTGATACACTCTCAGGCTTCAGTTTTGGTCATGCCAGCAAATGAGAGGAATGGAAACTGGAAATATGTTTTTCTGTATTCATTGATGTATGCAGTAGATGGTGCATTGATAGAAATAAGAGAGGCAGGTTCTTGTCCCAAGTAGTTCACAGTCTAAATCTTATGGAACAACATATACTATAGGCTGATACTCTGCCATAGATCTGTCTGCCATGCCAATTGTTTATCCACTACATCCATCAATCCAGTGCTCACCTTAGAAACGATTTGCAATAGATGGAAGTCAAGAAAGGTGACATTTAAACTCACTTCTTACACTGCACAAAATAAATTTGCATCATTGTACCCAATGTAAGAGAGCTAGCATGGTGTAATGGTTTGAGCATTGAACTACAACCCTGGAGACCAGGGTTAGATACCCTGCTTGGCCATGGAAACCCACTGTGTGACCCTGGGCATGCCACACATTCTCAGCCCCCAGACAACCCTGTAGTAGGTTCACCTTAGGTTTGCTATAAGTTGGGAATAACTTGAAGGCACACAGCAATACAACCCTTTAAAAAAAGGCAAACTACTTTCACAGTGGCCTATTTATTACTATAAATAATAATTTTATTTAGATTATAAAAAGTGGCAAGACAGAATAGGATACAAACAAGTATAGATATATAGATAGACTCTCTGACTGATTCTGCAGCATTTCAGTGTTCTAGTTTTAACCTATGAGCTGAGTTACCAAATAATATCTTCAAGAATTTGGCCGTAATGTCTTATTGAGTTTTTGCCAAAAGAAGAATGCTTCTAATATCTTGGGACAGTATCTTGTTGCAATTATTGGGAAGTCCTGTCCATAACAATTTGGCAAGTTTCTTCCCTCTATATTGCTAAAGCAAAAGCTAAGAAGTTTTTATGTAACCCAACGGACTTTTCTGTGTCTTGTTAATAGTTTTCAAAACAATGTTTATCTGGGCTCTTATTTTCCTGTCTTCCCTTAGTTTTGTACCCAGTAATATTCACATTAAGATATCCTTTATGGAAACTCACCAGCTTTCCATTCTGCTAAGTACTAACTTGGGATGATAAACGGAGATCACTCAGGGGAAATAGTGGAAGAAAATAAATGCCATACATCCACAAAGTATCATTTAATCCACAGTACTTTATTCTGGTGTGAGTTTTGGCTTCCCTTACTTACACGGTATTTATTTTTGATAAACATTTTCCCCCCTCCCCAGTTCCAAGTCTTGAATTTCTTTTTCAGAGTGGCCTTATGCCTCAGAATATTTACACTAAATTCCAGATGTTTTCACTGCAAACACTGCAAGTCAGATGTATGTGCGATGCTGTTTTATCCCAGATTAGAGCTGGCTGGGGTAGTTCTTAGAAAGAGTCAATCAAACGCTACCTGTGCATACTTGTGGTGTTTACACACAAAGTGGAAGATATTTAGCAATTGTAAAGGCATTGCCTAGTGTCAGAGGGAACTCTGATAACTAGCATGATGGATTTTGTGTTTTGCAGTCAGCCAAATGAAGGTATCAACACCAGAGATCAGCATGCTTTGCTGTTGTAAAAAAAAAAAAATAGAAGGTCACTGACCTTACTACAGGACTGGAAAACCTACACTGACAAAAGTGGACTTTATATCCTCCAACATTTCACAGATGAAAACTGGGACACTTGTGGCCAAGCAACATCAGAGTCTGGTTAAGAAGACAAAAGTTATTAAGGAAGAAGAACAGATAAGCTAGGAAAGGCTGGAGCTGTTGTTTTTGCCTAAGCCTACTGAGCAGGGGAAGATTTCACTGCCTCCCCTCCTTGGCTTCCTGGCGAGTTACTTGAGTGCTGACTACTTTTGTACTTTGAACTCAGTTTGCAGCAATTGAAGAAAGCTGAGGACAAGGAGGAAAATGGGCGGAGGTGAGAGAAACTGGGACATTTTAAAAGTTAGGTGAAAAAGTGAAATGGCAGAGGATTAACTAGGACTGTCCCTGCCAAATTGGAAGAGCTGGAGTGTATGGAGATTTAGACCATCATATACTAGGACTTGATTTTCTGAGGGTTTATTTTCTCCAGCAGAATGTAAAGCCACCCAGTTTGGCTCCCATTGACATTCTTTGCTTGTTTCAATGCCTAAATTTAGCTCCAGATCTGGCATTACAAAGGCCCTTTCCACAGAACACCATTGTCCCACACTGGAGACGGGAGAAGGACGGTACCCCAGATGATGTGATCATGCTGCAAATCATTGATGGGTGCTCCCCATAAATCACCAGTGATCCTGCTGTGCTTCCACCACCCACTCACACTTACCTGAGCTGCAGAGGTTCAGGAAGTGCAATGGCTGTACTTCCTGCCCCAGCACAGTACCTGGCTGTGCTGCAGAAACAAGTGATGTGGCCATTAGACCTTCTGCATTCTTGCAGGCAGCCAGTGCAGAGAGGAGCGCTCCTGTCATGCTCTTCTCCTGGAAGAACCTCTATCAAGATCCCTGCGGGACACCATCGAGATCGGGTAGGGTGCAGAAAGGGCCATACACTTCCTGAGAAGTGTGCTGCTCTCTTTCTACAAAGGGACGAAAAATCTCATCCCAGGTATAGACAGATTTGGGGTTTGGAGAGGGGGAAATGTACTTGATGACTTCAAAAGAAGAAACAAAACTTTAATGCCTTTCTTTTATTACCTTGGTCCATAGCCGGCTTGTGGCCATGGGACCTGTGGCCTATTTTGTTTTTTTCATCGGCACAGACTCTTCCTCTATACCCCCTCAAGGCAAAATGAAAACTCCATAAATGTAGCACCATCTCCAGTGGCGGAGCTTGGAATGTGTGGAAAGGGGGCAGGAAGGGGTGGGGCTACAGCACAAGGGTCGTGGCTGCGGCATGCGAGGGTGTGGCTGTGGTGCACAAGGGCGTGGCTACAGGCCGGGACACCCCCAAAACATTGCAGCCTGGGGCAAATTGCCCCTCCACCCCAACGTTCCTACGTGACTGACCATCTTTTTCATTTCTCTCTGGTTTTGTCCCATCATCACCTGATGAAGACACCTTTGGGATTCAGAAAGCAGCATGATGAATGTTGTTTCTTGATAGTTTTACATTTTGGAAAATAAAAATTCAAGATTATTCACCAGAAAAGAAGAAAAGAAATATACATCTACTGTACTAAAAAACTGATCTTACCTTTGAGAGGGGCTTCTTTCTTTTTGAATATAGTATTTTTGTCATAGGGTGGTATACTTATATTTTTCATAATAAGGATATTATATATGTGTTGGTCTTGGCATTATATGCCATAATTTGAAATAAATAAATAAATTTTTAAAAAATTGCTCCTTTTGGTGAACCCAATAAATTCAGCCACCAGACCAACTTTGGATGTCTTTCAAATGGTAGTTCAGAATACAGAGATATTTCTGTTGTTGTTGTTACCTTCTGAACAGCATTAAATATTATATCACTCACCTGTCATCTAATCCAGTACACTGCAGAAATAGGTACATTAAAATATGGCCAATGACCATAAAGCTCAGTTGTCAGGGACTCTATTAAAATTCACAGAAAAAAACACCATCAGCAGTTAATATTAAATCATATGACATCCAGTTGTCCTGGTTCAGCAGTTAATCCTTTGCCATCCCACTTTCTCATAGTTGCTTTTAAATTGTTCCACTTTCTCTCTTCTCCCCTCATTTCCCCCGCTTTAACTTCAGTTTTCTTCAGTTGCTGAAAACTGGTTGAAAATGCAGAAGTGGTTTGCACTCAATTAATTTCGCAGGAAGGCAGGAAAGGTGGGAGTGGAATCTTGTCCTTCCTGAACTCAGTACTTCAATTCCAGGGTTTCTCTGCTTAAAACTATAGTTGTGTGTATTCTTTCTCACATATGATTACAATAGTTAAAATCTCTGCCCTCTTCTTGCCTTGCACACCCTTTTAAACACATTCTGATATGACTTGGCCCCATGTGTCTCAGATTTCATCTGTGAAATATTGGAAGGTATGAAACCATAGCCTTGCATAAAATGATTTTGAGGGCATTTACAAGTTAATTTGTCAACTCAGCTTAAATTCTTAGGCCTCCCTACATTTTCCTGGATCAGTTTGTACTGTTTGTCAATGAACTGTCTCTTGGTTCTGTGCAGAGATATCCCAGTGACTATTAAAAATTCTTCTTTGCAAACTCCGTAGATATTGATAGTCCCCCATCCTCCCTTATAAATGTTCTTGAAGGAATGGGCAAAACCACCTCTGAGTATCCCTTGCCTACGAAAACTCTATGAAATGCATGGGATCAGCATAAATCAACAGGGGACTTGAAGGCACACATGCACATGCATGTATACACACACACACACACACACAAAACATAGTGTCTAAGAGTTATTAGACACTGGAGAGGAGAAATGTGGTCTATGAACTGCGTGTTGTTCCAGTTCCTCTTTTTTTTTGCAGCTCTCCAGACACTCCTCAAAATTCATATAATTCAAGGATGAGAATCAACCCCCCAATAGCTCAAACCACTCCAAGCTGGCTTTAAAAATGCAGCAGTTGGTTAGACTACACCCGGTCTCTGAAAACAAAACAAAACAACACTTGAAAACCTATATTTTGCCTGGAAATGAAACCAAAAGTGGCACCACATCGCTTCACCTAGCGTAGGTCACCTAGAATGTACCACTGTAGACTGGCAGGGGCACTCAGAGGTGAAAATGCCCCCTTCCCCACAAACAGAGTTGTCCAGCCCCATAAAAGACAAACACGGGACTTCCAGGTTTCCTTTACAACATATAGTTCTGCTCATTTCTGGGGGATCTACCGCAACTGGTAACTACATTTATGCATTCCTATGCCCATGTCAAAATCTATATTTACACAGAAGCCCATAATAGTTGATATGTTTGCCACTGTATGACAATTACTGAACAGTTGCAATAGGCCACAAAAATCATGGATACTTTAGGAAGACACTAAAGACCATTTTTCATCATTTTTAATACATCAACTCTCCCCACAGGTGGTATCCATTCAGTTCTCCCCAGTTAAGAAACAAAAGACTATAGAATTCTACACATAATTCACCATATCAGCTCAGAGCCTTTTCTTTCAATAAACAATGCTCTCTCTCTCTTGGTCTCTCCCCCCATTTTTTTTTTTTTTTTTTTTTTGTCCTTCCACTTTTGAAATAAAAGTACAGGACAAAGTTAGAAAAAAGTGACTGTTCATTCTCATCTACAAACCAAATTAAGCCACTAAAACAATAAAGTTGTTTCCAGGAAATCCATGACTATATTAAGTAACAGGAATGCTATCCCATCACACGCAAGTTCTACTAATTTTTTTTATAGTACTCAAATCCCTTTTAATATACCCAAGTTTGTACACTCAAAATAATACATATACTATATATAAAATATAATGTAGCAAATAAACAGTTTCAAAGATTAAAAGTAAAAATGAAATAGTAGAACAGAAATCATGATTTAAGATTCATGATTAAAGATTAAGAATTTGCTCTAGGCAGGTCTTCTTACGCTATCTTCTCTAGGGGAGAGCCAGAGATCCCGCCACTGCCCAAGGTACCATAGACCAGCAACATATTTGTGCCCATGGACTCCAAATCTTTTTTCCTGGAAACTTGCTGGGGGCAGGCAGGTAATAGCTCGCAGATCAGCACTGTCCATGAACTACTTACTTCCTTATGTAGTATTGCTGTGAGGTATCTTAGAGTATAAAGGTGTTAGAGTATCTGAGGCTAAATCAATTGTTGGTTCCAACTAAACTAGACCAACAGAATCAGTGGGAATTTGGTAAGTAAACATTCGTGCAAGTACCATACCTTTTGACATTTTTCAGATGAAAAGTAGGACCCATGTCACCAAACAACTTCAGAATGCGGTCAAATGGGCAAAAGTCATTAATGAGGAAGAACACACAAGCTAGGACAAGCTGCAGCAGTTTGCTTTTGCCTCAGCCTACTGGAAGAGCAAAATTCTGCCCCCTCTACTCCTTTCTTCTCCCCCACTCTGAGTTCAGTGCAAACTGCTTTTGCCCCTTGAGTACAGTTTGCAGCAATGGAAGTAAGTTCAGGAGAAAGAGGGAAAGAGGGAGAAAAACTGGGGCATTTTAAAAACAGCTGAAAAAGTAGAACCACAGATGCTTAATCAGGATTGTCCCTGCCAAATTGGTACTATTTTTTTTTATTCTATTTTTTTTTTATTTCTTTTATGAATGTATAAAATTTGATTAGAATGCTATGAATGATTGTAGAGAAAGTGAGAATGTGATTATAATATAATATTTTTGAATAAAGAATAAAATTTAAAAAAAAAAAACAAATTGGTACAGTTGGAAGGTACAGACTTTTATTAATTCCATGGATCTACTCCAGTTGGGGCTTGGAAGTAGATTTGGTCCCAAATGTGATTAAGGATGTAATAAATGTCTTGCTCAATCACACTAATTAAATCAGGCTATCATTTCAAGTAGTGCCTCCCAGATGCTTCTAAAATGGGTAGGGAAAACAAAAAGATCTAGAATCCAGTCTTCAGCCCTGAGGACCTGCCACAGGCTGCTCCAGCCCTCCGAAATAAAACCAGAAGATGATGGAAGTCCATTTCTGATTTTGTAAACCAGGGCTTTCCAAACAGTGTATTGTGACACGTTAGTATGTTGCCTGAAGTGTGCAGGTGTGTCACCTCCCTGGGCTGAGAAAGACCCCCCCCACCTGAGCCTCTCCCACTGCTGCTGTAGCAGCAGGCCAGGATCAGGTAGGGGAGCTGCCTTTCCCACTGCTGCCGCCCTCACTGAGGTCTTTCCTCAGTGAGGACAATGGCAGCTAGCCATGATGGGGGTATGGGGGCTGCCTTTCCTGCTGCTGCCACCTTGCCAGGGTCTTTCCTTGGCGAGGGCAATGGTGGCGAGCCAGGATCGGGTGTGGGGGCTGCCTTTCCCACTGTTTCTGGTTTGCTAGTAAAACTGAATTACTGCGCTGCAAAATTATACATGTCCAAAAAGTGTGCCAACAACATGAAAAGTTTGGAAAGCTCTGTTGTAAACACTCTTGGGAATGCAGTAGCGTATCTAGGCTCAACAACTCCTAAGGCAAGCACGGAAGTTTCGTCTCTAGGTACTGCTGCTGCTGCTGCCACCAGGAAGGGTCTCAGTGGGGGGTGGCAGCAGGCCAGGCCTGGGCAGGAGGGGGAGTTGGCTTTTTTGCACCCCCTGGCACAGGTACTCAGACCATGTGCCCCAGTTGCCCCACCCTAGATGCACCTCTGTGGGGATGGTAAAACAAGATTTAGTAAGGCAAAATTACCATTCCTCAAGACTTCTAGAGGAAGAAATGGTCACGGGTAGGGAGCTTTTGAAATCAAGAAAAGCCTCAGAGAGTGAAAAAACAATCCTGTTGTTTCATGTGACTGCAAGCTGTAGGCTTGTGACTTGTGACTGCAAGTCCTATCTTTTCTCCAGAAGCTTAGAAGCAGGACATGGAGGTGACAGCTTCCTCCTGTTGTTTCTTCCTCAGAATCTGGTATTCTGACTTTGTACATCAAAGGATCCAATGTGGACATCAACTGGGGGAACTAGCAGAATCCATTGGGATCAGGAAGCGGCATGCATTTTGATCATGATGGTAATGCAGAAGATAAGATTTGGGGCTGTTGATAGTCCTGTTTTGGGGAATTAAGGGAGAATCCCCTTCCAAGTATTCTTAGATTATAACCCCTATCATCCATCACTGTTGGTCCTGCTAGCTTGCACTGATGGGAGTTGCAGTCAAGAACATCTGCAGGGCCACATGCCACCCATTCCTGAATGAAAGCCTGCTCTAGATATTTAGACTGTGGTGTCATTTTCGCTGAAAAACTTCACAAATGAGATATAAAAATCTCACAGTGTGGACTAATTGCATCGCATGCCAAAACCTCCATGCCAGTACCAGTGATCCACAGAAAGACACTGTGTTCTGCAGCAAGGGATTGCTCAACACTGCTGATTCACATGGTCAGCCTTTGCAGATAGTATGGCAGCTCAGTGCAGTCATGGAAACATTTTGGGCAACAGTCGTGCCACTGCTAAAAAGTAGGAAGCAGCTCTCTGACACTCCTCCCCGCTCCTCCTTAGCATAGGAAATAACAGGCTCAGTGAATAAGAACTGAGGTGTCTCATGCGAAGCAGACGGTTTTTGCTGTTGTGTTTATTTAATGAAACAGAACTTACTCATTCCTATTACCTCAGTGAACAACATATCTCCCACCCCGTTTTTCCTAAACCAATTTCTTAATGTAACTTTCTCTGTCTTGGCCTCCCTTTTCTTCTGCTTTTCACCTAGCCTCCCTATCATGCCATCTTTTTTTAGCTCATTTCATTATGCTGCTGTGGGGAAGTTAATTCAAACAAGCAGGTCTGCACTTACTTTGTTTAAAGGCAGTGTGGTTTGTGGTCATTCTGATCTTGGCGAATACCACATTCATGGGACAAGTGCTGAGAACACAGCAGCCCCCATGCCTTACAAGTTCTGCCCTGGCCCGACAGTTAATTTGTTCCAATTGACTGTCACCGCTGTGCACTGTCATTGTAAATTTCATCAGAATAGAAGCACCAGGCTTGGTCCAAAATAGCACTGTTGACTTCAATAGGCTGGATTTGGAGCAATAGATTTGAGACTCTCAAAGCATAAACTAGTCCCTTTCCACTGAGGTTTCCGAACATATGGTATTAATTTTGACTCTGATTTCACGGTAGCTTGTGAAGCCCACAAAACTAGCTCCCAATTAGTAAATGCTAGCAATATATAGATATATATGTAGTGTTCATCCTTTAAAAATTCACAACATCAAAAAACCAATGCAACACTGCAAAGGATTATACTTATGCTAGATAATGACACATCACCTTATGGATATCATACTATGGCAAATTACACAACAATCTGCCAAAATACAGTCCTTAACAGGAGGTGTATAGCCTTATAAAATTTCATTATACTAATGAAGAACTAAATAAAACACATAAGGCAGTAGAAGTTCACGTTAGAGGGAGGCTGTCTAATTGCTAATGGCTACTTTTTTGAACAATGTGGTTGTCTGACACTGGCTATGAGTCCAAGTCCAACCAGGCCAGGAGAGGAATAATGAAGGTTCACCATTAGTGGCATGGTGATGAGATAAAGATCATCAATAGCAAGCAATAGCCAGAACTGGGAAAAGTTACCTTTTTGGACCAGAATTCCCAGAATCTTCCAGTTGGTATGGCCAGCGGCTTTGGTAGCTGTGGAATTCTAGGAGTTTTTGTGCATGAAAATGTATGTTTTCCAAGTTCTGGTTACAAACAATGTTAGGTCTAGAAGCCTGAAGAGGTATATTGCAACCTTGAGCTGACTAACAATAGCCAATATCCCCAATGGCATCTGGTTATAGATCCCAGCTATGCTCATGGAAAGAGGCAAGGCTTAATTAGACATAGCTAGAAATCATGAAAGGGGAATGGGTTGGGGGATCCTTTGCTAGGGTTGCCAGAGTGAAAACTGGAAAGAGATCCTGTACTTTTAAAGGTGATATGGAAGAGGACATTTCAGCTGGTATTGCTTATTACCACCTGCTGACTGAGCAATCTCTCCAGTTTTCATTCTAGCAACTCTACTTCCGTTCAGACTCATCCTTCTAGGCCATCAAGCCTTTTGAGGACAACTCCTCTCTTCATAATAATGGTATTTTAAGATGTATAAGGAATTATCATCAGCTGAGCAATACTTAAAGATGCGAAATATGAAGATTTTGATTCTGTCAGAGTTAGAGGAAGTCCAGATGAGTGGTGTACTTTGCTTTATGGTACCTTTGAGTTTGTGACAGTGCATCTGATGTTTTGTCAAAAACATCAAAATAGACTCTTCCATATTTTTCCCATGTTCAGTTTCTCTTTTACTGTTTTCCGAGAAAATCCCATTTTTAAAAAAAACACAAGGAAACAGCAGGACAATTTCCTTAGGTGCAGTTTATATATCCCTGGTGGCTGGTTAAAGAATGTCGTGGTTGGTCTGGCCATTTCCTTCTCTATTGCCTGTCTGTACATAATTCCAGAAATCAACTCTGTCTCTTTAGAATAATAGAATTATAGATTCATAGAGCTGGAAAGGAGTGCAAGATCCAACACTCATCCAGTCTTCTACCATTGAGCAATACACAAATAAAGCACTCCAGAGAGTTGGCCAACCAAACTCTGATTAAAAATCTGCAAAGAAGGAGAGTACCCCACTGTCTGAGGCAATCTATTTCACCATTGAATAGCTATTACAATAAACTTAATCTTAATGTGTAGATGGAATCCCTTTTCTTGTAATTTGAAGGTTCATGTCCCCGGAGCATCAGAAAACAAGCTTACTCCTTCCTCCGCATGACATCCCTTAAGACATTTAAAGATGGCTATTATATCACGTTTCAGTTTTCTCTTCACCAAGCTAAATATATGCAGCTTCCTAAGTCATTTCTCATAAACTTTAGTGTCCAGACCTTTAATCAACTTATTATTATTATTCTGGACACATTCCTGCTTGTCAATACCCTTCTTGGACTCTTCTCCTTCCTGAAACCCATATCTTTCTATCTATTTCTTTTCTCCCACCCTAAACGTCAGCAGTAGGAGGAGGGCTATGTTTGGTAATGCAGAAGGGAGGGACATGTTTAATCCTTATCTCACAGCCCATGATCTCAAGTGCAAAATTTGGGGCTGGGTGTTTCCCAATTGGCTACAGAATGTTTTTTGGATTCCAAATAGAAGCAGAGTTGCTACTCAAGAGTTGTAGGTTGAAGCAGAAATACAATGATTGCCTGTTGCTGATCTATGTCTAGAGGTAGTCCAGTCATAATTAATTCCACTTTTCTACTTACACAGAAATTGCTAGAGCTGAAATTCTCTTGACTCTGAGCAAAAAAATATGCAAAACATTATCTTTTCTTTCTGCAAGGAGAGAGGGGCATGGTTCCAATTTTTTAATTCTTTTAAAGCAAGCACGGTCACTGCTTGCAAGCATTAATTTCCTGGACCACACTTCAGCTGTTTCTGAAACTAGTTTTTAATAATAAAAAAATGCTATTTTATCAATGTTAGGATGTGTGTGTGTGTGGACTTGTGCCATATTTGAGGAAAAGATCAGCCCTACTGCATGATTTCCTTCCGCCAAGCAGCCAAACACTTCATCAGATTTGGAAATCCCTTATCAAAAATAATGAAGTGCAGGTTTTTGAGATTCTTGAAGTGTTGGGTGTGGCTGAAGAGGACGATTAGGGTGAGGAGGACCAACTTTGGAGAGAAGGAATCAGAAAAAGAGATTAAAAATGAAAGCGTCATCCTACTCTAATCATATCAGGTTATATTGATGGAGAGAAAAGCAGACTTGGGTTAACACACCCTGTCGTTTCTGTCTGTTTTTAAACTATTATATTTTGTTCAGATGTGTTTGACTGTGTTATGGACTTTTCTTGACTTGATTATATTTTGGCGTGTATAGATTCCTTCCCACTTCATACACTTTACTGGTGTCCTGTGAATAATAGGTGGTTAAGAAATAATTAGAACACAGTAGAATAATACACTAAGTTAGGGGTCCTACAGAGCTGATAAGGATGGTCAACCACTGGTTATAGCATCAATTGAACTTCAGAATGCGTATGACATTTGCCATGACTCAGATTAAGGAGAACAGTAAACATGCCTGTTAAAAATAATATATTTCAAATATGGACATCCTTTCTAGTCCCACCATGTGTTTGTGGCATGGGAACAGAGGAAGAAGGGGGCTAGAGTTTAGAGTGAGAGTTGGGCAAATTCAGAAACTGGATGTGGGTCCAACTCTCCAGAGGTCCCAATCCAACCTTCTGGGCTTCCCCATGACACAACTGTTTGCTATGCTGCCTGTTAAAATAATATATGGATATTACTCATACGCACGCACACATGCACACAGACACACACACTTACTTCTCCATTTGTTCTACCCTAGCACCAGAATCTTTTATTCAAATGGTATTGCCATGTTTATGCACCACTGATTTAAATGAGTTTTTAACATTAACTTATCCACTAGGGCCCCTTCCCACTATACAACCATGTGAGTCGACATTAACTGCTGTGGATGCATCCTGTGGAATCTAGGGATCTGTATTTCAGTGAGGCTCTCTGACTGTGAATTCTAACTATCCCTCCCTAAACTGCAGGTCCCAGGATCCCATAGGATGGAACCATGGACATTAAAATAGAATCATAGTGCTGTAATCGTATAGCATGACATTCTCCTTAATGAAAATGGTAAACAGCTGCTGTAGTGACACAGAACGAGGGCAGCAAACACCTTTAGTGCTGTACTTGGAACAGACTGAGCAATGCAGAAGACAGACCTGAACTTAGAGTCAAAGCCACGAGCACCATATTGTCTGAGCAGCCAGATATCTAGATTTCCTATCCTCTGCCTCACTAACCATATCTAAATTGTTCCCAGTCCCATCCCCTCAGATTATCAACATTCATTTTATAAATGCCTAGGAACTGCTATAATTCTTCATGGCCATATTGCTGGTAGAATTATCGTATGAAGATTTATCACTCCTGGGCCAACAAGCTGAAGCAGCATCTCAGCAACCTCTCAGAAAGACATTACCAAACCCCACCCAATGCTCACACAACAAGAAAATTAAAAGACTTTCAGTAGGGTGAGCATGTACCCAAACCACTATCAACATATTTCTTTGTATCATGCAGAGTTCTTGGAGAGGATTCATTGCCGCAACATATCTTCAATGCCTTGAATAAGCGGGGGGGCGGGGCGGGGAATAGTTGTTAAACCTTTTAAAGTTCCATCAATAACTGATAAGGTAAATGTATGTAAATTTATGTTCCAAATGTGCTTAAACACTGCTACAGGCTAGGGCGAAAATGAAAATGAATGGATAACTTCATGGCCTCACAAGTATGTTTTATGAAGCTTCAAGTGATTGGCCACGGCTAGAGAACTGTGAGTTTTTCAGCTCACAATACAGGTGAGGAAAATAGGCTGTTGCAACATGTATGTATGCAAAAGTGTATAAAACTTTCTGTGCTGTATTCCTAGTTCATAAAACCTAGGAAAAGAGAAGGTGTTCTGTATGAAACCATTAGCCATGGAAACCAAAGAGTAAGTCATGGGAGGTTTTCATTTTGAATCTCTATCATTACTGATCCCCTATTTAAAACAGAGAAAATTGCTATTTAGGGACTCTTGGCCCAGCCATTCATGTGAGGGGAGAGAGGAAACTGATATCTGTACAAACATCTGGTGGATCTACTTAGGGTTTTAGTGTGAACTGAAGTTGCTATCCATGGTGCTAGACTGTGTTCTGCAAACAGAAAAATCACTCCTTTCTCAGTGTTTATCACATAGTTCTCCAACTTTCTGGACCCAAATTGTTTTGTTTGTTAACTCAAAGTATGTTGGGATGATTTTTTCCAAGGTGCTTGAGATATTTCAGTCCCTTCTCTTAGTTATGGGAAAAGAAGGTGAAGTTCTGCAGCTTTCCTCTCTTTATATATACCATGCCATTTCACTTTTTCTGCTTCCCCTCTGCCCCACCTCCTAATTGCAGAACATGACCTATTTTCTTGGGTAACTTATGCTGAGTTCATGCTCCTATTTATTTATTTATTGACTATTTCTGTGCATTCCAAGACTTATAATAATAAAAAGCAAACATACAGCATGATTTTACCTACTTTTGAGCACCACAAATTGCCATTTTTTGCCAGTTTAGAAGAAAATAGGTACAGTGAGATACACTTAAAACAAAGCCACATCCAGAAAATGTAAGCCAAACCAACAAAAATTCAAGAGCAGCAACATGTGTGATTTTAAAAAAGAACTTAATTACATTAAAAGCCAGGTAAAACCAACCAGTTTTCAGAGCCTGACAAGGCAGCTCTATCTCTCTGCATCTCTCTTGGGAGGGAAATCCGTAACATTCCTTCTGCTACAAGATACATACATCTACTGGCCCTAAGTAAAAGCAGCACAAAATAACCAAAGTTATTAGTACAACAAAGTAGTTACTACAGCTTTCTCATGTTCTCTCTGAAGCTCTCTCACTTCCCTTTTCTGTTTCCTCAGCCTCTGATTCACTGGAAGATGAAATATTTTAAGCCTCTGAAAGCTGCTTCTTTCCTTTCACTAGATAGAGGAATCATTTTTAAAAAAAAACCTCTCAGAAGTATGATTGTGTCACTGGCATCCAAAATACAGCTGGATTGCACAGGAGAACATTGTGAAATTTTGCTCATAGCATTTTGGTTTTAAAAGACTCGGCAGCATTAAAGAGAGAGCCTCTCCAGTTCTTCTGCACCTTTCAATTAGCCTCTGAGTATCGCCATGCCCCTGGAATGTTTTGACTGCATTGAACGGGAATGTTTCCTTGGCATCAGAGTTTCTTTGAAAATGCTTGGTTTCACCTGGGCATACTTTCATGCATATCCTAAGAGAAAACAGGATTGTCTGGCTTTCTGACAGACTTTGAAGCAGCGGCAGCTGGTGGCTTCCATGTCACGATGGTGGAGAATCCACCCTGGGTTTTAGTTTGAACCTTAAAGGAATTAGCCAAGGCACTGAACCTATTTTGGGAGATAGGTTTCAGTCTACTAGATAGCCATGTTAGTCTCTTGCAGCATAAAAGAGAAGAAGGAAAGTGGAGAGAGAAAAAGAAATGCGGTAGCACTTTTAAGACTAACTGCTTTTTATTTTCCCATGAGCTTATATAGATATAAACCCATTTCTTTGGAGGCAGTATTGAGTGCCCAAAAACAGATTTAGTACCCACTGATGTGAAAGCCACAAGCTGGTGCTGCTCCTTTTAACAGTTTTGTTGACTGCATAGGCAAGATTTTGCCTCAGCTCTTACATTTTTGCATATATTCAGGATTTATAGTGTTACTGATGTTTTTAATCAAGACTGTGTAAATGCTCAAACTGTTGGTCAGAGCAATCTTATATTGCATCCACCCTAGATATGCTATCACTACACCATTGCAACAGCCATCATATCCAAAAATATGATCAGACAAGGACAGGAAGGGGAAACATAGTGTAAAGAGAGGGACTTGCAAAAAGAAAGCCAGAGTAGGGTACAGGTTTGAGCACTGGGTTTGATTTTCCACTCAGCCAACCCACTGGGTAACCTTAGCCACATCACACACTATCACCCCTGGGAAACTCGATGAAAGGGTCACCTAAGGGTCACCATAAGTCAGAAACAACTTGAATGCACACAACTACAACAAACCAACAAAAATATCAGCTTCCTCCCCAGTGACTTCGTCAATACCATTAATGCCCACTGGTCACAGGATGGGGGTAGAGGGATTTTGTCCATACTACTCAGAAATGGAGGAAGCCAGTCAACATTGACTGATCTAGGGGTGTGATCACAACAATGCTACACCCCAAGAAAGGCAACAGGCAGTACTCACCCCCACACACCAGTCACTTCACAGTGCTCTCAACAAGAGGGCTCTGATAGCTTAGATACCATATGCACAGCAATTAAGAGACCTAGACAGCCTTGAAGGAAACAGTTTGAAATTTCAATTTTTCCCCCTGCCTCCATAGAGATTTCATTACCAAGCATTTATCAGGGTGCTTCATACAGCTCCTAATCAGGATTCAACCTGCCAGGTCAGGTATTGAACCAGTTGTCTTAATTCAAATGCATAATTCACATTTCTGTCTAACAGGCTCTCCTTTTCTCTCTCTGTTTCACACACACACACACACACACACACACACACACACAAATAGATATGACTGTCTGTGTATATAAGCCTGCATTATTTCCCTGGCATTATCTCATGCATGTTAAAACTGATAGCATGATATGCCTTTCACACAATCCTCCTAATCAAGTTGGGCAGATGCTTATGTGGTATCTGGATGAGCAGGAAGTTAGCACATCAAATGTAATTTGGTGTGAATAAAATGATTTTTTCTTATTATTATATTTAGCAATGATGCAGAGGTTCAGAGAAAGTTGGGTATTTTTTTAAGGGGAAAATTAAAACTGAAATTTTCCAAGGAAACACTTGTGTTTACTTGATTGTGTGTGTGTGTGTGTGTGTGTGTGTGTGTTTACTCAAATATGAATTTATTCTTCTAGGATTGTAATCCTATAACCATTCTTTAGGGAGCTGACTCCCTTTAAACTCAGTGGGGCTTAGTTGGCAAGTTCTGACAGTCTCCTTCTGTATCAACAGAATCAGGACTTCCTTCCCCTATCCTTCCCACTGCAACCCTCTGCAGCATCCAAAATCTGCTCCTGGGGGTTTTCCATCCCTCTAAAGCAGATTTTTAGGGGAACAGGAGAGAGCAGGGATCACTAGATCCAGCAGAAAGACTCTGCTGAATCCTGGAACCTATTCACACTAAACAAATATAGTGCTATTTTACACTTCAACTGCCATGGCAGCATCCTGTAGAATTGTGGAGTTTATAGTTTAGGAAGGCATTAAATTCTATGGCTGAGAATTCTAAATGCCCCTCCCTATATCACCAACCCCAAGATTCCATTCCAGATATCATGATAGTCAAAGTGGGATATAACGCTATAATTGTGTAGTCTGAAAGGGCCTGTGGCCACTGATTCCTTTTCTCCACCTGTTTCCTCACCAGTGAGGGAACCCCTTCATATTTCTTGGCTTAAAATTTTGAGATCATTGCCTAATTTCCCTAGCATTCAACAATACATTGAAAAGGAATAGAAATCAAAGTGTTATTAAAACAAATGCTAAACACTTGCAGAGCAGTGACATAATGGAAAAGAGGGGGGGTGAGGAAATAATTTGCTGCAATAGACAATAAACAATGAAATGACACAATGGATTTGCAAGAGAAAACAGTGGAACCATCAATATCCAGAATATATCTTCATAACCTGATAGCACAGAGATTCCACAGCACTGAACCAGTCATTCCCAATCCAGCGTTGCCATAACTGTTAACTTTAATTCCCAGAAGCCCCAACCTGTGTGCTCAATGGTAAGGGATTTGTGGCACTAAAGTCAACCAGTACAGGGAGACTTGGCAGCCACCATGCTGGATGAATTTCATGCTCAGGTCTTTAGCTGATCAAAACACATTTTTTTGTCTAAGCCATTTTCTGGAAAGCAGAGACAGAGTTAACATGGGAAAGTATAGTCCATAGCAATATTAATAGAGTACTAGATATGAAAAACTTTCCAATCGCAGCTCAGTTTCAATGCCTAAACTTTTGCTGGTCAATATCTACATTGGAAAAGACCAGAAACAGCAGGCTTGACTGTTTTTCCCAAGCCAGGGGGGCCAAGAAGAGAAGTCTATGGCCCTTTCCACACCTTACCTTCTTCCTGCACTAGGGTGCAGGGATCACACAAGCAGCCTCCAGCGAGAAGCTCTCGCATCTGGGGTCCTTCGGCTCTGCACAAGCTGTCTGCTTGTGAGAGAGCCCTGCCTCTTCCTTCCGTAGCACAGCCTGGGAGTTTCCCAGGCTGCGCTGGGGCAGGAAGCACGACCGGCATGGCTCTGGAGGCTCTGCATGCCAGGTAAGTGCGCGTGGGGCCTGGGAGCAATGTGCGATCGCGCACCATTTTCAGCTTCTAGCCAAAAATGAAAAGGTGCGCAAGTGGTGCCTGCCCTACCATGAAGCATCATGCAATTGTGAGTGCATCATGCAGATCACTCCTCACAATTGCACGACGCTTCAGGCGCCCTTTTGCATGGAAAATGCCATGAGAAATGTGTAAGACCTTCCTGGTAGTAATTGCACCTGACTGGTCATGGAGACTTGGGTCTTACAAAGAAGTAGGCAAATAGCAGCAATCTATAGGAACCTGTGATCCAGGGCTCTCTGAGAAATATACAAGAGAGAGTCACGGTACAAGGCTAGTAATTGTGAGAGAAGATATGAAAGAGATTCCACTGGAGCACAAGAAACTACAGAACCACCTGGCACACAAGGAGCCACTGTCACAACCCAAAGAAGCATGCTCTAGCAATGGGGAACTAGAATATACTAAAATATACAGCAAGAATCAACAAAATGGTGACAGGGAATCTCACTGGGAGGACAGAACACATTCAAGGAGGTTCTGGAGACAATTTCATGGTGCAATATTACATTAGAATATTGTTTTCTCTGTATGCTGCTCCCTTTTTCATACATAGTGCCTATGAAGCCAACCAGAAACCTAGCATGTGAAGAAAAAGAACATTTTTGACAGATGCATTCCTAGCAGAGGTCTATTCACAGAACAAGGTCCGTACTGATCGCAGCCAAGCATATAGTCACCTTTGGCTCCCAGCAGCTCCTCCTCTTGCTGCCTCAAGTTGAACGCAAATAATGCTGGTGGCCTGTAATTATGTTTTTACAGGCCTGCCAGGTTGCAACGATATGATGAACTCTAATTGTAGAAGAGCATTTAGGGAGACTTCTAATTGTGCAGTCATTAATCCAGTTAAACACACCACCATTTCTTTTCAGCTGTGCTGTGTCAGTTGGCAGCATCCCAGCTGTGTCACAGCGGAAGGATTAAGCTGGCAATTAGTGATCAGCACGTCCCAGACAATGCTTGCTCGTTCCCACAAATGAGCCACTCTAGGTTTCTTGGATCCAGAAACAGGGCTTCCCTGACTATGGGACTTCAAGAGACATCTCCACCCAAATAGAGCTACACACACATACTTACTTTCCAATTTCAACAAAAATATTTTCATTTAGATTTGTATGAATGTTTGCTTCAAACATATATGTTACAAACGTTACATTGCTGAAAATTTGTTTTGGCATGTTAACTAAATCGGAAGCACACACTGTTATGTCCACTGCAGGACTATACAATTAGCTAATGAGGGAACATGCAAATATAATACAAGAGTAGTGTGAGCTGTGTGTTCTAGTACAGTAGCTAACAGAGCAATCCTGTATCTGTCTCCTCAGTGAAGAACGTCTCATTTTTTATTTTTTGTTTTTATTTTTTTTTAAGGAAAGAATTTTCTTAGATTGCAGCTTAAGAAACTGACCTGAAAACTGTGAGGTCCAAGGTTCAAATCTTGTTGTTGGGGCTATGAACTCATTAGGTGACCTCAAGCAAGCCACTGGATTCCAATCCTGCTTCCACTGCAGTATTATAATAGTAATACATACCTGTTTTCCTGGATAATTGTAAGGTAATATGTATGGAGTACTTACTTTTGCTCTTATCAGCCAGGACTGATTTTTTTAAAAAAGAAAATCAGTATGTAGTCCATGTTCTACATTTCACTTTCACAGATTTGATTATTTGCGAATTTCTTCAACCCCCGCCCCTGCAGGACTCCTTTTCCAGGGCAACCCTTCCTCTCAATGGCTCTGATTAGGCCACTCAGCCCATTAAAAACCCTTCTCTGTCCTCCTCCTCCTCCACCTTCATCAGCCTCTTCCTGGCCAGATAAGGACAGATCACAGTCTGATTTCTCAACACTACAAACCCTCTCCCAACACCCCATGCACACCTAAAGAAGGAGATGATTGAGACAGGGGAAGTATAGGGCCACCATGCTAAACCACTTCCTTTCCCACTCCTTTCTCTGACCAGATTTTGACCCTGGGTGCCACCTCTCCCTACCATGCCTCAGCTGCACATTTTGATATTTGCAATTTTTCCACTTTTGTGGGCGTCCTGTGCCCCTAAGCCTAGCAAATGTGAAGGATAGACTTTATGCCATTCAGAGTGTAGGAAAATGGACCTGATAGTGTTTCACAAATTTCAGTTCATTTTAAAAGTTTGGCTTTAATTTTGCAGGTTTATGGCCTGTGGCCCTTATACAAACGAAACTGAGATGAATAAACAGTTGAAATCCTAGTTTAAAAACCTCTCTTTTTTTTTTTTCCATTTTGTGCTTCACCATTTGGTAATAATGTGACAATGGATGTCTTATTTACCAGGTTCAGAGAACTTCTGTTTAAAGTAGAATGGAAAAATATTTTGTACCATGTTGTTTTGTTCATGAAATCTGTTGAAGTGAAAGGATTGCTTTAGTTTTCACAATCAAGTTTAAAATCTCTTTGGCTGATTTTTTCATAGGTATGCAGCTGTTAAAGCCGCAGAAGCTGAACAAGTCAAGAAAAGACGGAACAAACCCGAGATGGGAGTTGAATTCAGTTTGGTGAATTATGGACTTTTCCGCACTACACCATTACAGTGCTTTATTCCACTTTCAACGTCCTATGGAATCCTGGGGTTTGCAGTTTAGGGAGGGGCATTTAGAATTCTCAACCAGAGAGCTCTTGGGCCTCAGTCAACGACAAATCCCAGAATTCCACAGGAGGTTGAAAGTGGAATAATAGCACTATAACTGTTAGTGTGGAAAGGCCCAATGATTCAAATGGTCATATCCACACCTGCCAAGGAGTATGTGTGAATTCAGAACAGAATTATAGATCAGATTTTACATTTCTATGTATATTTTGCAGTTTTCAGCTGAAGAAGCATACCAATATATATTAAAATCATTTAAAATGTTATTTTTGGGAAACCCCGTCATCTAAGATAATATACATCCGTAAGAGTATTTATTAAAATGGAAAGAAGATGAAATGGACTTATGAATGGATTGAGGATGGAATGATCCATCCTTCCTAGAATGGACTATAGGGAAAGGCTTTTGCCCAGTTCTCCCCCAAGTTTTACAACTTGTCAACACAGAGATACATTTCTTGTACTTTCTCCTCTCTCAAACAATGGAGCCAAGGAAAACCTTCTAGCTCAGTACATTTTGATTTATTAATTTATTACATATATAAAGGCCAACATCACAATCATTTACCTTCATCCTGCATATTAGAAACAGACTCTGAAAAGCCATATAGACTAGGAGAGGATTCCCTTGGGAGTGGAAAACTAGGAATATAAAACTTTCATGTAAACAAATTGAAATTATTAGCTGCCTTGAAGGTCCTTTCCACAGGCAGGTTTGTGCCCTAAAAACTGATTATCTAATGCTTTCAGATAATAAAAGTTGTGGTGCTTGCGTAATCAAGAAAAGATGGAAAAAGATCAACTCAGATGTCAAACCTGGCCCAAAACATTTGGTTTCAGAATGTTGCAAGCAAGTTGCTGGCACTGGGCTTCACATCCTGGAGGAAGGGAATGCCTTGGCACGGCATGTTTGCAGAGGATTCCATTCATGAGAGCCAACCACACATAGAGTCTTTTTCTTTCCTTCGTTTTACTGTTTGCCATTTGCCTCCCAAACAAATTAAATAGGAGAAAACAGAATGTGGCAAGATGAGAGGACTGACATATGTTATGCAGATGACTCATGAGTTCAAAGGGCAATGAGGCCTCCCATGTTCAACTATTAACACAGAGAGGAGACAATTGCTTTCAGATTTGGCCAGTTTTATGGTACACTACACTACGTACTGATACTAAGGTTTGAAGAGTAGGGCAAGGGTTGTTTGGGGCGAACGAAGAACGAAGGGCAGCTCCTCTCATTCTCCACCAATTCCTCCTTTGGGCTCCCCACTCCATGGACCTTGTAGCCATGTTATATTTTCTATGGTCTGGTCTCCTGTATATGACACATTCTGGCACTTCGTTGTGGCAGATGAAACAGAAGCCATCCAGATTACTTTAAATTGCTGCAACTGCTAAAACTATTCTGTGTAGACATTTACCGTATCCATGATATCAAGATTGTTTTTCCTCTGCACTTCTTATTTGTAATTATATTTTAAAAAAATAAAAATAAAAAAAGATCCGTTCATCATAACAAGGAATACCTACTCACTCTCTTGTCTATCTGGAAGGATCCATATTGGGGAAGACTGTCCCATTCCTTTCTTAGAAATGATTATCTTATTCCTAGTGTTGTTTTCAGGGTTTGGAAGGTTACTTCATTAAAAAACAAATATTCCATTTCCAAGCCCAAATAATAATTAATTGGCATTACAAGCTGCTATTTTCAAAAGTAATTTTGTCTTTCCAGTTCCTCAAAGGCAACAAAAAGTTATGTCTAGTTCTTTTTTTAAAAAAAAAAATCTGAATACTAAAAACTGTTTGCCTCTGATATAAAACACATTCTCCGCTTGTTCACTTCATCATCACCTCTAAACACAGAACACAGCAGGAGGCAAAGCCTGGGCCAGCGCTTCAATCATATGATATTTCTCCTCTCCTTTTGGTAAAGCAACAGCTCTATAACAGTAACCCCCCAAAAAAGAAAAAGTAGCATAGTGTAGTGGTTTGACTGTTGGATTAGGACTCTGGGAGACCAGTGTTTGAATCCCCACTCCAAGAGTTTTTGAAGAAGAAGAAGAAGAAGAAGAAGAAGAAGAAGAAGAAGAAGAAGTATTATTATTATTATTATTATTATTATTATTATTATTATTATTATTATTATTATTATTATTATTATTATTTCTGTTGCTTCAGTCATGACAAGAGACAAGAAAAAAATGAAAGTGTTCCCTAATGTAAAAAGAAAGGAGGCAGAAACCACATTCTGAATTCAGGAACTGGTTAATATGTGTTTTGCAATATATTAACCATTCACACTAAGAATGTGTAGCTCCCTTCACTTCACTTAAAAGGAGATTAAAAAAAGATTGACGCAGGGGACAAAATGGGAAATATAATTTTGCCTTTCTCTCCCCACACCACTGTGTCATCCCCAGTAGCATGGATGAAACGTGGTACAGTAGTATGTGTACAGAGATTATCTGTCAGGAACAGATTCACTCTTACACGGATCAACAAACTTAATAGAAGATTTATTGTAACATAGTAAGGGATGCTGTCTTCAGACGTTAAAGCTCGAGAATGGAACGTTTTCCCCCCACCTTACACTTTAACAGACAGTTTCTCCTAAGATAGTTGTAAAAGAACGAACGTCATCATGCCAAACGGTTCCTTTGAAATTCCAGCCAGAAGGAATGGTTGGCGCCTGGGAATAGCTAACAGCCTACTATCACTATTTCCTCAGTCTACTGCTATCCTAAAACAATAAAACATGGAGGACTCCCGACATCCTGCCCCACTTTTTTAAAAAAATATATACATAAAGATACACAAAATATAGAAAATATCACGGAACAGTAGAAAGACAAGAAAACTAAATAGTAATATGAATGCAGTAGCAAGTCAGTCGGGGCGTTGAGGAACATCAGCCGGCGAAGAAGTCAGCGAAGGTGCCCTCTTCAGCAAACTGGAATGAAAAACAGGATGAATAGCCTTGAGGGAAGGAGGGAGATCTAGTTCAAAAGAGACATCATTAATAGCCCTTTTCACAGGAAAAGGTCCGAGAAAACGAGGGGAAAGTTTTTTAGACGGAGAAGGAGAGGAAATGTTCTTAGAAGAAAGGAAAACCAAATCCCCGGGCTGGTAAAGGGGATTAGGCTGCCGTTTACGGTCAGCGAAACGTTTGTGGGAAGCTTTAGCGGATGCTATAGCATCTGAGACGGATTGCCAAATGCCAGAAAATTTAGAGACCCAAGCAGAAACAGAAGGAGGAGCGGAGGAAGAGAGGGAGAGGGGGGGAAAGGAGAAGGAAGGAAGCCGTAAACTATTTCAAAGGGGGGTTTCCCAGTAGAGGTATGAACCGCAGAATTGATGGCAAACTCAGCGAACGGAAGGAGCGGAGCCCAATCATTCTGGTTCTCAGAAACAAAACACCTAAGAAATTGTTCAAGAGATTTGTTAACACGCTCAGATTGGCCATCTGTTTGAGGGTGATAAGCACTGCTGAGTTTCTGAGTGACTCCCAGGGTTTTCAGTAGACAAGTCCAAAACTTGGAAGTGAAAATTGGATCCCTGTCCGAAATGATCACCGAAGGTAGTCCATGAAGTTTCCATACATGATTAACGAACAGGTCAGCCAGCTGGTCAGCACGGGGTAGTTTCTTTAGAGGCACAAAATGACATTGCTTGGAAAAGTGATCAGTAACAACCCAAATAACATGAAAGCTGTGTGAAGAGGGAAGAGACACGATAAAATCCCATGCGATGACCGACCAGGGGCTAGCAGGCGCAGGCAGAGGTTGCAGGAGCCCTTGAGGTTTAGATGTGGGCGACTTAGAAACGTTGCAAGTGGCACACTGCTTAATGTAAGTTTGCACGGAGGGGTTTAATCCAGGCCACCAAAAAAGGCGGCGAATCGCATGCAATGTCTTCAAAAACCCAAAATGTCCAGCGGGTTTGGAATCATGATAACGATGAAGTACCTGCTCGCGGGCAGCAGGGGGAACGTAGACCTTGGTGCCATAAAAGGGGAGATTGTCAACCCATTCTATTTTATCCTTGTTTGCCGGTAGCCAGGAGTCTGCATGCGCTGCATGAATGATAGCATCGCGGAGAGCGGAGTCACAAAGAGAGGAGGCAGAAAGCCTTGTCTTTGCTAATGCACGAGTAGTCACTTGAGAAGCCAGAGAGGAGGCAGGAAACAAGGTATTGGAGTGGGAGGACGTAGCAGGGGATTCCGCAAAACAGGGAAGTCGAGAGAGAGGGTCCGCCAGTTGGTTAGTTCGGCCAGGTTTGAAAACAATTTTAAATCGGAATCTCTGGAAAAATTCAGCCCATCTCGCCTGCTTAGGGGAGAGTTTCTTAGCAGACTGTAAGGCTTGCAAATTCCTATGATCAGTCCAAACTTCAAAGGGGAGTCGAGCCCCTTCAAGCAAATGACGCCAAGAGGACAGCGCAAAATGGATAGCCTTGGCTTCTTTCTCCCAAATAGGCCAATTAGCTTGTTGAGGGGAAAATTTCTTTGAAATGAAAGCACAAGGCCTGAGTGCTCCTGTGGTGTCATGTTGTAAAAGAACGGCTGCCATGGCAAAGTCCGAAGCATCCGTTTGCACAATGAATTGCTTCGTACTGTCGGGAAAAAGGAGTAAGGGCTCAGACGTAAATTTAGATTTCAAATGGTCAAACGCCGATTGACACTCAGGCGACCAACAAAGTCTATGCGCCTTGCCCGCAGTGGATCCTTTAGGTTTCCGTAGAAGGTTGGTGAGTGGAAGCGTTATGGCAGCAAAATCCTCAATAAAGTTCCGGTAGAAGTTCGCAAAACCAAGAAATTGCTGCAGTTGCTTCACAGTTTTAGGGACGGGCCATTGCAAAATGGAGTTAATCTTCGAAGGGTCCATTTTAAGTGAACAATCTTGAATCCTATATCCCAAGTAATCAAAAGTTTGGGTG
This sequence comes from Ctenosaura bakeri, assembly GCA_948474755.1. Lineage (NCBI taxonomy): Eukaryota > Metazoa > Chordata > Lepidosauria > Squamata > Iguanidae > Ctenosaura > Ctenosaura bakeri. The sequence continues at coordinate 127,214 of CAOLHI010002551.1, read as the reverse complement.
TCAAATTGGCATTTAGATAGATTAACCACGAGGTTGTTATCTATAAGCCTTCGTAACACTTCACGAACCAATGACACATGAGATTCCATGGAATCTGCGTAAATTAAAATGTCATCCAGATAAATCAGAACCCCCTGATACAACAAGTCATGGAAAATGGTGTTCAAAAACATTTGGAACACAGATGGCCCCGATTGTAAGCCAAAGGGAAGAACCGTCCATTTAAAGTTACCTAGAGGAGTTGCAAAGGTGGTGAGCCACTCAGAGTCCGGGTCCATTCTAATCCTATGAAAAGCCTCTTTAAGATCAAGTTTGGTGAAATATTTTCCTTGAACAAGATGGTCCAAAACAGTCCGTATCAGAGGTATGGGATAACAATTGGAGGAAATAACCTGGTTAATAGCAGAGTAGTTAACTATCAGTCTCGGATCCGCGCTGGGATCTTTTCTCTTTCGGAAGAAGACAGGACTCGCCGTGGGGGCTGTAGAGGGCTTGATAAAGCCGCGAGCCAAGTTTTTATTTAGGAACTTCTTGAGAGCAAGGAGTTCTTTTTGGCTCATGGGATAAATTTTCGGTTTAGGCAGGGTGGCCCCGTCAACTAATTCCAGTTTACAGTCAAAGTCCGTGTGGGGAGGCAATTTGTCAGCCTCCCTTTCGTGGAAAGCCTTTTGGAAGTCTCGGTAGTGTGAAGGAATTTGTTGCAATTCTTCATGGGGAATAGAAAAGTTTTCATCTGAAGAGGACATAGTGCCAGCAGTCCAGTTTATCTGGGGGTTATATTCACGAAGCCAATCGATTCCCAAGACCAATTTGAACTGCATCGCCTTGGGAACTAGAAATCGCATGCTGTAATTGTTTTTGTCCATTTGAAATGAGATGGGCTTAGTGATTTTACTAATTACTCCCCCAGTCATTGAGGTCCCATCCATTTGCGTTAATTTGATGGGGCATTCCAAGGGCTCATAAAGAGTTTTCAATTGTTTGGCCAATTTGGGGTGTAACAAACTTCTGGAGCAGCCAGAGTCAATTAATGCCCTATGTACATGCAAAGTCCCATCGCTGCCACTAATCGCAACCGTGGCGTAGAAATGGGGAATTTTAGGAGTACTTACAGATGTTCCCGCCGCTTGCCAGTCATCGCAGTCAGGTTTAGAATCTCCATCTATGTCAGATGAGGACGAAGAGGTGGTTTCATCATCGGGATCGGAGTCTCCTGTCGCCGCTGCAGGGTCCTTAGAAGTGCGTCTAAGTGGTTGTTTGGCGGCCGCTGTCTGATGTGTGAATTCTATATTCTTTGGGTCTGCTCGTGCTCCCTTAGTCCCAGTCGGAGCTTGGTTTCCGCGGCAGGTGTTGGCGAGGTGGCCCGGTTTTCCACAGTTAAAGCACATGCCCAAACGGAGACGTTTGTTCCGTTCCTCAGCATTGAGGACGGTGGGACCGCGAGGTTGTCGTTTTGGCACGTCTTGTCTTTGTCGGTTCAGCTGAACAGTCTGGGTTATGCCTTCCATTTCAGTAGCTAGTCTGACCCAACCTAGCAGGGTCTGTGGATTGGCCTGCATTAAGCACCCGTGTAGAATATCAGGATTTAGTCCATCTTTGTATAACTCAATTAGAATTTCATCACTCCACGGGACTTTGGTGGCCAGGTTTCTAAATTCACGGGAATACGTCCCCACATCGTTCCTGCCTTGTTTCATTCGTTTCAGTTGATATTTGGTGTTTTCCAATAAATGGGGGTCTTCAAAGCGTTCCGCAGATGGTTCATGAAGAGCTGCAGATTTTCAGTTTCGGGGGCGCGGGAGTCATATAGGTTCGCTACCCAGTCTGCTGCCAGTCCTTTCATCCTCTGGCTTAGGTATCGAATTCGGGCCGCATCATCCCGAAATAGATGGCCGTGATCAATCATGAAATTGTTTGCCATAGTCAAAAAAAAGGAGAGTTTCTCCCCCTTCCCGTTGAAGGTCGCTTTCAGGTCTCCCACATTTCTGAGTAACAGTGGCGCTGGCGTGTGCCCTGTTGGTTGCTGGGGCGGACCAGGGGTGCCTGCCGCCGAGACAGCCGCTCGTGGTTCTCCTCCTGGTGATCTCCCTGTCTGCGAGGGACGGATGCGCATCTCGCGTAGCATGGTCTTGAGTTCGAGTATCTCCTCATCTTTTCTTTCCAGTTCGGTTTCCATTTGCTTTATCTCCTCCAAAAGGGATAGGTCTTTTGCTGATGTATCCCATCTAGCAGCCCTTCTGCGTTGTCTCAACGACGTATGTGGCTTTTCTCCCCAGACCCAGGTTTGGCCGCTTGTGGGGGTTTCCATAGCCTCGGTCAGGCGCAATTTTGTCTTGGTATCCAGGGGCACTTCAGTTTCTGTAGCTCCATCAGATTCTGCAGATCCTTGCTCTTCTTCAGTAATCGACTGGTCCATCAATTGGTGCATTTTTTGAAAGGATTCTCGAGCTTTCTGTCAGGAACAGATTCACTCTTACACGGATCAACAAACTTAATAGAAGATTTATTGTAACATAGTAAGGGATGCTGTCTTCAGACGTTAAAGCTCGAGAATGGAACGTTTTCCCCCACCTTACACTTTAACAGACAGTTTCTCCTAAGATAGTTGTAAAAGAACGAACGTCATCATGCCAAACGGTTCCTTTGAAATTCCAGCCAGAAGGAATGGTTGGCGCCTGGGAATAGCTAACAGCCTACTATCACTATTTCCTCAGTCTACTGCTATCCTAAAACAATAAAACATGGAGGACTCCCGACATTATCCCTGCTGTGTGGAAAGTCAGTGACAATTCTCCTTATAACTATAGCAGAAAAGGAATGGAGAATGCCAAGATGAGGACTAGAAATGCTCTCTGGCAGCACTATTTTCACTAGGAAGGGTAGGTGCTTTTGTAAGGTTGCCAGACTGAGAACTGAAGATGGCTCTTGCAACTTTCAAGGTTATATAGAAGAGGGGATTTAAGCAACTGAGGCTTGTTTGATAAGCAACTCCTACTGCAATTCCCTCCTCTACACAACCATTAAAGGTACAGAAGCCCTCTCCAGTTTTCATCCTGACAAACCTATGTGCTAGTGATGCCAGTTAAATATCCAAAGACAAGGATGCTACCAGCTACAAACCTAATCTTTAAAGAGGAGTACAGTCCTCCCCAGAGCAAATTGAAGCCCACATATCTTTTCTATTGAACCACCCTAGATCGAACTGCAGTTTGTATAAAGTCTTGCTATGTATCATATTGTCACATATGGCGTGGGAAGACTGGAGTCCTGTTTTTCCCCCTTGTTTTTGCTTAAATTCAGTCATCGATATAGGTTTGCGTTCTCCCTCATGATACTATAGAAAGACAGCAACATGGCCTTCCTAAAAGTAGCTAGCTAAACCTCAGAATCAGCAACTGAAGTACTCCACAAACACATCCATCCTTCCTTGTGCCCTTTTACACACAGTGTCTCAGCAGCAGCACTCCCATGCCACTCCAAGCTGTACACCTGATCACAAATATATATACATAGATACAGACAGATATAGATATATAGCTTCAGTCATGAAGGACAACTGTGCTTTTAATTGAAATATCTCCCCTTTGAAAAACAATAACAACATGCAATAAGAAAGCATAGCACTACAGTTTCTGAGGATTATTCAGAGAAAAACCATAAATTATGCCCGCATAGATTCTTCGTACATAGGGAGAGACATGTGTATTCGGCACTGGAACAGAGGGTTTCGGTAGTATTTTTTTTCCCCTCGGAAAACCTCAACTAACTGTTCTGGAACTATTTATTGACTGAGACAATACTTTGCAAAGGGAGACAGAGGGAATCTAGACTGCACCAAAGCATCAGATACATACTCATCAGTACTGTGCTGGGCAAAAGTTTACGTCCTATAGTATTATGGGAACAAACTGAGGTAACACAACCAAAGGAAGACTATTAAAAAACAAATTAAGATAAACAAGATTCCCCTCTCCACTTAGTCACGTAATCCTGTCAGCATAGATCTAGGTCTGTGACTCAGAAGAAAAAAATTACTTTATCAGGCACTCTAGATAGCTGGTTGCCATAACAGAAAATCAGCTATCACCCTTGGCACTAGTTTTACCTCCATCACAGCTATTGGCTTGAGCAGGTTCAGCATAAGAAGAATTTCTGTTGGGGAGGAGTTAACTCTGAATTATACAAAGTGGCACTAAAAACATATGCCTTTCTGACCTCTGGTCTGTACACAAAAATCATGTTGTGGCCTTCTCTATCTTTCCCTAGCCTTTCACACTCTCCAACTGTCCCAATTTGGCAGGAGCAGTCATGATTAATCTTCTTTCATCGCACTTTTTCACCAGCTTTTAAAATATCCCAGTTTCTCTCTCTCCATCCCTTTTGCCCTCAGCTTACTTCAGTTGTTGCAAATAGAGTTCAAAGCACAAAGACGTTTGTACTCAGTTAAATCAGGAGAGGGGAGAGGAGAGGAGGAAGCAGAATCTTGCCCTTCTCAGCAGGTTCATGCAAAGGCAAGTTGTCTTAGCCTCTTCTAAGTTGTTTGTTCTTCCTCATCAATAACTTTTCTCATCTTAACCGCACTCTGATGTTGCTTGAGCACATGTGTCCTGGTTTTCATCAGTGAAATGTTGGAGGGTTTGTTTGTCTACTTTTTTTTCTCTGTCGAGGAGGAGACCTCAACTTGCTAACAGAACTACAGCAGACCCACTGATTTAGATGTTGAATGGTATGTCAACACAGATATAAATCCCATTGATCCAAAATGCCTATTCTACTAGGAACTACGGTAAGAATAAGCCTAAACTTCCATTTTGTTCTTTTAATCTTAATCAGCATAATCTGGTTGTGAAATAGCTAGCCATGGTTGAGGCAAGAGCAAGAACCTTAAAGACTAGCGTAAGGGTAGGCCAGTCTTGAAAAAAAATAAATATAACTAACCAGAGGATAGGCCTATCAGTGTCTATGATGATGGTGATTAAAAATGGAGCAGCCATATCAAAGGCAGTATTCACCCCATCAGCAAAGGCTGTGAAAAGAGTGTGTTGATATTTTATATTAGGGTAGGCAAATTCCTGAGGGCTGCACAGGCTGCTATAGGCCATTTCCACACTACAGCCCTTTCTGCAGCTTATCTTTTTTCAGAGTTGGGGTGCAAGGATTGCATGAGCAGCCTCCAGAGAGAGGATCTCGTGTCCCCACTGCTTCAGCTCTGCACTAGCTGCCTGCTCCCAAGCAGACAGCGCGAGATCTCTGCCTCTTCCTGGGAGTTTCCCAGGATGCACTGGAGCAGGAAGCATGACCGCCACAGCTCCAGAGGCTCCGCATGCACTGCAAGTGCACTTGGGCCCCTGGAGCTGAAAGCCGAAAATGAAAAAGTGCATGTGCGGCACCCGCCCTACCCTGGAGAATCGCATGATTGTGAGTGCATCATGCAGATCGCTCCTCACAATCGCACGACGCTCCAGGCACCCTTCGCCATGCAAAAAGGGCCTACACTGTTATTGTGCTATTATTCCACTTTCAACACCCTGTGGAATTCTGGGATTTGTAGTTTACTGAGGCCAAAGAGCAATCTGGCTGAGGATTCTAAATGCTCCTTCCTAACTGCAAATCCCAGAATTCCATAGGATGTTGAAAGTGGAATAAGAGCACTATAACAATATAGTGCAGAAATGGCAATAAATGCCCTCCAAAAGGAACACTCTGGAATTGTCCAGAGGTCCACTTCGGGTTTTTGAGAAATTAGCATTATTTTTTAATCTTAAATGGTCCAACAGTTTAAGCCTAATAGTTGTCAGAAGAAGTCATTCCCTTCAAAAAAAAAAGAAAAGAAAAGGGCAGTCTAAGGTAGTATGCCAGGAAAAAACACCTTGGGTCTGCCACAATCATGCTTTGCCCAACTCTGTGACCCTTCATGTAGCAAAAACAGTACCACTCATGAGTGAGAGAAAGTATTAGCAAGTCTGGGGAAATCCCATGTGTTGCAGAACAGCATTCGGGGTTGAAGGGGAGACCCTAAATCTAAAGAAAAGAAAAGAAAAGAAAAGAAACACAAAATCCTGCTATTTGCCAGCAGGGGGGCGGAACAGTAAACTATTAGAGAGGGGGTATGGAATGGAGCAGTCTTGAAAAGGGACATTGAATAAAAGCAGTCCACACTGCAGTATTTTTGTTGCAGGTTCAATTTGTTATGACTTCATCATGCATTTCCCAGGGTCGTCAGGCTGACCAGCACTACGTATAGAATAGTAAACAAAATAGTCCTGCAATTTGATACAGCATTTAATTCTTTTGTTCATGGGATTATAAGGAAATACCATTACTGGCATTTCTTCATAGCTTTATTGTATAAACAGCCCTAAAGCAGTAAATACTTTTGTAGTATGCATTATAGTTATTGAACTTGACAAGACACCAGATGTATTATTGACAATTTGCTCCTTCTTCATAAGCAGTAGAGTTCAGTAGTTCAAAATTACTGTTTCTAGACTGTTTCACTGCTGCACACGAAGTATTTGGGATCAGGATCTCCTTAAAAACACTACTTTGTTTTAATAAATATTCATCTGAAAAAGTTACCTTTCTTATTATTCCAAAATGTTGCCCACATTTTGTCTCATATAATGAATTAACGGATGAGGTACAAATTCTATCAGTTTATTTGGCACCAGATTTTTGTGCTCACTTAGACCAACTTTTGGCACATATCTGTGTGGGGTGTGTTTGGTGTCACATGTGATGTTTGTGTGTGTATGTGTTTATGTATATACTATTTAAGATATGCAGGTGACAACATACTACTAGCAAAAAATAGCAAAGACTTGGAAAAACCACTGAAAAAAGTCAATGAAGAAAGTGCAAAGGGAAGATTACAGTTGAACATTAAAAAAACAAAAATAATGACCATAGACAATCTACAAAACTGTTAAGCAGACAATGAAGCCAGTTGAATATTTTCCATAACTTATCTCAGTCATTAATCAAAATGGAGACTGCAATCAAGAAATCAGAAGAAAACTAGGACTTAGAAGGGCAGCTATGAAGGAACCAGACAAGATCCTGAAGTATCAAGATAAATATCCTTGAATAACAAAGGCCATTCTCGCACTACACTATTATAGTGCTCTTATTCCAGTTTCAACATACTATGGAATCCTGGAGTTTGCAGTTTAGGGAGGAGAATTTAGAGAGCCTCAGTAAACTACAAACCCCAGAATTCCACAGGATGTTGACAGTAGAATAATAGGCAGTATAACAGAGTAGTGTAGAAATGGCCAAAGTCAGGATTGTCCATGTCACTGTATTTCCAATTTCTATATATGGTGTAAAACTGGATAGTGAAGAAGGCTGATAGGAAAAGACTCAACTCATATGATACTGGAGGAGCGTTCTGCAGATACTCTGGACTGCCAAGAAGATAAATAAATGGGTCCTAGAGCAAATCAAGCCTGAACTCTCCCTAGAAGCCAAGATGACTCAACTGAAGCTGTCTTACATTGGACATATCATGAGAAGACATGACTCACTAGAAAAAACAATAATGCTTGGCAAGGTAAAAGGAAGAGAGGAGATCCCATTGCTGATGGACAGACTCAGTCAAGGAATCCACAGCCCCGAGTTTCCAAGACCTGAGAGGGGCTATTCATGACACGGTGGCTTGAAAGTTTCTCATCCATAGGGTCACCATAAGTTGAAGTCAACTTGACAGCAAGTAACAACAACAATGGCTGCACTGTGTGGGCCTTTCATCTTTTTCTGTGCTTGAAAATATATCATCAGTATCTGTATTTAGACAGTTTCTGTCTTTAAACTGGCATCGCAAAAATATAGCACTGTCATGTATCTTGTATCTGTCTTTAAACAGTAACTGTTTTTAAATATTTCAGACCCTTCTTTAAATCCTTTCAGGAAAAATAGGTATACCACTGGCAACTCAGGCAATTATTCCTAGCAGTTGTATGCAGAAAGGAGGCTATTAATCAGGGATGATAAATGATTAAATCTACAAAAAGTGGTACTGAGAAAACATTTTTACAATTTTCCAGATTACAAATACTCTATAAGCATCCTTTTTAGGAAAATTTTGCTGTCTCTTTCCATTTGTCTACACTAGAGCTTGTAAAACTTATTTTCGGGCCACAGCTCCCAGAAGACCCCATTGAATGTGGCCAGTAGCTATGCTGACTGGAGAATTCTGGGAACCGTACTTCAAAAAGTTAACTTTTACAAACTCTTGTCCAGACAAGAATGTTTATCCCTGCTGAGAATCCACAGGAAATGAAAAACTGATACTTTCACTATAACTAGCCATTCATGTACTACAAATTCTGTGTCTCAGGTTCTAAAAGATGCAGAGTTTGTGAATTTCTAAGCTCCTGGTCTACCAAGCCCCTAATAATAAACCCTCCAATTTAGGTTGTCATCCTGGTATCACAAAAATATAGCACTGCCAAGTAGTTTGTATCTCAAAAAACATGGCTGGTAGGCTATGGCCAACTTGATGGATCACATGTTCCACAGACCTAAGGCAGCTGAATAATAGCTATTAATAAATCCTGGGTTATTACCAAAAATTTATTTTCCATTTCCTTAATTTTTCTGTCCAACTTTTGTTGATTTCCCTGACCAACCTTTGAAAATAATTTCATTGTTGAATTTCCAACCTAAAAATTCTGACATTTAAGAATATATCAGTTATATTAGAATAAATAAAGGTTTTATTAAATGGTTTAAAGCTATACAATTACTGAAATGCTTTTTTGCTTTTGTCAAGACACAGCCTTTGTAATATTCACGGTTAACTAAATATTGAATGGTGATGCATCTGTTCTGATAGTACTCTAAAAATTACACCAAGGTGGAAATTTCAGTACAAGCACTATTGAAACAATGACAGATGACTGAACATTTCTGTTTTTGTTTTAAAGTTGCAAATTATCTTTTGTAGAAGTAGAGAAAAAGGTCTGTGTGGTGAAGTGTATCTAATAATGAGTCTACACTCCTGTTTAACAAAAAAAAAAAAAAATCCCCCAAATTAGCAATTCCTTTTATTAACATAGTTCTCTTTATGCAGTCTAACCTCTAAAACTTTCTCATTTTTATGCTAAAAGAGCAGTGGTATGATAGCACGTCAGAAAGTTACAGCTGCCTAGAAGAAATAATCACTGGCTATGAAATCAATGTGTTGGTCCCAGTCAAAATAAGTCATGTTTTCAAATTAACTGATGACTCCAAAGGGTTTGAACTCACAGAGTACCAAGTTGCGAAAAGATCGCTCATTTCTCCATAATAAAGTAATGCTACCACATATAGAATCATTTTATTGCCTTTGACAGCTAGCAACCACAATGTGTTTCTAGGAGCTTGAAAATAAATATTTTCAGCATCATATAACCATATTGTGGAATTTCTGTCCACCGTTACCTCATATGTGTATTCTTCTACCTCTCCACTTTAGCAGCTACAAGTGCAGACTGTCCACTTTGCAGTGACATCGCCGAAGAAAAACCCATTATATAAATATATCAGAGGCCCTTTCCGCATGGCATTTGCCATGCAAAAGGGTGCCTGGAGCATTGTGCGATTGTGAGAAACGATCTGCATGACACACTCACAATTGCATGACGCTCCAGGGGCCAGCAGGCATCGATTGCGCACCTTTTCATTTTCAGCTGGAAGCCAAAAATGGTGCGCGATCGTGCATTGCTCCCAGGCCCCATGTGCACTTACCTGGCATGCAGAGCCTCCGGAGCCACGCTGGTCGCGCTTCCTGCCCCAGCGCAGCCTGGGAAAGTCCCAGGCTGCACTGCTGAAGGAAGAAGCAGGGCTTTCGTGCAAGCAGACAGCTTGTGCAAAGCTGAAGCAGCAGGGACGCAAAAGCTTCTCGCTGAAGGCTGCTCGCGTGATCCCCCCACCCCTGCACTGGAAAACGGTAAGGTGTGGAAAGGGCCTCAGTCACAATTTCCTTGACTTTCCTTGAGTTTTGACCACTTTCTGTAAATGTTGTCCAGCAATATCTTGGTTCTTGGTCCTTCCTAGGTTTCATCACTTTCTAAACAGTAGCAACTTTACCAACCTGAAGGTTATCATTCATAGGAGTATATGAGCTGTCTTCTTTTTATATAATGTGAAGGCCATGAATAAAGTGTTAGGATTTGAAGCATACACTACCAACTATCTTACCCCAAAGTCTACTGAGTTTCTCTGATGCAAACCTTAGTTGTATGAACTCGTGTATGTATGAACTTAGGACTCTATTGTCTACTGTCTTGAAAACACAACGGGCTTTTTCACATTACACAGTTATAGTGCTACAATTCCACTTTCACTGTCCTAGCAATATATTACGAAATCCTGAAATTTCCAGTTTAGAAAGGAAATATTAAGAATTCTACACCAGAATGCTGTAATGCCTCAACATACTAGTAGGCCCAGGATTCCATAAGATGGAATCAGGGCAGCTAAAGTAGAATCATCATGCTGTAATTGTCTAGGGCCCAAGGAATTGTACTGTTGCTAATCATCTCATGAAATGGTAAAAGACATGGGGCCTTTCTGCACTGCACTGTTATAGTGCTATCATTCCACTTTCCACATCCTATGGAATCCTGGAGTTTGCAGTTTAGGGAGAAGCTTTTAGAATTCTCAACCAGAGAGCTCTTTGGCCTCAGTAAACTACTGACAGTAAACTACCCCACAATTCCACAGGAGGTTGAAAGTGGAATAATAGCACAATAACAGTGTAGTGCCGATAAGCCCCTGGATGGCCAGTCCAGTAGTAAAGCTAGGGGTGGGAAACTACACGTAGGTCTGATGGAAGAAATATTATTTGACTGAAAGATGGGATACACAGATTCTAAAGGAATTAAATCAAAGCTGAGTATCATAGTTCAAACTAAGGTCTAGGGGAATAACTCACTGGGATTATAGCATGGGGTCCTTCAGAACATTTTTATGCTAGTGAGTTGAAGGTTACAGTGATATCCCATATTACAGCAGAACTGCAAGTTACTGAATGTATTAAGTTCTTTAAAATCAAATTGTAATTTCATTTCAAGCATTAAAACCCATTCTGAAGCTGTCACCCTCATTCTAGCAGCAAGTATATTTCTTAGCAAGCCATTAGCTAGGATATTATTTGTACGTACATCCTCATATTTTTGCATATCAGAGAATCAGAGAATCGCAGAGTTGGAAGAGACCACAAGGGCCATCAAATCCAACCCCCCTGCCATGCAGGAATACACTATCAAAGCATATATAAGGACCAATGACTTTTTTTTCTTGATGAATAGTTATGGAAGGTGCTTGGGATGTGTCGAGAGGCAGCACCAGCCTTCAGAGCACTGGTTTCCTTTGATAGGTTGAACATACACCTGAAGAAGTGCAAGGGGTGGGGGGGAATGGCTGTTTACAGAGACAGGATTTAGTTGGTACAGTATGCTGGATTTTCTAAACACCTGAAGTGCCGTATTTTTGCATAAACATTATGCACCCATAGGAAGTAAACACTAGGACACACACATTCTAACTGCTTCCCATCTGAAATGAAAGCTTATCAGGCATGATATATGCCATAAACGCAACTAGAACTTAAAAGTGCAATACTCTCAGTCTAGCAGGAGCCATGGTATCATATCAGTCTCTCTTGATTGTTTGCATTGGTTGATAAACTTAATCTGCTCCGGGGCTATTCACCAGAGACTTGGTGCTCTAAGCAGGATGGAACAGCAGGTGACAAAAGGTGGCATCGCATTTTATGTGATAGTTTGATTAGTTAAATACAGGCAATAAGGTAGGTTTCATTCATCAACATGATATAATTTCTGGTCAATGTGACTCCATCCCAATCATAAAATTGCAAGAAAAAGGATGGGGGCAGCCAGATTATTCTGATACTAATCTTTTAGAGCTTCTGGCCATCACTCCTTTGGCCTTAACATCTCTGTACATCTTTCACTGAAAAAATGAAAACTATTTGAAAAAAAAACTATATAGGCCTGGGTTATGGCCTATATATCAATGTTATATAGCATATATCTTACAGAGCATATGTGTACAGTATATCACTTAGGGAGTCCTGGTGAGCTGGGAGGATACACACACACACACACACACACACATGCAATTTTATGTTCCCTTCATGGACTAGAGAGATCTCTCTCTGATATGTGTGCCTCCCCCAAGTCCCCCCTGAGAAAGAATGAACAACACAGTGTTGAGTATGCAATTGTCCCACCACCACAGAGCAACTCAGATATCCCAGCTCCAATGCCCTTGCAGATCCCAGTTCAACTGAGATCCTACTTCAGAAAACTTAAGGCAGAGTTTAGATTTATACCAATTTAACCATTGTGGTTCCCCTAGTAGAGACAGAGAATCACGCCATATGTATTTTCAAATATGATGCTAAAGGAGATACAGTTGACCTTCAACATTTGCAGAGGCTGCTGTAAAAGTAGAAAAATCACGACTATCTCTAGGCCCCCACAAACATGCATACTAGAGACTCTGAAGCTACAATAATCTCCTTCGGTTCTGTCAGCCTTCTTGAGGATGAGAAAAGAAAAGCGTGAGGACAGGGAAGGAGATATTTGTGTTAGCCGCAGCAGTGGGCTGCTCCTCTCCATTTCCTTTCCTGCCAACAGCTCTGCCAGTTACTGCCATTGGCACCACAAGGCCTCTGCCACTTCTACCAGTCTCCAAGTTATCCCCACGAAAAGGCCCTAGATCCTCACAGGACTGGGCTAGCAGTGCCAGCAGCAGCTCGCCCTCTTCCTCCTTTCCTTTCCCATCAACAACACACATCAACGAAGTTGACTGTTACCAAGACCACTTCTTTCATGTGTTTTGCCTCTCAGTATGCTTACTTCCATGTGCCAGTGCTTTTTTGGACAGTGCTTCAAGATCCTCCTTTCTGGGGAGCAGAGTTATTGACTTCCATGTTCACAAATCCTTTTATGGATAGCGGTGGGTGCCAGGCAAGGAGCACCAACTGGAAAAATCTCCTTCCTTGTGGTGGGCAGGAGGTGGGGGAGAAGTCCTGCAGCGGGGAACCACAGCGGGAGGAAGAGACAGAGAAGGAAGAAAGGCAGAGTCAGTGCCCCTCCAGCTCAACTCCCCATCATTACAGTTCTGTTCTACCACCACCTACACCCATAGCTACTTTACTAGTTAAGCAGCAGCTGCAAACTCATTAGTGAAAGTAAAACCTGCAAAAACTGTGGGTTGACTGTATTTGCTCTGTTTGTGTTCGTAAATTATAAATCAACCAGGATACATATACAGTTTTTCAGTAGCTCTTTTCCATTTTCTTATCTCCTTATGTGCATACAGCTGTATGAAGTGAACAAAGTCTTAAAATATCTTTTAATTTTATGCATCAATAAACTCTGAGTGGCTGATTTTTAAGCTGATTTCTCATGTAAATATTTGATTCCCATGCAGAGGTCCAATTTTCAAGCAAACAGATGAAGCATCAGGTGCACAAAGCAAGGTGTGTACTGTTTGCTGCTTTCATCTTTGCCGTGGGGACTGAAACAAATTGTATACAAACACCACTTTGATATAGGTGGTAGCGAGACAAATACACACATAATCCCTTCTCTACTGACATAGTGCATGTGAATGTCTACAGTTGGGTATTGGAATGAGAAACCATTTCACATATGTTCAAACTGGGTTTGCTCCAGGTGCATTCATATTTCTTACAGTCATGAGTTTAAATGCTTTGCTCTTTTAAAGCCTATGATTCAGAGAAAAACAAATTCATATTTAACTGCTCCAATTATTCCTCATCAGAGGAATGAACTCAACTTCTACCTCATTGGCTCCACTCCTTTCTGCTCTATAGCTCACACGCACACAAAAGCATAAGTACGTGTCACGTAGAAAATAAATTCCAATGAAGAGAGGGAAGGAATAAGAAAGGAAACATAACTTGGAGCAGGAAAAAGGCAGTCTGCCACCTAGCATGATAATGCAAGTGCATATTTTAGTGTTTTAAGACATTCTTCAGATAGCCTGGGAGGTCAGGACTTTAACCTAACAAATGAGAAGGCAGTCAAAGACAGTGAACTTGAGACCAATTTCTTTGATAAGGAGAACTGCCACTACCACTAAGCAAAGGCCTAGAAGTTACCTTTTACACACAGCAAATAATCCCAGCTTCGTGCAGCTATTGACGAGATCTTTGCCCTTTAGTTTTAACAGGAAATCTTAAAATGGAAAATATGCAGCGTAAAGGAAGGGGCGAGGCTGGCTTCAGTCATAAGAATGTACAGCAGGAGGGGGAAACTACAGGTTGTTTAAAATATGTAATCTCTCCCTCTCTCACATACACATATACAACACTGCATAAAGCATGCTGAAACTTCTATTTTTGGCTTTTGGACCCAAGGGAAAAAATGTGGGTATTTTATTTTCTGTCATTCGGGAAGAACACTCTGCTTGTTTATTTGCTTCCCTGATTTAAGTGCAGAAATTTTTATTAGCTCTCTCTCCAGTTATACTTCTCATTGGTACTGTTTTTGTTAGTACTGTTAATTCCTTTTGCAGATACACATGCACACATAGACACATGCATGCATAGAAATATGAGAGAGAGTTTCTAATGACAATTTGAACAGCATAGAAGGTAGGAAGAAAATAAAACAAAACTGGTTTACAAATGAATCGCTGAGATAAGAATGCGGCAGAGGCATATGCCAAAATCCTATACACTGGTTGTGTAGTATAAAACTAAGTGGAACTGTGCAGCTTTTAGGCCACATGTGGCCTTTGGAAGGATCCAGTCCAACTCTTTGAACTTTCACAAGTATCCAGCATACTGCCCCCCCCCCAAAAAATTTTTTTGCAAAACTACCCTTTTGACAAAAATAACTCTTCCTAGTGAGGTCAAATACACTCTTTCCAGGGCACAAAAGGCCCTGCCAGGAGAAATCACCTTGCAAACAAAATTAAGGTGCCCTAACAAGGTCTGCGCCTCCTTGCAGGTAGCCTTTTTGTTATGCGACAAAGCATTGAGCCAACTGAGCCAATTCCTAAGTGCATCCAACTTCTCTTTTGGCAGGCAAGACACTCCTCATACCAAGTCTAACAAGATGCCTAGGTACACCAGAGAACTAGTGACCCCTTCAATCTTCTGCTGTGCTCATAGAACACCTAATGCCATAGCCAGTGATTGAAACACTTTGAGCAAGTTGCCACAGTCCTCCTTGCTAGGCCTTCCCATTATCTAGAAGTCATCCAAGTAGTGAGTAACATAAGGCGAGCCAGCCCTGGACTTAACTGCCCACTGAAGAAATGTGCTGACTGCACCAGAAGCAGCACAACTGACTGAGCACCCCATAGGCATGGCTTTGTCATAATACTACTGACCCTGAAACTCAAATCTGAGCAGCCAGAAATCCTCCATATGAACTGAAAGAAGCTGGAATGCCCCCAGTATGTCACATTTTGCCATAAGCACCTCAGGGCCACACGCCCACACCAAACAAACTTTCTCTAGTAAATCCCTGGCTGCCTTGAGGTTGCCCATTTCAAATGCCACACTTGGGCCCTCAAATGGAACTCAAAAACCATGATCAAAACCTTATTTAATAAATCTAGCAGCTCTCCTATTAAGGTAATGTGCAAGCAAGTGGCATTCTCCTTGGTTTTCCTCACCAAGTAGATACTCAGAGGATCCTTGTGATTGTTAAAGAGGGAATAAGATGAAACATCCTCACCTCATCCTCCCTGTCCCATGCCCTCCTGGGAGTCTTATCTATCTGGGCTCCCTTTTCTCTTCTCTTGATTGCCTGTGAAAGGAGCCCAGGGACACATGCAGCGGCTCTTCCTCCTTCCTCCTTTCTTCTGCTCGCTTACCTTCTCCTTACACTTTGGTTTCTCCCCCAGTTCTTACTAGTGATGGGGTTGGAGCAATGGAAAGGAGGGGTGGAGAGAGGACAGTGCTTGCCTGGCAACACTGCTGCTCCAACTGAATCCCCTGCTTGCCTTGTTTAAACCCCAGAAGCACTTAGAAAGGCTGTAGGATATGCTGCTGTAAGGGGCCTGAGTCCCCCCTCCAAAAAAAAAAACCCAAACACTTGTGTCCTTTCACCTCTGTCTCCTCTATTATTGTTGCTGCCACCATTGGCCTCCACCAACCAGACTCTTCATCTCATCAATGCACTCATGCAACACTGTGAAGACTCTATCTTTGCTCACTTACTGCCCCTCCACTCCTCTTTCTCAACAGCTGAAGCACAGCTGCCCACACTTTCAAGGGAGATGGAGCTATATAATTCTCCATCTAACCTGAGTGAAGCCCACTTCTGAGGCACTCAGGCCAGCCAATGAGTTCAAACTAAGGTTTAAACTCAGTGGCTGGCACTCCCATCTCATATCAAAGGCTGCACAAATTGCACAGGTCCCTAGAATGAGAATGCTGATCAGCCACCATTACAGAAGCCCACCAGAACACCACTGCTGGCCCAAACTGCAAAACAGCCAAGTGGATAAGCCATACAGTTTTCTTATGCCATCATAAAACCAACCAGGATACTGGCAGAACTATGGCACAGTTGATGCAAGGCCCTGTTCTGTATTCAGCCTGAACATGTATCTCTTCCTGCTCCCAAGAATACCTATCAGCCCTGTGTTTACTCAACAATTCACTCAAATTTATTTCTAAGAAAAAGTGCATAGGGTGGCAGTATATTTTATGTTTATACAAATATATAAATATTTATATTAGGTCTAAATATCCAAGGATATAGGCCAATAATAGCAGCAGAATGAAAAATGAAAAGGAGAAGAAAGCAGCTTCTGAGGGAAGCTTTATCCCTCAAGCACAAATTGTTTTCGGCATTGCATTCTGTTTCAAGGAGGGAGAAATATTTTATTAAGCATGGGGATTGACTTTACCCCCCTGTAGTACCACCTCAGATGAAGCTTGGAAATTTAGGGTCAGTTGTTATGCACATGAAATAGTCCAATGGCCTGACTTTCCCCAACATACTTGAAAAATTAGTAGGTCAGTCGACCTCCAAAAACATCCCAGCCCTAAACAAAGCAGACACTAAATCCCATCCCTTATAGCTATAGCTATAGCTAAGAACATGCCTTGCTTTTTATCACATGTTCATCCTTGACTAGGGTCTTTCCCCCAGTTGTGGACATTTTTGATGTCTCTGAAGAAAGTAGAAAAGTATCTCAAAATAGCAAGAGTCTAGAACTATCTGGAATATAATACCAAAAGTGTTTTGAAGCATGATGCTTAACCAGTTTCTTTATCCAGTTTTGTTCTATCATTTCTACAAACACTGTCAATCATGCCTTATATTTGTACACAACCATTGGAAAGCTACTCTGACATAATGTGGAAAGTGCTGGTGTCTGGCAGGAAAGAAAGGTTATTAATAATATCCTGCAAAGTCTTACTAACTTTTAACAGGAATTGTTAATGATAAAGCCAAAAAAGAGAGACAATATCCTTGGAAGGATACTCATCCTAGCCACAGCAATATGACCCAGCCGAAAAGACATTATTTTTTTCTAATAATTATGATGGTGATGGCAACATGAGTGTATATTACACTCAACATGTACACATTAAGAGGTTGGCTACATGTAATCTTCCGGAACAAGCACAGCATAAAAATAAGTTTGCTGAGTGGGTTCAGATAGATAGATAGATAGATAGATAGATAGATAGATAGATAGATAGAATTTCTGAAGTGCAGAATTAGATGTATTTCAGCAGAAAAGTTCTGAGGTATCCTGAATCACAGATATCCATATATCAGTAGACTAGCTATATATTAAGAAAATATAAGATTTCAACAGAAAAGCTCCTTTGTTTTCTAGATCTGCTGTGAGATGTGTGTGTGCTGAGAAGACTGTGGTGGTTGTTGTGTGTCTTCAAGTTGTTTCCAATTTATGGCAACTCTAAGGCATGCCTGTCATGGGTTTTTCTACAGCTAAGAGTGTGTGACTCACCCAAGGTCATCCAGTGGGTTTCCATGGCTAAGTAGGGAACTGAACTCTGGTCTCCAGGGTCGTAGTCCAATGCTCAAACCATACACCACAGGAATATACAAACTGTGAATAAGTAAAAGAGACAGAAAAGACTATTGTTCTCTAATCTTGCATGTTAGGTCTTGTTACTTTACCCACAGACAGAGGCCATTTCTGCACTACACCATTATAGTGCTATTATTTCACTTTCAATATCCTGTGGAATTCTGGGGTTTGTAATTTATTGAAGCCAAATTGCTCTTTGGCTGAAAATTCTAAATGCCCCTCCCTACACTGCAAACCTCAGGATTCCATAGAATGTTGAAAGTGGAATAATAGCACTATAACAGTGTAGTGCAGAAATGGCCAGAGAGAGGAAATGGAAGAGAGAGACTAGAATATACCAAAGGTGGAGAAGATAAATTACCTTGTACTTTAAAAGCTGATATTTTCTCTGTTTTCTCAGTTTCAATGACATTGATATACAGAATCAGCATATCTAAAAAAGACTGGGAGAGCCATGATGATTTTGAACTTTAATCTGTTTCTGCATGCATGCACACACACACACACACACACACACACACACCATAGTTCCCTTTTGTGCTTTGTGTTTATTAGCTGGCCAATACGTATGCTCAGAGTAATAAACAAACTTAAGTTGCAATTCTTTATATGATTACCTGAGACTAGATCCCACTGATGTCGAATGAACCTTTTCTGTAGAATTGTGCTGTTATTCTCCCATTCCTTTATTATTTCTGTGGTAGCTGATGGCCGATGTAAGAAACAATGGCATGTGAGACAGGATCAAGTTTGTTGTCTTGATGTATTTATATACAGATATACCTTTAACTCGACAGGCGGATTGAAGGCACGTAGACACACACACACATACTTCAGTTAACAAAGTAAATGTGTTCCTGGACATTACTTCTTAAACAGAAACTTTGAGGCAAAAATAACATTGAAAGAATAGGGATAGATTCCTACACCACAAAAAGAAAGAGAGGGAAGGAGGAGAGTGGTTCAATAAGTTTCAGCAATTTTTTTTTTATCCTAAATTAACAATATGCACATGTCAAATGAAACAACCAGGTCAAATATACTGTGCATAAGTAAACAAAAATATATTAAGCTTTCTAGAGACCACCTAAAAGTTTATTCCAGGAAGAATTTTTTTTTTCTTTCTTTCATCAGCCTCCAACTTTCTTCTGATTTCCAATTTGGTAGCCAATCTTATACATCTGTGCTTCTCTTTTGTTAACATACTGGGAGGAATCATTATGGCAGGCTTATCTGTTCTCTCCTGTTTTTGCATTTCATGGCAGCTCAGCAAGAGATTCTGGTGGGAGCTACTGTTTACCTTGCTTGCTGTATGTTGCACATACAGCTACAGTATAAACTGACATCCTTTAGCTCTTTTAAGAAGAAATACAAATAATCTTGGCATAATGTTGTTGTGCTATAAGCTTCCGAGTGAAACAAGAACCCCAAAAAGAAAAGGAAGGAAATATCCAACAGCTTTTCACTGAAGCCTATTGCATGAATATTTCAAAATGTGATTTGGAAATATAAAGCATATATTTAAAGATTTATTTTTTAAAAAATAAAAAGCAGGGGATAAAATTATGCCAATGGGAAAGGTAGTAGGAAAGGTATGTCAAAGTAGATGCGTGATGATACATGAAATCCACCAGATTCATGTATAGAGATTGTACTTAGTTCTGTTATCACGGCTATGATATGTCTGGTAAGAGCATTAGTTATCCTTTTGATATCAAATAATTTGGCCTTTGCTTGACCTTTCTCTGCCTCCCTACTCCACGTGTTTGCAGAGGTCCCCTGGACAAGCACGTATTGGGTGTGGCCATTAATGGTTATACATTCCAAAACCCCATCCAGGCAGGCAATTTAAGCCTCTCCGTTGCTTTAGGGAAAAACCTCCCTGCAAACCGGCTCTGCTCGGTGTGCACACACAAAGCCACACAGCCAAGAGCCAAGCCATTTCTTTATGTTGGGCCATTAGCGAACTGGCCACGCTATTGTCTTAAGAGCTAAACCCATCGTGCAAAACTTGACCTTTTCCAACTCCTTGTCCAACTCCAAATTTCCTTTGTTTTCACCAAGCATAACATAGCCTGTAGGTAAAATCGACCCTATAAAAGGTCCCCACTTTTGGGATGTCTTCGGACTACTTTGGACTTCCATCCTGCCTTGCTGCCAGTAGTCTGAAGGAACTCCCCTCAGCGAGCCCCACTGAGCTTTCTTCCCCAGAACTCCGCTTCTCCCCAAGACTACGAGACCAGGTGTCATATTGCCTTTCCCAAAAAACTCTCCATTTCTATTTCCCAGTCAGTTAGTTTGTGTCTTGTCTTACGTGTTTCTTGTCTTTAATAAAATATTGTTTGTTACTTTAAAACCTTGTCTAGCCACTCTCTGACCTGACGCTGTATACATTGGGTTAAAGATCCTTGCTAAAGTTACCCTGCCTCTCGTTTAGCTGAGAGAGTGCTCGAGTTAAATTCCCCCAACTTGTGTTTTTATTTGGTTATTTGGGCACCCCTCCTGGGACCCCCAACATACAGGGTAACAGTTCAGTCTTGGTCAAAAAAGATACATGTGCTTAATATGAGGTTGAGATGAAATCAAAGCAACCAGTAATTCAGAACTACCATCTAATACAATCTGGCTGGATACAAATTCATCCACCCATTTATATAAAATACTTTCATACTGCCCTCATCAGCCCTGATTCCTGAGCAGATTGCAAAAATAGGAGAAAAACAGGCAAAATGTCAACTCACTAAAGCAAACCAAAAATAAAAAGAGTAGATAAAAACATTCTACAGAATATAAATTAAAAATCCCCTGAAGGGTAATAGAAATGTCTGGGTGATGTAAAAGGGTGTGGCACCTAAGAAGGTAACAGCTCTGGTGCCAAGTGAGCATTCTATAGCTGCAGGACCAAAGCCCCCTCACTGACTGACTTTGATTTTGCTTTTGGAGAAAAACTCTGGTGGATCACCTGAAAGTGCAGGTTAATATGGGAAAGTCAATATGAGAGTAATAGAGCCTGACTCTTTTAAGCATTTGGGTTCCAACCCCACAGAGGGCTTTGAAAATAAACACCTAGTGGTAAGAGTTCAGTTCAGAAGCATCCAGGCAACATGTGAAGCTATACTAAAGATTGGGGGCGGGGTGGGGGAATGGTATGAATGAACTATACCAATTAAAATCTTGGTGGATCTTCCGTGAACTAACTGAAACATCTTTAAAAGCGCTCCCATAGATAATGCACTGTCACAGTCTAGCCAGAGATGACCAGAGGATGTATAACCATTCAGTCCATTGTCTGATAACCTCCAAACACATGTGACATGTAAAATATATACATCATGGTCTGTCTATCACAGATGTCTGTTTCTGTTTCCCTCAATGATTCCTGATCAATTTTCCTCTAGGTAAAACACTGCAGCCACTGTTTATATAAAAATATAAAATGTAAGGAATTATTGGCCAGTACTCTACATCAGCTACTTAAGTAATTAAGGAACCTAAGGAATCTTAACTCAGTAACTAAAGTAACTAAGTAGTTGGCCACACACACACAACCTGACAGAAACATCATTCACCTGTTCTCCAATCACTAGCAGAATGGACCTCCTTGTCTACATGCAGCTGATGTCTGGAAAAGTAGGTGGGGAGAAGCATTACAATCATGGCAATAGTGTTATCATTGTGACTAAGTAATTTACCTAGACTTACTTATTTGTAACTGTCCCATATCCATATTCGCTATTCAGTCACAACTGTGGTACTATTGCCATGATCGTAACTACTACTCCTTCCCAACCTACCTTGCTGGACATCAGCTGCATGGGGAAAAGAAGGTCCATTCTGCTGGTGATCCAGTGAGTACTGTTTCCATCACTGAGAGCCTGAAGGCTTGGTGGCGATCAGAACATCACTTTGTTAAGTAATGTACCGTAACTTAGTTAACTAGACTTGACTGAAGAGCTAATGTAGACTACTGGCCATTATTATTATTCCTGCTGATTTCTATTTTCCACAGTCATGAACATCTGTTGTTGTTGTTGTTTTAAATCTCCACTTATAGAACACAAATATCAGTTTTATGTTGAACATGTTTCCCAGAAAGCAAGCACTTTCCAACAATCTGCGTCCAAGTTGCCAGCCACATGGAAGAATGACATTTACTCAGCATGAATAAGTCAGTCAGACTATGGCCCACAGAAACTTCTCAGACAGTACCATATGGTCTGAGTCATCCTACCGTTTTCAGTGGTGTGATATGTCAACATTAGTATCAGTACCCAGGAAATAATAAAATCCAGGCACTGAGAGGAAATGGCAGTTTAAAAAGAAATTGTGAATGGTACTTGTCTGCTTCCACAAACAGCAGAATTCCAAAGAGCTACTCCTTCAACATTGGTAGGATTTGCTATCTAATGTTCATCTCTCTACATATATTTACCAGTGGTCTCATGGAGGGCAAATGAATGACTGTTTTTTAATGGAAAATCTACACCTGCTCCTCCATATTTAAAAAAAAAAATCATAAAATCCTTATTCCTTGAAAGATTCAATCTTTCAATTACCAATCACTTGCAATTTGAAATACCATTACAGGAAAAAGGACTAAATAATGTAATTTACTCTTCAGTGAAATTTAAGTTGCAGTCTTCAGAACATCTAACTAGGCTTGAGCCCTGTGAAGTGTTTTCTGTGTGCTGCTGGCATACGCGTGCTCCTGCTATCACTGATTCTCACCATTCTTTGGCTCTCCCAGTTGGGCAACCTTTTGCAAATGTATCCATGTGACAATTTGAAAGGTGGATGGAAGGGCCTGCAACAAATATCAGGTCCTTCCAATGCACCTTCAGTTTGTGAGGATCTGACTACACTTTGCAATTCCCATGCATATACGCAGCTAGTTCTTTTTCTTTAGAGCTCTTTCCTACCTTTCACAAAAGGTTGGTAGCTGGTTAGTTTAGGCTATGCAATAGTAACTTGTCTAATGAGACCATCCACTGAATGTGATGGTTAAGGAAGGATCTGAGTCAATACTAGGCCAGCTGGACCCCATGCGTTGTTCTCCCATATTTGTGCCAAATGCTCTAACCACATTCATCCATTGCAGAAGATGGCACATAAGGAAATATGACTTCACTATTGCTGATTGCCTGGGTTTAGTAACTGTGCAGGAGAAATGGAAGCTCTGAAGCTATTCAGGACAGCTGTTCATTAGTCTAGCAATATGTTATACCCTTAGAGGGCGTATGAACACACAAACAGAGGTAGAAAGAGAGAGAGATGAGAGCATGGTGTAGCGGTTTAAGCATTGAACTACAACACTGGAGAGCAGGGTTCAATTCCCCATTCAGCCATGGAAACTGACTGGGTAATCTTGGGCACATCACCATTCTCACACCCCAGAAAACCTCATGATAGGGTCTCCAAGGTTGCCATAAGTTGGAAACAACTTGAAGACACACAATAACAATAGATATAGATCTAAGTATGTAAATGTATGTGTGCAAGTGTGTGAAGTATGTGTGCATGTGTGTGAAGGCAACATTTTTTAAAAAAAAATGGGTGCTGTCTTTGAACTTGAAGAACATTTCTGAAGAATTTGTGACCTTTACAATGTTGGCTTACTCAGTCATCATCAGCATCATGAGACAGAGCTTTTGAGACTTCATAGATCAAGAAGACTCACATTTAAATACTCTTTTTAAACTGTTTTTCCCTAACATCTTCAATATTTTTTTTCTGTATGATTTTTAACATCTTTATTTGATGAAGAAGCCAGTGAAGCTTTGAAAGCTTGGCTAATGTACTTTGTGCTCTGGAGCTGCCTGAATAAAGGTATCATTGCTTCACAAGTTTTGGGTTTTGTTGCACATTTAAATCAATGTTCACCTCCAAAACCCAGTGGACAGTCTCCTCGTCTAACCTGATCTTACATACTGCTTGGGAAGATAAAATAGTAAATGACTGTTTAAAAAAGAATAACATTAGGGTATTTTCTTTGTTAATTTCTTTATGAAAAATATTTTTAACTTTCAGATACAGTACACAAAGTATGATCATAGTCGCTGTATGATAGGGAATAAAGACAATGAAGCAATGTCTTAAAACATAAAGTTGGGCTGCAAATACCTTAAAATATCTATACAAATGAAAAGGCTTTAAAATGGTACTTGAAGGACTTCTTCTTCAGCACCAGTTGTATTTCCAATGGGCCCTTGGTATTCGCTAGAGTTTGGTTCCAGATCCCCGTATGAATACCAGAATTTGTGGATGCTCAAGTCCTGTTATATACAATGGTGTGATAAAATGGCATCCTTTATATAAAATGGGAAAATCGAAGATTGCTTTTTGCAGGGTTTTTAATAGATATAGATTTAAATAGATAGATATAGATATAGATATAGATATAGATATAGATATAGATATAGATATAGATATAGATATTTCAAGCCGTGGTTGATTGAATCTGTAGATACAGAATCTGCAGATAAGGAGGTCTGACAGTACATGGGGAGAGTGTTCCATAAATGGAATGCCACAACAGAGGAGGTTTTCTTCTCTCTTATTAGGATATAATGTATGAGAGGTATTTGGAGAAGATCCTCCTTGGACCATCAACACACTGGCAAAGTGATAAAAAGAAAGGCATTCCTTGAGATATTTCAAGTCTGATCAGTTCTATTATCAGATATAGTAAAATGATTATACAAAATGGCATAGAGTGCAGAGGGGGAGAAAGAGAAATGCAAATCAGTCGCAATTTACAAAACTGATACACTCCGTATCTGGACTTTACTTTGAGGCATGATGTTCTTAAAACAAAATTAAAGACACTTTAAAACTTGTAGTGTTGATTTGCACTTGTTTGAACTCAACATGGATAATGATTGGTCAATACATAAAGTATTTAATAGTGGGGGGAGGACTGAATAGTTCTAGACAGTTGTGGTTGTGCCTCTGATGTGTAGTGGAAACCTGCTGTAAAACAGTTTACTGCTCCAACAGCTCTAGCATCTGTTACTAAAAGGTTCGGGTGTTAACCAGAATGGAAAATATATGTAACAAGAACTAATAAACTGTTGGAAACATAGCAAGGAATTCAACACAGATTAACAATAAATGATTTCAGCAGCAAAAAAACAGGGGAAAGAAATACTCCCGGTCCATTTGGATCATTTGGTAATGTGGTCAAGAACATCACCTTCTTCTGTTTGTATAGTAAAATTGCATATTAGGATGAGGGCCATACATCTGCAAGTAACCATGAACTGGTGGCCAAATTAATTCTTTCATGACCATTTGAAGATGAAGCTCAAGTTAATCAGAAGTACTAGTTAGAGCTTCCATATCGGGACCTGGTCAACGATTTAGCTGGGGGTTTTTTCCAACTCACTTTACATTTTGCACACAGCCATCCTCAATGAGAGCAGCAGGTGGTCAATCAGCAAGCGGGGAAAGAAGGGAAAGAAGGATCATGGAAAAGACATTCAAGCATTTGTGTTTATTGCTTTTAATCCCTCTTCCGATCCAATGTGGTTTCCTTGCATGATTCGGCACCAGAAGCACACTTTTTGAAAATGATGTCTGGGTGTAAAAGTCAAGATTATGGGCCTGTCTGCACTACACTGTTATAGTGCTATTATTCCATTTTCAACATCCTATGGAATCCTGGGGTTTGCAGGTTAAGGAGGGACATTTAGAATTCTCAGCCAGATGGCTCTTTGGCCTCAGTAAACTACAAACTCCAGAATTCCACAGGATGTTGAAAGTGGAATAATAGCACTATAACAGTATAGGGTGGAAATGGCCTTAATCAATAGATGCGTGACAGAAGTATTTTAAAATGCATGGGGGGGTCACATAAAGCCTGAGAGGCCAAGCCAAAAGTGCCTCAGCTTAATATCTAGAATGATAATTGGTAAATCATGCCTTTCATATCTTAAGCTCTTTTGCCCAAATACACAAGAATTAAAGCAGAGTCAAAGGTATTCTATTATTCATTTGCACATTCTAGGGCTGAAACCTAGCATAGAAAACAAACTACAGGTGGCTCTTTTGTCAGGGGAGTAGTGACCTTTGCATGAACTATCCAAGGTGTTGAGCCTGTTTTCAGCATTGGGTTCCGTAACTGGGTAACTCTTTTAAAGTCTGAAATAGAACCCTGTGGAGAATCACTGCATCACCAACACTGGAGGTACCAAACTCCCCAAGCTCAGTTAACCTCTGGTTCAAATTAACCCACCATTGCTATTCCTGTGTTCTATTAAAAGAGATCTGTTGCCTACTCCTTTCTACTATCTTCATTGCCCACCCTTTTCTTTGGATTAAATCTTAGCACAAGATAGCCATATTGATCTTTCTAACCACAGATAGTATGATGCCTAGTTGTCTTGGATATCTGTTTAGATGTCTGTTTAAAACAGAGCAGCCCTACAGATGTTGTGAACTGCAAGTCCCAGCATCCCTAGCCAGCATAGCCAATAGTGAAGAAGTGGGAGTTGTAGTTCAGCAACAGCTGGAGGGCCACACAATTCTGAGCCCTAGTTTAGAAGCTGTAGGTAGCAGAGACAGAAAATAACAGGGCTGAGTCTCCAAAGGCAAATTATACCTGCAACATTCCTGGCTTTCGGTAACTTTCTGGTCAAAGTTGAGTTTGCTTTGTAATTGGTATTCAGAACCCGATTAATATCTATCACTTAAACATAACCCTATTGTCACATTCTGCAATTTGACTGAGTGTGCAATTCCTCCAATGCACTCTCCATGTTATAAGAACACTGAAGCAAGAGAACCTGAAGAGCTATCCCATGGTCACTGAGTCATCTCATCTCTGAGGTTCACCAGTGGCTTGGCCTTGTCATTTTACAGAAGGAGTAGCAAGATATACAATCTCCAAGCCAGTTCCTACTAATCCAATGGGAGAGGAATGTGTACAGTCCCTGGGAATGTTCCGCTACACAGTGCTACACTACTTGGCAGGACCAATGATATGTGTCAGTTTTGTCTTGACATGTATCCAAATTAAACCTACCTCAATATCTGTGATAGCACAGAGACAGTAATCCACACCGAGAGTGCAATCCTAAATCACCAAAACAGGCAAGGGTCAAGTAAGCCAAAAATAAATCAGCTGAAGCTGTAATGAATCCAAACCCCTGTCAGCCTGGGAGTGTTTGAAATTCCTCAGGACTACCTTCACCCTGGCCTAACTTTGTGTGGCCATTGTGACTGCATCCTACAGAAATTAAATCAGGCCTTAATTCAGCTCCTCCCTCATCCTGCCCGATGTTGGCTCTTTGGCCAGTAGATTTAGCTAGCAGAGCAGCTATGCTGGCAGACTGCTCTGGTCACAGATTTCTGAGATCATCTAGCAAAAGCAGAAAGGGATTTCTCCTATATAAAAGAAGCTTGTATCTGTTTCTAATCACTTGCAGACAATGCATCCCATACACACACACACATAGATATATATAATATTAATTTTGATACAAACCAATTTGAGACAAACTAATTTTGATACAAACAAGCAGGAAAATCAACACTCAGAAAAGAGAAAAGAAATTGTACATAAACAATATACATGTGTAGCTAAAACTAAGCTAAACTAAGGCCATTTCTGCAGTATGCTGTAATAATGCTATTATTCCACTTTCAACATCCTATGGAATCCTGGGGTTTCCAGTTTAGGGAGAAGCATTTAGAATTCTCAACCAGAATTAGAATTAGAAACTGAGAGAATAAAAGAATCTATGATCGTCTGGGCACAGAATATTGGACATACGATAAACCTGGAACATTGGGGAAAAAGCTGGGCTAATACACAAAAATTTACATTAGCTCAGAATTTAAAAGAAAATTACATAAAAATGCTTCATAGATGGTACCTAGATCCATCAAAACTTGCAAATATATACAAGTTGGAAAATAAAGCATGTTGGAAATGTTCACAACAAAACGGAACCTTTTATCACATGTGGTGGAAGTGTTGTAAAGCTAAGGTTTATTGGAGAAATATTCACAAGTCAATGACAGAAATTTTACAAATAGAGTTGCCTATGACACCTGAAATATATCTTCTAAAAATATTGCATCAGATTGATAAGAAATATAATAGATATGAATATATAACTCTGTATATGGTTTCGGCTGCCAGGATTGTATATGCTAGATATTGGGAAAAAGAGGAAATACCGGAAATACAAGAATGGATACAGAAGGTTTTAGAATTTATTATTTTAGAAGACCTTACATTTAATCTGTGGGATAAAAAGCAGACAAAAAAACTTGATGATTTGAGATCAATTAAGACAGTAACAGAAGAAAACTGGATATAGATATTAAAGGAGTTGAATAGCTGGATAATTGTATATGGATATGATGAGAAATAGATCTGTATACTATAATAGGTAATACATATACTATAATATGTAATTTAAAGAAGCCAGTCTACATTAGAGAATTTATGTTTATTGAGATCACGATAAGTTACTTAAATAGAGGTTCTATCAAGAGGTGAGGGGAAGTTATAAGAGAAATGGATAGATTGTATGATAACATGGTAAATAAGCTTGTTTTTTTTTAATTTGAAAATATGACAATACAAGTATGTAATGTGAGTAACAGTTGTTTTAATAAAAATATTATAAAGAAAAGAAAAAGAAAAAGAAAGAATTCTCAACCAGAGAGCTCCAGGTTTGTAGTTTACTGAAGCCAAAGAGCCCTCTGGCTGAGCATTCTAAATGCCCCTGCTTAAACTGCAAACCCCAGGATTCCATAGGATGTTGAAAGTGGAATGATAGCACTATAACAGTGTAGTGCAGAAAGGCCCTAAGTCTCTTAGAATTGAGAATGTTCTACAGTGTGTGTAGAATATGTTCACTTTATGTCTGACCACAGCTCCAATCCATATCTTGGAGTAGATATAGGACACTTGTATCAATAATCCTAGCATATGCAAGACTGAGGTCCCAAACCATTTTTAAAAAAATTAACTGAACTGCAGGCCATAGTACATTGTAACTTCATGGAAATTGTTGTGTTGGTGTTGGTGTTTTCATTTTCACAAATCCCTCTTGAAGTCTAGGGAAGTTACCACAACATATTGTGGTAAAATACAATTAGCACCAGATGAAACAGATTCAAAACAGTACAAAAAGGGGGATAATTTTCTTTCTTTCTTTCTTTCTTTCTTTCTTTCTTTCTTTCTTTCTTTCTTTTCCTTCCTTCCTTCCTTCCTTCCTTCCTTCCCTGAATATTCTTAACTGAATGTTTATTCCTAAGCCATTAGTTCCTGCTTCTTCTTTCTTCTGAGATACCTTCTTTTTCTGAGCAACTTCTTCCTCTGACTTAGGGACAATCTGTTCCTTCTCTGTCAGGCTCATCTCAGTGTGGCAGGGAGAACCTGTATAGGGACTCATGCAACCATGAGCCCTATATGTGTGCATGCACATTGGGGGTGGGGTGTTAAAGTGAATGTGTTCAATTACCACAGAATTTACATCCAGATCCTTGAGCTCATCATTGCTCTCACCATTTTTGAGGATGTGCAAGAGAAGTTCTGCACTCTTCTTTGGCCAGCGTCCCTGTGTGGTCTGGGCACATCTACCAACCCTACCATTTTCATGATGGAAAGGAACATATTGCTTCTTCAGACTCACATCCTTCAAATATTTCATAGCTTTCCAGATGTGCATACCTTTGATAGCCTGGGCAATCTCACAAATATAAAAAGGGGGGATGCTGTTTTCAAAAAGCGATTTGGCATATTTAACCTGGAAAACACCTGGAAACTTTAATTCAAGTCATTTTTCACTAAACATTAAAATTAGCCTTATTCTCTACAACGGCTTCGTGATACTTTTATTAAGGTGTGTGGTCCATAATATTAAGCAAGAATGTACCACCTAAGGGCTCTGTTCTGTATTCATTTATTTATTATCTTGAACAATCTTTTTAAAATTCAGTACTGTTGCATTTATCATTTCTACAGTGTAGAATCTATAAAAAGTTATTTGTTCGTCTCCTATATGCAGTGTCAGAAACACGCACAAAGTAAGCTACAGCTTGGAGTATCAGACTAAATGGGTTTCTGGATACTTTTTTAAACTCAGTTTTAAGTTTGATATAATTGTTGGAATAATAAACATTTTTGGTAAAACTATAGGACATAGCTTAACTATCCAAATGGTGTGCTGCGACACATTAGTGTGTCACCTGAAGTGTATAGGTATGTCGCCTACAATCTTGGAAATGTATGTTATTATTTATAAACCATATATTTTTAAAAATATATGAAAGGTTTTCATGAGATATGTTGTGTCCCTGTACATTTTGTTATTACAATTTATGTATGTGTCTGTATCTCTTATAAGGGGTTAGTTTAACCTCCAGTTTGCTAGTAAAACTGAATTACCGTGTCACAAAATGATGCATGTCTAAAAAAGTTTGTCACCAACAGGAAAAGTGCAGAAAGCTCTAGCTTTACACCTTGACATATCTTCTTCCAACACTGACTACCTATGTCTCTTACATTTGATGAGTTTCCACAAGCTGGCTGTGCATTCTTTGTCAATTGCATGGTTGATGTATGTGAATGTACAGATGCATAAGCCCAGAATAGTCAGACAACAGCTGTCATGATTGTTAGTCCCATCATATCTAACTGCTTTCCTACTAGCTTGGTTGTGAGACCAAAATAAAGCTAGCTGGTCAGGGAAGAGAATGAGAGTCACAGTAGATGGAAGTAAAGTTCTTCACTACCTCTCTGTTTATAAACAAATCCATCAGCACTGTTTGTGTGCACAGCACTAAAATTTTAAGACAATGTACACCAGCTCCTTTAATCACTTTGGAAAACAGTATTACTATTACCAGCTAAGTGGTGATTTTAGGAGGTATTTTAGTTATTAGACCTAAATACCCTAAAGGCATCAGATCCTGATTGAAAGAAGCTAAGCAGAGTCAGCTCTGGTTAGTACTTGGATGGGAGACTGTCAATGAATGCAGGTGCTGTAGATTGTATTTCAGAGGAAGGAACTGGCAAAACCACTTCTGAGTATTTCTTGCTTAAGAACACCCTATGAAATTCATGGGGTCACTGTAAGTCAACAGGCAATTTGAAGGCACATATACAAACACATTTTTGTTATTAAGTTTTAGAAGGATCAGTTGACTCTCTTCAAGAATTATCATCCCGTGAATAACTGAGGTAATTACCAATTTATAAATGGTAAATTCCTTCTTAATGTTCATTGTGAACATTCTTTATCTTTGGACCACCAAATTCAGCAAGTTGTTTCCCACACATTAGGGAGAACATCGGGGAATTTAATTCCAGAGTTTGACAATATTGCCACAATAGTTCTATGTCTTGCTTCTCAGTGAGACACCATAGTTATGCGCTACTTACACATTTTGTTCCCAAGGTTTTATTGCTTTCCTTTTATTGTTTTGGATGAAGTCAGAGCCTGCAGACTATATGTGCAATTCTCTCCTTCAGTTTAAGTAGAATAAGATTGTTGTTCAGAAGACAGACCGCTGGGAGAAAGCCCATGCATGAACAGCAATAAGCTGAGAAGCATTTCCCTTCCACAAGTCCCATTAATTGCTGTGAAGAAACCTCAACAACATCGAGACACGTCCAGTCAGTGTTTTCTGTACCCACCTTTTTCTTTAAGGAAGTTTGTAATTTGATTTTTTTAAAATAATTATAGAGAGCAGCAGAATTAGTTTTTGTAGTGTCCTCAGCTACACACACACACACACACACACACACACATTTAAAGCGCTATTGTTTAAAAAGAAACTTTTTGGATCTGTTTTCATTAAGGATGTGCAGAAATACCAAGGTATCATTATGAAAGGGAATTAAGCATACCTCTATGCAAGAAAACTAGGAGAAAGCAGGCAGTGTCATTGTCTTTATGAGGAACTGGTGTATTGTGGAACCATCTGTCCACTTTAACAATCATTTTTATTATTATTATTCTTGATTTAAATATAAATCTTTGCCAGCTTGCAACACTGATCCAGGGTTTGGTGCATCCAAGTCTCCCATTTCTCAACCAAGTGGTGGATGTAATAACAAGAGAGATGTTAACTTAGAGCTCAAAAGAAGTTTGCAATAAATGATGCAACAATATTTAAAACCCAGGAGAAGGTAAAACTTTAAGAAATGGAGGGAAGAACCTATTTAACTGGGACATTGTCCAGCAAGCATAAAGCATTTCTAGTATATTCCAGTAACAATGTCACCTCTCAGGTCACCCTATCTTTTTGTCTTAAATTTCTCACTCTTCTACCCAAATTTTTTTTTAATAAAGAAGGTCAACCCTGATTTACATATTATGAATATTTTTTTCTGCACTTTTCTTAGTTGTTGTGTTATATCTAATCCTAATGCAAGTAGTGAATGACTCAACTCTTCATGTTGTGGAGAAATATCTCAGAAGTCAGTCATCGTGACTGCTACTTGAAGACAACAGAGCCTATTATGTCCTTATGATTTCCTCAACCTTCCTGAAATTTCAACATCCACTTTCCCCTTTCAAGAAACAGATTGTGAGGCTCTTCTTCTTTCATGTAAAACTGGAGCAGGCAACTGTATGGGGGCCAGAGGCCAATGTTCCCCCATCAGACACCTCCCACTGGCTACCCACCCAGTGATAGAGAGGGAGACAGAGCACAAGCTCATATATTTCCATTTTCCTCTCAAAATTGCAACAGGAAGTGATGTTGTGTCGTGTCCTGTCACCATTTTGAGAGGGACTGCAATGGAAAATGTAGAAATGTGTTGACAGTACTGGGTTCTGGGGTGATTGTGAGGCTATTTTTGTATGTTTTCACACTTTTTGGGGTCTTTCTGAATGGTTTTGAAGGAAACATTAACCCACAAGCATGCTGATTTAAAAAAAAAATGGAGCCCGGGAAGACTGTTGAGGGGATTCAGGGGCCATAAAAGTGTAGTCCAAGGGTGCATACAGCCCATATTTGTCAATGCCAGTTTTAAATCCTGAATAGTCACACACCCCACAAATTAATTTCTATCGGTTATGCAACCAGTACATTATACTACCGAAGTGGGAGATGACGATTCTAAATTGGAAGCATGTAGGAGTGAAATGAGAAATGTGCTAAAATAGAAAGCAGTACTGGAAAATTCCAAAGACCTATAGCGTATTTCTTAAAGCCCTCCCAGAAAATGTGATTCTCTTGGGAAGATTTTAGGGCTAGGACTGAACTGGATGAACAAAACTTCAACAAATAGGGAGACAATCATACTTCGGTCCATCAGAGTGGCCATTTCTCATCTATGCAAAGGATATAATAACAAGGGCATGTCCTTCTTTCAGTCCCATCACCTTCACAGATATGGCTGGTGGGGATACAGATGACGGCCTTCTTGGTAACCGCCCCTTGAGTCTGGAATTCCCTTCCTAGGGAATCTATAACAGCCCTCTCCTTGCTCCTTCCATTGGCAGGCAAAGATTTTTTAAAAAAGGCTTTTAGGATTAAAACTTTTTAAGGGACGGGTTTTTAAGATGCTCCTGTGTTGTTTTAATAACACTGTTTAAACCTGTTTTTTTATCTTTTGTAAGTGTATGTTTTGAATTGTTTTAACTTTGCTAATAGTTTGGTTCTGTTTTAACATTCAGCTTTTGTATGTTTTCAACTATATGATAGTCATTTTCATTTGTAAGCCATCTTGGCCCTTTTCGAACAGCATTTGCAATGCGAAAGGGCTCCTTGAGTGTCGCGCGAATGTGAGGAGCAGTCTACACGACGCACTCACAATTGTGCGATGCTCCTGGGGCTAGCAGGTGCCGCTCGCGCACTTTTTCATTTTTGGCTGTGAGCCAAAAATGGTGCACGATCACACATCACTCGGGGCCCCCACAGGCACTTGTCATGCGTGCGGCACTCCAAAGCTGTGATGTTCATGCTTCATGTCCCAGCACAGCCTAGGAAACTCCCAGGCTGCACTTCGGAAGGAAGAGGTGGGGCTCTCGCCCAAGCAGGTGGCAGCTGCAGAGCTGAAGGAACCGGAAGCAGCCTTGCTAGAGGCTGCTCATATGATCCCCACACCCCAGCTCCACAAAAAGGTGCATTGCAGAAAGGGCCCTTGAGTCTCAGGGCCTTTCTGCCTTACACTGTTATAGTGCTATTATTCCACTTTCAACATCCTGTGGAATTCTAAGTCAAAGAGCTCTCTGGCTGAAAATTCTAAATCCCTCTCCCTAAATTGCAAACCCCAGGATTCCATAGGATGTTGAAAGTGGAATAATAGAACTATAACAGTGTAGTACAGAAAGGTCCCCAGTTTTGATGGAAAGTTAGTAATAATAATAACTGTAATAAAATTAATAGCAAGAGTAATAATCTTCCCCAGGAAAGAGGACTATCATAACTGCTTTTGCTCTATACTGCCCTCCCATTCTTTCCCATGCCCCTCCTTCCCATTCCCAGTCCTTCCTTTTGTGTCTCTTTTTTTGTCTTACTGCTATTCATACAGCTATCCAAAAAAAACAAGCAACTCACACTTTATATGGGGAGTGTATTCAATAATAATATAAGGATGCCTTAACAAATGGTTACAATTTTTTTTTTATCAGTCACATCAAGGAGATGCTGACCTGTTCATTCACATGCAGTTGTAACAAAATATGTCCCAGTGATTTATTCGTACATGGAAAGTTTTATTGAGGTACTTCCATAAATTAAAATTGTAATCCTTTAATAGTCCCAGTGGAACATAGTGATGACTTCAAAATACCATATTCTTTGACCAATTGCATGTTTCCATAATAAATGCAGAGAAACAAGCATAAGGACGATGCTAACTTTCATTGTCAATTAAAAAAAGAGAGGAAAGAAAGAAAAAAAGGGAAACATGGCAACACCTTTAAGACTGACTGGTTTTTATTTTTGCATAACCTTTCCTGGCTATTAACCCACTTCTTTGGATGCAGTACTGAGTGGTATTAAGGCCTCAGTTATCCAGTTTACTCAGATGCCTTGTTATAAATTCTGGTCCTCAAAACACCAATAGTCTCCAGTGAATTTCCAGATAGTCAATACATGAATAAAAACACAAGAAGAAATGATGTCTTTCTACAGCAGAGCTCAGTACAAGTGCAAAACTCAACTGCTTCTGCATATGTACAAAGAAGAAAGAAACATTGCAAGGTAGCACATGCTTTTATTAGTCAATTCCAGCTTATGGCAACCTTATCAAAGGGTTTCCTTGGCAAGATTTATTCAGAATAGGTTTCCCATTGGTTTCCTCTGAGACTGAGAGAATGAGACTTGCTCAGGTCACCCAGTCAGTTTCCATGGCTGATCAGGGATTCAAGCCATGGGGTCCATTCACACTACAGAATTATAGCACTGTTATTCCACTTTCACTGTCATTGTTCTGTCCTATGGAATCCTAGGAATGTCACTGTAAGGATGGGCATTTAGATTTTTCAGCACTCTAGTGCCTCACCAAACTGCAAATCTCAAGATTCCATGGGATGGAACCATGACAATCAAAATAGAATAATAGTACTATAATTGTGTAGTGCGAAAGGCCCTTGATCTCCTGAATCCCTTGTCCAGCACTCAGAAGCAAAGAACCACTGGGTCTCAGTCAGCAGACAGATGTAATTAAATTTGTGTAGGTTTCATGTCACTGCAAGTTCAGTTAATATCCTTCTGTCCAGGGCTAACTCTTACAACCACCCTGTGAGCACCACTTGACACATTTCCTATGGGGTGATTAGTACATGTATGATGTATAAATCACAAGATCTATATGAAATTTTTTCTGTCATGTACCAACAGCCGGCAGGAGCATGAAGACTCTTCATATAGAGAGGTTGTTTTACGTGTGTGGCTAACTCTTACATACTGCAACTGTTATAAACTGTTCACACAAAAGCCTTGCAAACAACATCCCACATTACGGCCCTTGTTTTTTTGGAAAAAAAAATGAGGAAGGAAAGGAAAAAAGAAGGAAACAAGGCAGTCCATCACAAAGCAGAAATATTATGGCACCAAGTGTTCTTCTGCAGAAAAGTGTGAGACTTCTGCTGATCTGCCTCTGTTTCTGAATACTGAAACTTTATTATGTTGTATTCTAATCCTCTCAGGCAGTAATTCTATGCAATCCTTGAAAGTCAGGACTTACCTTTAAGTAAACATGGAAAGGTTTGCATTGTCGTAGTGCATTTTCATCTATGAGACTGAAAATAATTTTTGCTGCTTCCTTGTGATACAAACATAGCACCTACATTGACCATTGCATTACTGACTCTTCCTTGTATTAACAACAATCACAATTATTAGTACAAAAGGTAATTAGTTTCACCTAAGAAAACACTGTTTAAAATGTTTTGCTTTCAAAGTGTTTCCTCCTCCTTTCAGTTGGATTTTTCTCAATTTAGATTGAGCACAAGTTTTCAAAGAAATTAAGCAACTTTTAAAGTTTCAAAGAACACTAGCAACTGTCTTGGTGTACTTAAGGCTACAAAACAAAACAGCATAGTTTTATCCTGGAAGCTAAGACACATTTATTTGGCATTATCTGGATGGCACAGCTTATGAATTAGTCTGGCCAAGCCCTATTTCTGAAGATTTTACCTCACACAAAAACTCCCACCAAGTTCAGAAGATGTATTGTGTGAGAAAACTCTACAGGAACAGGCTTGTATTATTTTGCCATATTTTCCTCATGTTTAAAATGACATGCTGTACCTGGCAGCTATTCAAGTTTTGACTTCAGCTCAGAGTCTCTTGCAATGCCCAGCAGCAATGAGGTGACTTGAGGACAGAGAAGCATGCTGTGCTCTTAACAGATGCGCACATCCTCACCTCACTCCGCTTGGCCTAACTGGAAGCCAAGGACTATTAAATTACTAAGGGAGGGGGATGTAAAAGAAGCGGTTGGAAAAGTGTGCATGATTCCAGATCACCCTCACACATACATACTCTACTGTTTTTTTCTCACAATGCTATACTAGTGTTAACACAGATCTGTGACAGCAGTCTGTCCCCAAGTAGTAAAAGAGGGGGGGGAAACCTCTCCACCTCTTCTTCCTCCTTCTTGTTCCTCCTACTTTTCCACTTCTTCAATCTTCATTCTTTTTCCTTCGTCCTTCCTTCCTCCCTCCTCCCAAAGGGAAAGCCTGAGGCAAGTAGACATATTTCATTGAGATGGTTGATGTGGCCCATAGGTGGGGTGGCTCTACCAATTTGGTGATGTCTCACTGCCATTCCTCCCTATGCAGTGCTATCCCACTGTTGCCATTATTGCTGATATTCCAAGGAGGAACAGGACTTAAGAGTTTCATAAGCCCATGGGGAAAGACACACATAGGGTGAAAGGAAGAGCATGACCAAGATTTTCCCCATCTCGTCAGATTTCTCTTTCTCCCACAGGAAACCTGGGGAGTAGCAACAGTGATGTTAGATGTCACAAGGCAATGAAGGAAGTGGCCCAGGATTGTTATACAATATCACTTAGCCATAGTGCCACCCAGTCTTCCATGCCACTTGACACGTGGAACATTAACAAAATCACTAGTAGATATCCTTTCACTGGAAAGAATTGCACTGTAGTTGTGTTAAATTTACTTTTAAAGTTTACCTTAAAGTGGATTGAGATAACAGCAAACACGGAGCTTCATCTGTTTGGAAGGTGCCTCCTCTGGAATGCAGCCAGAAGGAGACACCATGTGTTGGCAGAACATATTGGCCCTTTCTGCACTAGGCAAGGGAATCACTCCATGCCGTTACCTACCGCTTCTTCTGGGGTCCAAAGCAATGCGGACTGTCCCTGAAGCCCTTCTGCAGGGCTCCTCCTTGGTCCAGGGTGAATCGGAGCAGGGCAAGGTCTGTAGAGCTGCACTGCTCCAGCTTCCAAAATGGTGGTTTCTGGCTTCTAAAATGGTGGCTTCCGGTTGGTCGTGGGTCCCAACCAACCACTGAAGCTCACCGCGCCTAAAGCCCACCCTCCGCAGATCACAGGCTTGCATTGGTGCGAGCCTGCAAATCTGCACAAGGGAGCAGGAACGCAATGGCACGTTCCCTGAAAATAAAGATCTGTTTTTTGCAGTCTTTAGAAAACACGCTGGAGGACCACTTGGGGTTGTTTTGGAGCGGACTGAGGTGCGAATCTCTGGTAAGTAGTCTGCTCCTAGTCTGCTCCAAGGTGCAGACGACCTCCGTGAGGGGACGCAGTGCCCCGTTCTAATTGCCTGGTGCGGAAAGGGCCATTGCTGATCAAGGTGATAAGAGTAGAAAACATCCAAATGACAGTACATAGTGGTATGCTATATAGAACTGCCTTCAGCTGCTCTGCCCCCTAGAGCTCACACTGAGCCTTCCCCATTGGTGCCAAATGTGACAGGGCTGGCTTGTCACACCTGAGTGCACTAGCCTTAACATTGCCCAAATCTTCTGGATAGCCTCCTTTCTTGCCCCAGCTGCATTGCTTGTCTTGACCTTTCTTGTCAATTTTTCCCCTACTCCCCATTGTACTATGCAAGGTTATGCCTTATTAAAAGCCACATTTCATAAAATCTTACTGATAGTACAATGTGAATCTATGGTGTACCCTATGCACATTGCTTAAGGGAAAACCACAGGTTCTGGGAAGGTAAATAGCATCCACCTAGGGTAAAAATGGGGGGAAAAGTGGGATGGTGATCCAGTCTTCTATCTGACATGCCCCAAGCCAATTGAGAGCAGATTTTATATTGGTCTGCTTGCCAAATCTTATGACACACAAAACCACATCTCTTGCAAGATTTCAGTCACAATTCCCCAACCACCCTGAGACCTCTGGACTGGCATTCCCAAGCACTGTGAGATCTCTTCTGTCCAGAGCAGGGCTGGAAAAAGGGTCAAGTCCTGCTCAGGAAATGTGACATCAACTCCACCATACCTTCTTCACAGGAGTAGATTTGGAAGACATGAATAGTGTAAACAATGGGGGTGGGAAAGGATAATGTAGAAATAGCAGCCTAGTTCACAAAATTCAGGTCATTTCTGCACTACACTGTTATAGTGCTATTATTCCACTTTCAACATCCTGTGTTGAGGCCAAATTGCTCTCTGGCTGAGAATTCTAAATGCCCCTCCATAAACTGCAAGCTCTAGGATTCCATAGGATGTTGAAAGTGGAATAATAGCATTATAGCAGTGTAGTGCAGAAATGGCCTCAGATTGTTAATATCACACTTGGAGGTTAATATCAGGATGGGCAACTTCTGAAGCGTCCGGGGGTCATTTTTGACTTCTCATGGAATTTTGTTGACTGTGCCTCTTTCTAGTCATTTCCAGTCAGCAGATCGCTTCTAGTTTAAGTGTTTGGGGGGTTAAAAAAAAAAAAAGCCCAGGGGTGAAATTATATTTAGAGGGACATCCACCATAGGAGTGTGATAGCCATTTTTAGGATTTGATTTGTTGGGGGTTGGGATTTCACGAGGATTGGAAGGGGTCTGTATAGCTTTGGGTGCCTGTACTGTAGGCCTGTAGCCTATAGTTTCCCCAGTCCCTTTATGTGGAACTTCAGTAACTTTCTTGTCACTTTCTTGTAGAAAACTATGATAATTGAAATGGAGTTCCATTCAGTTCCCATCCACAAATCTACATTGTTCAGAAAACATCTTCAGTGTAGTGCACTGAGTCTTGGTCTTCCCCTATCCAAAATAAAAGGGGGGGAAAGGAGGGGTTGATTCTCAACTCAGCCACAAAGTTCACTGGGTGGTTTACTGGCCAATCATTATCTCCTTGGCTATCCTTCACACAATGGTTGTGATGACAAAATACAGGGAGGAAAAGGGGATGTGGAAAATGCAGGTTACATTTTCACATTCTTACTGTGAATATTTGTTGTTCTTTCTTTTTCTCTTCTTCTGGCTTTATAACTACAAATTATTTTTCTGCTGTAGCTGATTCCTGGTTACCTTTGAGAATTCTTAACTGGACTACAAGCCACTGTTAGGTCCCATTCTTCCATTTCAATTTACACATCTCTTTTAGTTTGCCAGGAAAATTATATTAGTCTCTATTGCCTGGCTAAAAGTATTAGAGATCTTCCTGAGCAAAGAAAAATATTTTGTAATGTCAACCATATGTTAAAAAGTCAAATGAAAACAAACACTTATTTGTACTGGGCAAAGGACAGGCCAACAATTCTGGTAAAAATGGAATGCTGATTTTTAAATGTTAGATTTTCTAAAAATGCTGTACAAAGTTGTATCAATTGTCAGTTCCGGAAGCAACACATC
Organism: Ctenosaura bakeri; assembly: GCA_948474755.1. Taxonomy (NCBI): domain Eukaryota; kingdom Metazoa; phylum Chordata; class Lepidosauria; order Squamata; family Iguanidae; genus Ctenosaura; species Ctenosaura bakeri. The sequence goes on along the minus strand of CAOLHI010002551.1, from coordinate 86,883 downwards.
AAGGAAGCTTTGGAGACAGGAGGACAGAATGACTGTGCCATTTTATCACACCTACAGTTGTCCCTTAAAGTCATTCCTAGCTAAAGACTGTTTCAAGGACAGAGTGAGCATGTACCATTATTCATGACATATTATGACAGCTGATGCCTATTCAAAAGGACATTCTTAGTCAGAGTTTGAATTCTGTAGGTGAACCAAATAACAATCGGGGCTGATATTTGCCTTTTCAATGCATGAAGTGAAAAGATTTCTTTCTTCTGCCATCACACTCATTTTCAAAGGACTGGTCTCCTAACCTTTTTCATGAAGAATATCATTTCTTCTGATGTGTGCACAGGTCTCCTAAAATGGCTATTCTAGGTAACTTGTACATTATGCGCTTTTACCCCTGCCATCTTAACAGCAGACAAAAATAGCAATATCATCAACATACAGGGTACAGGGACTTCTTTTTTAAACTTTCTTTCAGTTTTGGTGGACATGCCAACACCATCTAACCTGTTTTCCTACATGTGTTTAGTCTGCAAAAAAGAAGGTTAAGAGGGGACATGATAGCCATGTTTAAATATTTGAAGGGATGTCATGTCAAGGAAGGAGCAGGCTTGTTTTCCACTGCTCCAGAGACTAGGAAAAGGAGCAATGGACTCAAGCTGCAGAAAAAGAGATTCCACTTAAACCTCAAGAAGAATGTCCTGATGGTCAGAGCTGTTCAGCACTGGAATCTGCTGCCTCGGAGTGTGGTGGAGTCTCCTTCTTTGGAGGCTTTTAAGCAGAGGCCGGATGGCCATCAGTTGGGAGTGCTTTGATGTGTGTTCCTGCATGACAGGGGATTGGACTGGAGGGCCGCTAAGATCTCTTCCAACTCTATGATTCTATGATTTTTCCATAGCTAAAAATCATTTTCGTATTTCAAATCAAACATGTGCTAATTTTTAATTATTTTTAATATTAGGTTTTTTTATTAATAAAATACATCTCACATAAGTAAACTAACATAAACATGTTTCTTATTTTAACAAGTTTTACAGTATAAAATACATTAATAACAAAATTCCCCCATCCCTTTCCTCCCTTCTACATAACTTCCGTTTTATTGCTTTTCACTTGGGTTTATAGGTTAAATAAACATTACTTGTTCCTACCTATTTGTTCTTCTTGTGTTATTTCTATCAGTTTTAACTTTTAACATATTTATCTTATTAAAGTATTTTTAATACTCTTTCTTTCTTTTTTAATAGGGTTCATCTACCAATGCTTTCCTTTTTTTCATTATTTTTAACATAATCTATAATCGGTTTCCATTCCCTCTTGCATTGTTGTATTGATTTTTTCTTTTATTAACAGCTTCATGTTCTGAGCAAAACAAGTAGAATTTAGCTATTGTATTATCCTTCCTTTTACACCATTTGATCTCCTATGGAGAGTAATAGGACGAATTACCCTCGATGAAAAAATAATTTAGGTTTTGATTTTGTTTTGTTTTCAATCATATCTAACTATTTAGTTATTCCTTCTGTGTTTCTCCCATAAGCACTCTTGCTTTTTTCTGGCCTTCATGTGAAGGCCAGAAAAAAGCAAGAAAAATTCAAAAACCTAGATTTTCCCATGTTTTTTCTGCAATCTTTTTTTCTTTTTAAGGAAAAAGATAAAAAATAGAAAAATAAAAATAGAAAATGGAATGTTTTCTTTTAGAATTATTAATAAAGTATGTTCGTATCGCTACACTCCCAAAAAATTATTCCTAAAAACTATGTAAGAAAAAGAAAAAAATATAAAACTATATACACTATCTCTGTCGTTTCTTGTCGTGACTTGAATCTTATCAAGTCCATTTTGTGGAAATGAGCACTTTACATCTGCTTAACGGTGTGAGACCTGGAGGAAACAAACTATTTTCTGTGTTTTACTGATGTTGATGGTTTCTACTCCTTTTATTCTTTTTTGCCTGTTCCTAATAAAATGTCAAAATGAGGGGGGGGGACACTTTGTACTGCTCAGAACCTTGGTTCAAGTCAGACTGTGTATGATCACAGATGACCACAGAAGGGTTTGGGAACAAATTTCTTAAAGTTTTTGAAAGCCAACCTGGCAATTTTGATCCAGAAACCCTGATCAACCCACATTCTAACTCTGTGTTGGATCTGGGCAGTAGATAAACACTAAAACAGCATTTTCTTGCCAGTTTTACTAGAGGAGCTGTGGCAAAGTTAGATCCAGAATGTTATAGTCATTCACTCAACTCAGTCTTAAGCACTATCTTCCTAAGACATCTCTATGAGGCAACTGGAAAACAATCCTTTGAATACACCATTGGTCTAGCCATTCATTGAGAAGTTAGGTGATTGACTGATTGATTAAATCACCTTTCTTTCAGCATACAACCCAAGACATGTAAATCTTTGCCTCTTTTATTCTCGTATGCAAACAAGAATACCAGAATGAATAATTCCCAGAGTTTTATCTCTAGAGAGATAATGAGATTAATGATTTTTTTTTTCCATTTCAGGCCTTAAAAAAAATTCTTTTTTGCAAAAAACAAGTTTTGCATGAAAAGGTCTGAAATTACCCCCCCCCAAAAAAAGAGTCCTTCACTGATTGACTGTTGTTGTTGTTGTTGTTTTCAATGGAATGTCTTGATGTGTTGGGACACCCTTTCTTGCTTAGGATAAGAAAACTAGTGAGTGTTCCTGATATCCCAATGCATACATTTTTCAAAGATAACCGACAATAATAAGTGAGAAAAAACTTTTAATGAGCCAAGAACTGTCTTCAAAATGCTGTGAGCCAACTTTAAAATTATGCATTCTGTATAAGTAATCTTTACCTGTCTCCTATTACATCGTCTTGATGACAAACATTGAGTTGGAGGTTTTAACTTGATTAACAACCAACCATTCAAGTAAAGAAATTCTGAGAAGCAACCTAATTCGAAATCTCCATTGAAAGAATGCCACTGATTCTATAGATTTGGTTTCTATGGATTTTTTTTCTGGCAGCTTTTATAGGCTTAAATCCAGTCTTAGCTTGATTTTACTTTCTCACCTTCCCCCTGCACCTGTCTATACTGCCCAAAAAACTACTCCAGAGGATTTCTTATACACTGGTGCAAGCTATGAGGGCACAGAGGGGACATCAAGGAGAGACAGGAATCCCTCTCCCTTCCAATTCAGATGACAGAAACAATTCTGTCTGTAAAATGACAGGTTTGGATTCTGCCCACCATTTTTATATATTTTTCAATCCATTCCAATGTCACTCAGTTGTGCTCTTGCTCCATTTAACACTAACATTGAACCATTAAATGCTGACAATCTTGCCTTCAGAATTTTAAATAACTATCCTTAGGGTTTCCTTTATTTTTTAAAAAATAAACTACTAGTGACATTTGTCACTAACACATCCATGTTGTCACAGTTCCATGTAGCCATTCAAAAAAAGCCAACAGTCAGAGCATCTCAAAAAAGAATAGCAAAGGCAAGTTACTACTGTACTTTAAAATGACAAGATATCAATGGCACACACTGAGTTAAAAATGGAGCAAGAAATATGTTAGGGCAATACAGGGAGATAAGAAGTCAACAGAAGATATTGTTATATTTGATAACAGCTGCAAGGCTGATGTATGTGTAATACTGGAAAGAAAAGAAAGGTACAGATTTAGAAGAGTGGAAGCTAAAAGTTCTGGATATGATAGAGATAGAAAAATTAGAATTTTCCTTGAAAAACAAAAATATCCAGAACTTTGAAAGGGAAGGGAAAGGAGTTTTGGATTGGATAAAGACATAAATGTACAAGAAATGAAGAAAAAAAAAGAAAGAAATGTAACTGTTTTTCTCTTGTTAATGGAAATGTAATTGTTCTTCTCTTGTGTAAATGGAAACAAAGTAGATTCAACTGGAGAATATAAGCTTGGAAGTGGGGGGGGAGTGGGATACATCCAATAATGGTATATATCCCCTTTTTTATTTTTACAATCAAATCTTTAATAAAAATATTTCAAAAAAATGGAGCAAGAGAGGGTTAATACTCCACATTTGAAAGCTCACATAGTAAATATACCCCCACTCAAAGGTAGGGTTGGTCCATGCAATAAGTTAACTTCTATGCTATTTCTAACCAACATCAATATAGAAGTTTCTTACAACACAGTTAATAAACCAGTTTCCTCATCCGACATATCCCTTTGCCTCACTCTAAGAACAGGTGAGAATTGTTATCTGTTCAGTAAATGTTAACCTGTTTTTACCAGTTCAGTACATTGAGCAATACAAAATAATTCCATCCACAGAAATCTACACCAGCAACCCCCCACTTCAGTTTCAGAGTTCCATCAGGTCTTATCTTCAGCTTTTCTTTTTAATTGTAAGAGATATTCTTCCAAAATCCAGGCAGGTGCTGCTTTAATTACATTGCTCCTTTCTGACGAACTGCCAACTATGTCCGTTCACCATTTATAAAAGCCAGTATTTTAAGTTTGCCCATCAATAAACATTATCTTCCAGCACTGATTTCCTTCCAGCATTAACTGCTGCTTCATCTCTAATGCCAACAGCCTCTAACATACATTGAAATGGAGGGTAACTATATGTCTTTGGCAAGTGCTCAGTTAAATGACATCAGGAAGCATTCAACAAAGTGGACCATCCATTCTGGGCAAACCTCTTGCAAATGTTGGCCATTATCTTTGCTAGCATTCCCATATAGATATGGGCTTACATTTAAGAAATTATCATGGATAGAATGTGCCCATTTTTATTTTTTTGCTCTCCAAAGTTATTTCCCATATGAAATGAAACAGCTTGATGGTATCACTTTGTCATCTGGAAATGTTTAAACAACCCTTCTTTCAGTTTGGGGAAAAATACATTGAAAAGAAAGGGCATCAGGAAAGAGCTGAAATCAGCATCAACTTTCCAAAAAAATAAAAATGTAGGCCGGAATTCATAATCACAGTTACGAATCCATAACCTAAAGTTGTGTATATTCAATATTCATGATCCCCACTTATTCAATAGCGTAGAGAATGCACAGAGATCGTCAAAGTCCCCCAATCCTGACTTACCGGGCAGCAGCCACTGCAAACAATGGGGATCTGTTCTACTGTTGATTGAGGCACAGCAGACTGACATTCCAACCCCCTTCCCAGAAGTGATCTCTGGTGCAAGTAGGAATTATGACAGGGATCCTGCTTCTGACTGTTGCATTAGAAATCACTGGTGGGAGATGGGAGAAATGTCAGCCTGTTGCATCCAAATCAATGGCATATCTAACCTAAATAGTGCCTAGGGTAATAATGGAAGTTGCACCCCTACCTTCTTATCCCTACCCCCACCCCTATATGCATGATTTTTTGTGCCCCCTTAGCACTGATGCCCAGGGCAAATACCCTGCTTGCCCCATCCTAGATAGACCTCTGATCCCAATTGACAGGAGAATAAACTCTTGTCCCTTCCATCAGTTGCTACCCAGTAAGTCAGATTTTGGAGGACCAGGAGACACTACTTAGCTACATAACTAAGGTAATTTTGTAAGTAAGTAGCTGATAAAGAATACCTAAAAAGTTGAGCTGTTGTACACTAATACAGCACGTTGTAGCATTATTTTGTTTGTGCAGCTCAGTCTGAAAAAATGAAGCACTAAGAAGGATAACAAAGGGGCTACCAAGCATTCAAAATAGGACAAAGCATTTTCAGTGGTTACATCACAGATGGTTTTCAGTTAACATTTCCTTTGTCCCTTCAGTTCTGCCATTCAACAAATATATCTTCAAAAAATGTAACTTTCCACCATTATTTTTAAGTCAGGAGTAGGAAACCTCCGGCCCTTAGACAAAATTCAGCCTTCCTCAGGTCCCAATCGGCCTCTAAACTTTTCTAGATAGCCCTCCCTTCTTCCCTATGACCTAATCATTTAAAGATTTCCTATTTTTGTCCAAGCTTTTTTCATACCAAACAGCTTCCTCATGCTTGCCTCAGGTAAACTATGCAGAGTCCCATATAATTACTGGGATCTGGGGAAGCACTGAGAAATGAGAGCACCCTGGAAATGCTGAGGTCACCAGCTGCCAATGCAGTGGTAACAAAAAATAAATAAAATGAATAAAGGTAAGATGGATTCAAAGTTGGTAGAAGAAAATTAATAAGGTTTTGTTAATCACTGAAAAATCTACCTTATTTGGATTTATGTTACAAAGGAAGAAAATGATTACTACATATTTTTTTTAAACTGCCATTTATGCTTAAGATAAAATGTGCACTAAAATCAGGACAAAACAAAGCTTCTGTGATTTTACTTCTAGCCCTTGCAAAAATGGTTGGGTCTTTTAGAGGGTCTCTCATTTAGCTAATTAATAATTTAATTAATAACTTAATGTTGGCATTAACTTCATGCTAACTTATATCAACCAATTAATTTTAAAAAATAAATCAAATTAAGTTGCTCCTTTGTGTTGGAAAATTCCTAACTTAATCGATAACTTAATTTTTACTTTAATTACTTAGTTCCTATTACTGGGAAGGCGGTAGCAAAGAACAGTAGCAATGCTCAGGGTCCACCCAGTGCAATGGTTTGTGCTGACTATGTGTAATTTGCATGTAAGTTTCTAACAACAAGGACAATATCAGCACTGGAGTGGCAATTTTCATCTACTTAAATTCCATTCTCCACAGTATTTCAAATCCAAATAAGCTGGTATTTGTTCACATGTAAAGAGGCCAGACCCCAATTATAGATCTGCTGTCTTGTCTACTTCATCTCGTATTAATTTATAAAAGAATGCAGACGCCAAAATAAATTAGACAAAATAAATTATGTGTATCTGAAAAACCATGGAGGTCACAGACTTCATTCTGTCTTGCCAGACCTCCCATCTGTCTACCCACTTATCTCACAGTAGATACAGCCATGGCCATAGTTGACTAACAGGATGTAGGGAGCTAATATTAATGCATAGCTTAACAGTCCAGGGCAGAGCTTTCCAAACAGTGCTGTGACACGTTAGTGTGTCGCCTGAAGTGTGTAAGTGTGTCACCTATAATCTTGGAAATTTATGTTATTATTTATAAATCATATATTTTTATAAAAATATATGAAAGGTTTTCATGAGATATGTTGTGTCCCCACACATTTTGTTATTACAATTTATGTATGTGCCATATCTCTTATAATGGGATTGGTTTAACCTCCAGTTTGCTAGTAAAACTGAATTACTGTGTCGCGAAATGATGCAGGTCTAAAAAGTGTGTCACCAACATGAAACGTTTGGAAAGCTCTGATCTTGGGGTTTTACTGGCCTATAGTCACACCGCTAAGCCATGAAACAGGAATTATGCAATCTATTTCTAACAATTAGGATGCTTTCAAATGGAGAACAGGGTTTGGTGATGGTGTTTTTTCACTTTAGATTTTATTAAAAATTATAAATTAGGAAAATCTCCTTCTCCAAAATAATAATTTCTTGAGACAGTACAGCAAGAAGAATCAGACAGGTGTATTCCTTTAGAGGGTTTTTTGGATGTGGAATGGCATTATTTCCGTCTGGCTAGTCAAACAATACATTCATTGTCTAGAATTGTTTGGCCTCGTTTCCCACCATCACTATACTTCTTCACACTGCTATACACCTCATTGTAACAAGAAAACCATGAATCAAGCATTGAAATGGGAGTATTGAGATGTGATAGATGTTCAGAATACGTTCCCAGATACCCCAAAATATTAAAGTTAAATGCAGTGCTGTATGGTATAAGTGGAATTAAAAGTCAATGCCATGTAGTCCTTCTTATCTCCCATATCGCCCAACACCCTTTCCCTGTCCCCTGTCCTGCAAAGCATTTTGATCAGATAACCAAAGAAGCTCCATCTGATTAATCAGACTGATTAATGAAGTAGCAAAAAGAGCAAAGATGAGGATGGTTGTGACAGCAATGCTTCTTGCATCATGGGGCCGGATTAATATTTTTTTCTTTCTCCAAAGAACACCGTCATCTCTTCATTAGCAGGAAACAAGAGAGAGGAGAGGGCAGAGAGAGATCTTGTGCTGAACCAGGAGATAGCAGCCAGGGTGTGGAGAAAGCAGGGCATATTTTCTGGAGTGAGAGAAAAATCACAGAGCAGTACAAATTGCCAACAGTAGGACTTTCTCTAATCATTACGATCACAATTGGAGAAAGAAGCTGTTAACAGAAAGAATCTTGTGAACTGTAGGTACTACTGTAACAGAAACCTCATCTTGTTTCCTCCAGAATCCTTTTATATTATTAAATGTACTGTAGATAGTTGAATAAATATTTATCAAGAATAATCAAAGTGAGACTTCAGGAAACAACTGCCACAAAAGTGATACCCAAAGTGACTTGGTATAAACATGTAAATGATATCTACATTTATTGTTAGATGAAATTGTATTACTATCGCAAACAGCTGAGCAATAAGTAAATTTGCATGCTGCAGTAAAGGTCAATTACAGCAGAAGTGAAAATATTTGCAAATATCAGTAAGAACTTGAACCAGAAATCCTGTACTGTGTTTAAGGTGGTTGCAATTAAATAATGAATCCATTGCAATTAAATAACGAATCCTCAAGAACAGCTGTCTTGGAAATGACAACACAATTCAATGCCAATGGCAGCCCACTCTAATAAACTGTTCTAAATGCATGGTAAATCTTGCTTTAAATAATGATTTCTCCACAAAAATAATACAGCTATAGAAATAATAAATGAAGATTAATTTAACCACACACAACAATCTTGAATCACCATGGAAAATTATTGACTAGTAATTTTTTTTCCTCTTCATCTAGGGTAGGGGTGGGCAAACATTCAGGAAGCAGGGGCTATATATATTTTTTCCCCTGCACACACCAAGCACACTGCATTGGCACATTTTGGTACACCCAAAGTATTGTGATGTCACTTCCAGAGGCTATTTTCACCAATTTACTGCCAATTGTGCATATGTGTGTGTTTTGGGGATGTTTGAAGGGTATGGGGGGATTAGGAGAAATAAGCCTCTGCATTTTTTGGCTATTCTAGAAGATTCAGGCCAATTTTCAGGCAAAAAAATCACCAGAAAATTGGCCCAGGGGATCTTGCAGAGGGGGATCTGAAAGGTTCCAAGGGCCACAGTTAGGGCTTCCAAGGGCCACATGTGGGTTATGTGCCACATTTTGCCCCCTCCTGATCTAGGAGACTCTGAAAGAAGACGAAAATAGATGAAGAGACAGGAAAGAAATTTGAGAAGGAATTGTATCCATTATTTTAAACAAATTCACAAATTAGGCAACTGTTAAGATGTATCAGTAGCTGGCTGATTAACATACCTACAGTAAAGCCAGAAAAAATTGATTTTTCTATCACATTACATATGGAATGAAGGAGATAATATGTTAAATAATTATTGATGCACACACCTCTCAAAGTCTTTGCATATTCAAATAAGTCTGTTGAGAAGCTTAAATCCTCACCTAGGTGCATATGCAGTTCCTAAACTCTGTAAGAACCACAGCATTTTCACACAAATTGTTTTGCATCCAACAGAGGAAAACAACCTTTTGAAAACACAAGCTGCTGTTGCTGAGAGACCTACTAAAACTCTCACTGCTGCAGTGACACTTTATAAAACATCTGATAATCTCCCTTCAGGGAGCAGACTGTAAGAGAGAACTCAAAACAGCACGAAACTTCAGGCAAATATAAGTTGGCAAGGAAATTAAAATCTCAGAAAACTGGGAGAAAGACAGCCAAACAAGGAGGGGGAAAAAATGAAAGAGAAAAGTATAAGGAGATTGTGAGGAATGTTTAGTGGCAAAGAATGTATTGTATTGAAGCACACAGCTGAAATTCATGGATTTAGAATGTTATTTCCTATCTGCCACAAAATTATTAATTCTTTCTAGACCATGTTGTTTCTTAAAAAATAGTCCACAATACACATTGCACTAACCTGTATGGCCATGACAAAATTAATTGAGGAAAATGCTGAAAGTACTGAGGTTTCTTTGGCCATTTCCACACTAGACTGTTATAGTGCTATTATTACACTTTCAACATCCTATGGAATCCGGCTGGCCCCTCCCTCAACTGCAAACCCCAGGATTCCATAGGATACTGAAAGTGGAATAATAGCGTTATTACAGTCTAGTGTGGAAATGGCTTTTGAAGAGCCATTTCAAGAACAAGGCCTGCACAGAAAGAAAACATTTAGCAATGCGCATAATTATAGAGCTTGCCAAAATGTGAAGGAGGGATGGACAGAATGCGAAGCTGTTTTATTTGTTAAACGTGTATCCCATGTTTCTACCAAATGATGCCCTACGCTATTCACCTGGCAATAAGAAAACATGAATCTGAGAAGTCTGGTAAGCTGGTGTTGCAATGCACTAAATCCAAGATGTCCTTCCAATTAACTCAGATCAATCTAAAATTTGGGAGATTCCTATAATGTGAATGAATTCTAAATGCTGCAATTCTTACCCCTTTCTGAATTCATGAATTTAAGCCATGTAGGCTGATAATCAAATGTTATGTGCATTTGACATACGGATCTGAATTCATAATCCTCTGGTTATGATAACGAGACATATCTTTTCAGCCTTTTAGAGCTTTTTGTGCAAAATAACCATTAGACCAGGTCTAGCAGGATAGATTTTGATTGAACATTAAAAGGAGCTTCTTGGGGATAAGAGCAGTTTGGTAGTGGAATCAATTAGCTAGAGAGATGGCTGAGTCTACTTATCTGGATGTTTTCAAAAAGAAGCAGGACAGTTATGTTCTGGGTATATTGTAGCTGGAGTTCCTGCCCTGAGCAGGTAATTGGACTTGATAAGGCCCCTTCCAACTCTACAATTCAATGAATTTTAGTCTACCTTTTGGTCCAATGGACCTTCTCAAGTGGAAACTACAAAGCAGCACTCTTACCTGTGTCTCTTTCTTTGATGACATATAATAATTGAAGTTATGATGACAGTGTACAAATTGTACCTATACAGTATGAACAAAATTTGATAGGTAGATGAACTTCCTAAGACTGACTTTATCCAAATGATGACATATTACTTTATGTTTACACAACACAAAGGAGCTATGTTGTCAAAGACTAATAAATCATTTCTCTAGATAACTTCTTCAAGTGCTGCAGGTTTGCTGTTGCGGCTGGTTTCATTCCCAGTGGAAATCAGGAAGGTGCTCTTAACTTTGGAAGGTGCCAGTAACTTTCCTTGACAGTCCCTGGGCAGTTGTATAGTGTTCTCTCACATGGTCTTTGAAAATAACTTCTAGGAAAGATTGCTCCCTAGGGACCTCTGATTTATCACAAACTATGGTCAGCATTACTGAGTGGACATAATGGAACATAATTTCAACCACTGAGATTTTCAGTTAATTTGTTTTACAACAGAAAACCTAGTTTTAGGGACTGATTATGATCCTTTTCAGCACTAGTATGAACATAACTAATATTCTTAGAGTATAGCAAGTTGCTACCACTATGCAATGGATCTACTAACACATCAAATGGGCTTCAGTAAAATAGTGATAATATTTTGTGGTCAGGCAACAAGATTCATGGTTCTAATAGACCTCACAAATGCAGCCTACTGGGTGGCTTCTGCCTCCGAGAACAGAAATGAACACCAAGAAAAACAAAATACTGGGGAGGGGCTCTGACAATCTTTCCCACATTTTCCATGGGGGAAAAAACAGAAGCATGTGAGAACACCCTTTGCAGCGAGTCAAAGAATGTGTTTTAAGACCAGATTCTACTCATGTACAAAATGTACAGTATGTACATATTTATGGAAGACCATCTATAGCATTAAAGAATAACGATTTCTGTGTAGATTGAATATATAGCATTCAGATCCAAGGTGTATTTTGTCACCTAGAGGAAGCTGTGATCTTTCTCAGAAGAGAACACAGGGCTTTTGACACTTGTGAGAGGTACTTGCCTTCCTCAGGTGACTTGATGTGGATCTCCTTTATCACCTACAACAAAATCAGAAGAATCTTTAAAGACGTGGGCACGAAAGCCTCAAAAAAGAAATCTGAAAATCTGGATGAAAACTAAGGCCATTTCCGCACTATGCTGTTATAGCGTTATTATTCCACTTTCAACATCTTATGTAATTCTAGGGTTTGCAGTTTGGGGGGGCATTTAGAATTCTCAGCCAGAGAGCTCTTTGGCCTCAGTAACATGCAAACCCCAGAATTACACAAGATGTTGAAAGTGGAACAATAGCACTAAAAATGTGTAGTGCGGAAAGGTCGTAAGTTCTCAACAGCCTCTGTAGAAGAGTCTGAACTACATTCTAATTGGAAGCTCTGCTGAATAATTCCATAAGTATGTCAAATTGAATAGTTTTGTATGCTAATGGGAACAACTAATTTAAGCAACTGATTTAGAAAACATGCACTTCATGTGGCTGAAGAAAAAAAAATATTGTTTATATTCAGTTTTTTCCTGAATATTTTAATCCTTCCATCAACTTGTCCCCCTAAAATGCTCAGTTGTGCATAGAACACAATTCTAGAGAATTTTCAATATGTGTGATCCTTTCTGAGTCCATGCTTAATTTGTTCCTAATCTAGAGCAAAGTTTTCTTCCAAATTCAAGTCCAGATTCCTTTCTGAATCTGAACTTTCTTCTTCAATCAGAGCTCAGCAAGACAGATACCTCCTTTCTAAATCTGGACTGTTTTCTTTTTTACTCTGAGCCCAGAAAGACAGATATATTATATGCACCCATCTTGGCTGACACTGGCAAGCATATCCTTTCAGGTATTATGGTTTCTAGATACTTCCTGACCTAGTTGCACGACTAAGCTAACACTAGAACTTGCACAGAGGCCAAGGGAAAACTTTTTCATTCTGGAGACAGAAGTCTTGAAGGATGGTTGAGAACTTTGTTTCAGTCTGGCTTTGGTAAGAATTTTCTAAAATGAACTGAAGTAAAATGTGCAAGAAAGCATACCAATTTGTACCTCCCTAGGATAGAGTGAGAATTTCGTTTTGGTTTGGTTCTGACCAGAATTTTCCAAAATTAATAGAATCTGAATGTAGGAGAAATAAAAACTGACATTTACATATCCTTAAAAGCCTTTGAAGCTGAATAGATTCCTGCCTTCTTAGACGAGATGTCCTCATGCCAAAATCAGGCGGAAGAATTATGCAGTCTTGCAGATGTTGTTGGACTGCATTTCTCTCACCATTCTTTACCACTGGCTATGCCAGCTATTTCTGCTTAAAGTTGCAGTCCAACAACATCTGGAGGGTCACATGATTCCCACCCCTGTTGCAAAGTGTTAGCCAACTATTAATCCTAAAAACCACAAGGAGTTGAGCCCTGCTGAGTTCTTTGACTTGCTTAAACAAATTTCCGTAGAAAATTAGCAATTATAATCACATGATACCTTCTACCATAATCAAAGAAATGTTTGGTTTAGTTTTCATATTTTTTCATATGTCCATAACATACAACTGCAAATAGTATGTATTCATGTAATTTCTTAAAATAAGCTATTCAGCCATTTCACTGCCTACCAGTTCTTGCAACTACATAGGTGGAAAAAGGAATAGGGAAGATTGATAGATCCTCATCCTAACTGAGTAGGAACACTAGCTAGACCTGGATAAAAGTCAAATAAGATTCATCTGGATAATCATCTGAATTTTCAACCTTTTCTTTGGCCACACCACAGCAGTATTTTCTGTGACACAACACCACCATTTTTTAATTTTTTTTTTTTTGTAGCTGCAGTTTAAGAAGTCATTTCACCATAGAAAATTATTAGACTATGTTTATGTACAACACTCTGTGTGTGTGTGTGTGTGTGTGTGTGTGTGTGTATTTCTTGGTTCTGTGGGGTCAAGTATAACTGAATATTGGAAACACAGTCACAATTTAAATCCAGGTAGATGGATGGGTGGGTGAATGGAGAGAGGGAGAGAGGGAGAGAACCCCCTGGTGTTTTCAAACTGTGACTGGCACCAAGGTTTAGTGGGACAGAATAGTCAAGAAATGCTGCTAATTTGTAGTTTGTTTGTTTGTTTGTTTTTCCTATCCTGTAATTAATTTTCTCAATTTTGTACCCACTTCTTGGCCCAGGGCACGCACGGGCAGAAACATTGCTGGCAATAATTCTTCTTGAGCTCTGCTTAGGCATTTTATTATATTTTAATTATTGAATTATTCTCTCTTGCTTGTCTTCTTTCTCCTTTTCTCCCCTGTTCCACACAGTTCCACACAGTTCCTGGCTAAATGTCTCCTCTTTCCTTTAATGTCATCACCAGAAGGTTCTCCCTGTAACAATACCTGGAGCCATCCTTAGATCTTGAGCTGTGCTTCTGATATCTCAGAGATACTCCTCACCTGGCAACTTTAAACTGTGGCCTTTTTGTCTTACAAATGTATTGATCTCATATGTCATGAAAGCAACTCAACCCAGTCCTTTTTTGCCTTCCCCCATATTTTCTCCAGAGCACAGTTCCTTCTTTCCTTTATGGTGCCACTTCTGGACAAACTTCTAGATTGCTAAATGCCATAACTCAGAATAGGCATGCTTTGAATTACACAGCCAGTAACCATTAAAAAAAAAGATGTCAAACGAACAATGAAGGGCTTTCCCCTTATTATTCTTCTCTGGAAAAGCTATTCATAATTCTTACCAGATGACAACAAGAGCCTAACAAACACTTGTCCATAAAGGCTCATCATCATCATGATCTCAAATTAATAGACATGAACAATATTTAAGATGAGTTTAAAACTAATTTAGAAATGATCCCTCAAAGTACTTCACCAGTAGATTTCACTGAAATGAAAGAGTTTGCACTAGGCAAGAGAACCTAAAGGAAGAAAATATTAAGCAAGACCTAGAATATCATTGTGGATTTTTTTAATGCTAGTTATATCAAGTTTGGCAGGGAGGAATATGCTCTGAACTCTGAGAATATAATGCTGAAAATGAGAAGGGAAACCAAAAAGAATGCTTCACATCAACATGGGATTAGTTCTTGTCACCAGATGTCAGCAGATAAGCCTTGGAATAAAGCACAGAAAAGAGATTTGTGGACATAACAAAGTTGGCATATTTGGATGATGGATTTACTTTGAAGTTTCTAGACTTTGCAAACCTAACTCTTTTAGACATGCCTCTTGCCCCAAATACCAGTCTTGACAATTTGTGACATTGGCAAGATGACACATTTTGTAACACTATCAAAGGCAATTGTCAAATAAAGTGGAAGTATTTGCATACAGTTGGAAGCATTCTTGGGCAATCAACATTCTGTATGAATGAAAAGTCACAGACCCAGCTGGCACAATGTTTGGTTGCTCACAAGAGAGTCACAGCACATTCCTAGAATAATTAAGCAAAGTGAAATTAGAAGGTTCATAAAATAGATCCATTTTTTCCCAGAAAAAATTCTGGCATGTGCCTAATTTACCTTTCTGTGATGAGCTACATATTTGTTTATAAAGGGAAAGTTTGAACTAAAATAATAACAGCACACCAACTTTTTGTTGTTGTTGTTGTGTGCCTTAAAGTTGTATCTGACTTATGGTGACGCTAACTTGAACCTATCACAAGGTTTTCTTGGCAAGATTTGTTCAGTGGGGGCTTGCCATTGCCATTCTTTGAGGTTACAAAATGTAACTTGCTCAGAGTCACTCAATGGTTTTCATGGCGAAGCAGGGATTAGAGCCCTGGTCTCCAGAGTTCTAGACCAATGCCAAAACCACTACATCATGCTGCATCTCTTCATCAGTTTTGAATAAATGTATATGCCTCAGACAGGCTTGGCCTCCAATCCTGAACATATTTACTTAGAAGTAAGCCCCACTAAAACCAGGTGATTTCTGTAAGCAAACACAAGGTTGGGTTGTTGCTAGATGTGCCTGTTGGGCATACCAAAATTGGAATGTTGTTAAAAATGGGGAAAAATAGAACACTATTCATCTATTCTACTCTCTGTAATGTAGGAAAACTCATTTATCTTTTACCAATTCAAACCTTCAGTGAAGATGTCACATTTACAGTTTGACCATAAACTATGGCCATTTCCACATGACGGGGCTGTCCTGCTATGGGGACAAGATGGCAACAGTCAATTGGTCATGCTCCTGCACAATGTCATCATCGGCCCACTGCCATCCCATCCCCATGTGACATGATCATGGATTATCCAACTAAATTGATAAATCTATTTAGGGCCCACAATTGTGCATCACTCCCATACCTACCTATCTTGTGGAAGGGCAGGAAGCACAATGGTCACACTTCCTTCCCCAGAACAGCCTGGCAAAGTGCCCAGCTGTGCTGTGGAAGGAAGAGACATGGCCACTGCGCACCCTTCCACAGGGAGCCAGTCCTGAGCAGTGGGGAATGTATCTGTCATGCTCCCTTCCCTGCTGGGATTGCAATGGGATGACTTGCAAGAGCCCCATCATGCAGAAATGGCCTATTTTTCTCAAAGTTGCTCAGGGCAGCATAGATGGTAGTCAACCTCCTCAGTTTTATCCTCACTATAACCCTTTAGGAAGGTAAATTAGACAGAGAGACAGGGTCATTCAGGGTCACCCAGTGAGCTCCACAGATGACTAGAGATTCAAACCTGGATTTCCTCAGCCCTGCTCCAAGACACTAATACACCACACTGATTCTCTGTTTACAGAACTTCCCAATATTTATATATACAATTCAAGACTCTGCTAAGCCCACCCAGTCACCCATACTACCACGTTCATGTGGGATGCAAGTTAGAACATCTTCATGGCACTGCTTAGAGCCAGAACAGAGAGACGGTAGCCCTCCAGCTTTATTTATTTTCTATGTACAGTTGTGAAAGCTGGACAGTGAAGAAAGCTGTTAGGAAGAGAATTAACTCATTTGTAATGTGAAGCTGGGTGAGATTTCTGTGGAGCTACAGACAACCAAAAAGAAAAATGGGATCCTAACGCAAATCAGGCCTGAACTGTCACCAGAAGCCAAGATGACTAAACTCAGGCTATCACACTTCGTACATGTCATGAGATGATAATGTTCAGTAAAACTGAAGGCAGTAGGAAAAAAGGAAGACCATATTACAGATGGATTGATTCCATCAAGGAAGCCACAGCCCTTATTTTGGCAGACTTGAGCAGGGCTGTTAATAATAGAATATCTTGGAGGTCTCGCATTCACAGGATTGCCATAAATTGAATATGACATGAATACAACTAACCACATGAACAACATTTTTAGACAACAAAATAAAACCATCATTAGGACTAAAAACAATAAAATGGAATGCAGTAAAACTAAGAGTAAAATCAGCAGCAGTAATAAAACATTGCAAAGATTTAAAAACACCAAAAGTTTTCTCACATGCCTGGGAAAATAAAAAAGTCTTCATCTGGTAATAAAACATTGGTGCCACACAAGCTTCTCTAAGGAGGGCATCCCATAGATGGGAAGTCACTATTAAAAAGAATCTCTCTCTCATAGCTTTCCCATCTCACTTCATGTGGCAGGAACACCTGGAAGAGGGAATGAGATGATTACTTTAGGTTCCAGGTAGATAAATATGGGAAGAAATATTTCTTCAGGTAAGCAGGAGCTTGCTATTTGGAGCTTTAAAAAGAAATATCTTCTATTTAGCCTGTCAGATAACCAAGTATTGTCAAAAGGTTATTGTAATGACAAGTCCCTATTAGTCATCCAGCCATATTGTTTTCAACTGGATAATATTACCTGACCACTTTCAAAGGTCACAAGTATAACGGATTTCATTGGAGGTTACCAGAACATAAACAACCACTGCAAGGCTACCTGTCTAGGTAGCGTTGTATATTTCAGACGATTTCCTGGATTTGAAGAGAGAAAATTTTGTCATAACAGTGGAACAAGACCTATGGACTAGGACTTCACTCCGTGAGGTTCTACCTCCAGCAAATGCAACTGTCAAGTTTTACCTACACAGCACCTAAAAGCTTTTCCAGATGTAACAATTTTATGAAGTTTTATAGTTGTGTGTTTTCAAGTCATTTCCAACTCTAAGGTGACCATATCATGGGGTTTTCAGGGACTGAGAGTGGTGATCTGCCCAAGGCCATCCAGTGGGTTTCCATAACCAAGCAAGGAATTGAATCCTGGTCTTGAGGGTCACAGTCCAATGCTCAAACCACTACACCACACTAAAGTTTTATTATCTGTCTTTTATTTGCCCTATGTCCCTAGTTCCACATGGTCAAGAAGTAAACTGGCCTCTGCCTGCACTGAGATCCCTCCAGACCATTTTAACTGACAAAAGAAGTAACATTTCAGATGAAACGTAAGTTTGTGATTCTAACATCATCATTTTTCTTCTTCTGTATGATTTTTAACAACTTTGCCTGATGAAGAAGCCAGTGAAGCTTCAAAAGCTTGCATGATGTATTTTAGGCATTTTGGTTGTCCAATAAAGGTATCACTGAGTTGTGGATTTTAGGCAAGGTCATAGTTAGCATTTCAGATGTTCTTGATTGTTTTTAGCTTTTTTTGGTTCGTGATCCTCTTTGAGAATCTGATGAAAACTATGGATGCCTTCCTCAGAAAAACACACACAAACATATGCACATAAACTCTTGCATACAATCGGTTTGATTGCATTGGAAATGGATTTCCTTCATATAGACTAGTCTGAAATGAAACAGTTACAATGAATGCTTGATAATATCACATTTTTACCATAAAATGCACTATGACTGGGGAAAAAATGAGAATAACAGAAGGACAATGAAGAAAAAAAATTAACCCGGTTCATAGACTTTCTGATGCTCAGTCATGGATCCCCCTCCCCAGAGATCCATGGATCCCAAGTTAAAGACTCTTCTTCTCAACTGTTGAAAACCTACTCCAAAAAAACTCATAATCTGGCAAAGTTCAGTTTCAGTGATGCTACCACACTTATTGTTCCTGAAGAAATATTTCCACTGTGAGCACAAACCCTGCCCCTATCTTGCTAGAAGAATGAGTTCTAAGCAAACAGGAGTACATTTATAGACTATGCGAGCAGCACTGCACAGTTCTTCTGCACAATCCCTCTTCTGTCCCACAAAAC
The DNA here is from genome assembly GCA_948474755.1 of Ctenosaura bakeri. NCBI lineage: Eukaryota > Metazoa > Chordata > Lepidosauria > Squamata > Iguanidae > Ctenosaura > Ctenosaura bakeri. The sequence continues at coordinate 67,804 of CAOLHI010002551.1, read as the reverse complement.
TGGAAAAAGTAGAGATTCTCTCACATTGCCCCAACCATTCTTGGTTTCCAGTGCAAAGTGAAAATAGTAATACTGTTGTTGGAGCATTGTGCTCTTTGCAATACTTAGGGGCATATGTAGCTGCTACCACCTAGAAGACTGCCACTGCAATGGAGGAAAATTTTATATTTGCAGATCTTTGTTCTACTGTACATTTCAATGCTAGAGGTCTGTCTTTCGTTATAGTATCAATGACTCACTACGTAAAGCCTATGTCGAAGAGACTAACGTTTCCATATTGCTCTAATTAAACTATCATGTCTGTGCAACAGCATGTTATCATAGGATAATGGTCTCCTGCTGCTACATAAATGCCAAATCAAAGCTGGAGACATTTAAGACAAACTCTTGAAACAAAATGTTTACTTTCAGAACAGGATATATCCATTCAACTCCTCCATCTTTTATTAAAAAGATCAAGACGCACTTCCAAACATACTTAAATGCAAGAGAGCCCCATCAAAAACAGTGTAACTAGTTTACATTTAACTATACCTTAGGACCAGATTCTTAATTCTTCCTCAGTATATCAGTAAGTATCATTAAAAAAAAAATCTGCATGTCTATGGCTCCTTGTCAGTTGGTTATAGATACAATATTGTAACAAATGGGCATTACACCATTGCATCCTACCTGCTAGCTTCTGAGGTATCCAGAAAAATAAGTCAAGAGCAGGTGGAGATGGATCTTTTTTCCCTGCCCATAACCATGGCGTAATGGGAAAAAATTCTTTCCTAACAAGGTGGCCTGTGGTTACTATTTTAAAGAATATAAAGGTATGGTTAAATCCAGCCACATGTATATGAAGAGGTGTACCTAAAGGGGCAGAAAAATGAGGGCAGTGTTCTTCCAAATGAAATTTTCCTTCAGACTTCAAATTTCTAGCATTGCAGGTAGAGGAGGAAGGAGGCAGGGAGAGGCAAGGATCTTGAAAATCCTTCACACTAGACAAGGATCTTGAAAATCCTTCACACTAGAACTCTTATATTTTCTGTATTCGCATTCCTTTGGTAATTCTGCCTGCCTCATTTCTTTGGATGCCTAAACTCACTTTCTAAATGCTCATCTGAAGTTTTAAGTTACTGCAATGCTAGAAATTTGAGGCGTGAAGGAAACGCTCATTTGAAGGAACAGAATTCTTATTGAAGAGAATGCCTTCATTTTCCCCCTGCACATGTAAATTTTCCCTTAGAGCAGTACTTCTCAGTACTGATTGTACTGTAACAGATTCGTTACAGATACAGTGAGGAGTGAGCATATCACACTGATATTAAAATCACCCCACTGGCCGCCAATTAGTTTCTGGGCAAAGTACAAAGTGTAGGTCTTTACCTTTAAAGCCGCACATGGTTTGGGTCCAAGTTACTTGCAGAATCACCTCCTCCTATACAATCTGCTCCATACACTCAGGTCCTCTGGGGGCCATTTACTTAAACTGCCTAAAACAAGACTGGCAATGGTCACCCAGAAGACCTTCTCATCAGCCACCCCCAGACTGTGGAATGGCCCTCTGGAAGAGATATGACAGCTAAACACGCTGTTTGAATTCTAAAAAGTACTAAAGACCTATCTCTACCAGCAGGCCTACCCAGTCAATTTTTAATTATGAATAATGTATTTTAAATAGTTTTTATGTGTTTTATTGTATTTTATTCTATAATGTGTTTTTAAGTTTGACTTAATTTGTACCGTACCTCAAGCCTTAGGGAAAGGCAGGTAACAAATAAACATTTACTACTGCTACTACTACTACTGCCATGATGATGATGAGGATGAGGAGGAGGATGATTACCACCATTATCAGGCTATCTGAGAGAGCAGCATTTTTTTTCCAAAGCACCATGGCCCAGTACTCTATTTGAGCTCCTTGGCTCAGCAACTCAGATACCATCACTGACCCGTGGACCACAACTTTGGGTCTTTCTGTAGTACACTATCATGGTGCTATTATTTCATTTCCAACATCCTATGGGATCCTGGGGTTTGCAGTTCAGAGAGGGGCATTTAGAATTCTCAGCCAGAGAGTTCTTTGGCCTCAGGAAACTACAAACCCCAGAATTCCACAGGAGGTTGAGAGTGGAATAATAGCACTATAACGGTGTAGGGCAAAAAGGCCCTTTGAGCAGGGCTGCCTCAGCGTATGCAAAGCAGTTTTTGCAGCAACCTGGAAGGTCCTTCCTTGTCCATCTGAAATTCATAGATGGAGAATAGAGAAAGGGCCTTCTTAGCCATTTTGTACCCATCTACTCAATGCTCTCCTGAGGGAACTAAGGACAACTTTGACATTATTTTGATACCAGATTAAGACTTTTGCCCTAGTCATTTTCATCTCTAGTGTAGGCTAAGTACAGTTCCTATTTTATGTGTTTTGCTCACTTCTATTACGGCTTTTAGCCACTGTTTTCTGCCTTTATGGTCTTTATGATTTTTGTTGGTGTTGTCTTTGTTGTTTGATGTAATTATGATTCATGTTCCTATTATTTTGCTGTAAGCAGCACTGAGAGTTTTACTGAAGAGTAGCATAAATATTTTTTGAAGAGATAAATTGATTCCAGCTTCTCCTGAGACCAGACAATTTCTATGCCAAATATACAATATTCAGGAATAAACAATGGTGTAGAACTATGCCTGTACAACTGCTTTGGATGCAAAACAGGCCAATTTGGAAGGATTCATATAAGGTCAGATCAGGCTGATTTGGATCCAGAGTGAATTGGCCCAGTATGAACTGATTTTGATAGATTCCAACCAATTTGAGAGGAAAGGAGGTACCCACTATTGTTAGGGGGTGTACCCAACTGGAAAAGTTGTGTTCCTTTTTCCCTTTTTTTCTCAGAGAGATAGAGAGCAGTTTCTTACTCACAAATGTCCAACACATGTACTAGACCACAGAAGGCAACATGAACTGACCGGATGGAAGACTGCTTATACATGCTTAAAGATACTTAAAAAGAAAAAAAGAAAAAGGAAAGTTAATTTAAAGGGGCTAACAACAAAAAGACAGCTACTTTGCACTGAAGGGGCTATTATGTCTCCACATTTCACGCATTTCCATTTTTTTTAAAAAAATACTTAGCCTTTAAGCTATGAGGTGATTCTTCACCCAATAAAGAAGATGGCCACCTTTCTGCATCTGAAATATTTTATTCACAAGAAAGGGTGGACCCAGATATTCTTCTGGAAAAGTGCGTCTCAAACTTTGTCCTGATGTTTGTGTCTGCAGCTCCCAAAATTCCTCACCACTGAGCAGGTTGGCTGGGCCTTCTAGAAACTGATGTTCAAAACATCTGGAGGAGCCAAGTTTGAGAAGAATAGTTCTAGAATATGTCTTAAATGCTATCAGGTTAGTTCTATCACAAACACATGAATGGATTAAGTTATATTTTTAAATACAGTCAGAAGATTCAGACCCTTTTTGCACCTTACCCTTTCGTGGTGCTGGGGTGCGGGGCTCGTGCGAGCAGCCTCCAGAGGAAGGCTCTCACTTCCCTGCCTGTTCAGCTCTGCACGAGCTTCCTGCTCATGCAAGAGCCCTGCTTCTTCCTTTCACAGTGCAGCCTGGGACCTTTCCCAGCCAGCACTGGACAGGGAGCGTGACCGACCTGGCTCCCAAGGCTTTGCATGCCAAGTAAGTGTATGCGGGGCCCCAGAGCGATGCGTGACCGAAAATGAAAAAATGCATGCGCAGTCCACATCAGGCCCTCGAGCATCGTGTGGACCGCTCCTCACATGTGCATGATGCTCAAGGGGCCCTTTTGCATCATAAATGCCATTCAAAAAGGGCCTCAGTGAGTACAGTAGCCCCTGCACATTTGCAGGGGTTAGGGTCACAAAACCCTCACAAAAGTGGAAGAACCATAAATAACCCCCCTATGCAATTCCCCTCCAATTCCCCTCCAGAGCTTCCCCCTCCCATTCTTTTGCCTCTGGCCCCAGTGTTGGGGGAGAAGAAGAAAAAGAACCTAATAAGCCTACTCGTACTTTCCCCCAGACAGAGAAGAATGGAGTTTTGAGATTCTAATTAATTCCGCCAGCCATTTTGAGAAAGGAGGAGTAGGAGCAAAGAGAGCACCTGACCAATCAGCAGCCAATACACAGCAGAATGTGCAACCACATGGCAGAGAAGCCACACCTTCAGCAGTGGGAAGGGGCTTTGCTCACTCAAAAGGAAAAAACATCCATTTTAAACATAAGCTTGGCAAGCCTGGGGTGAGAAATGCAAGGGATGGGAGGAGGAAAATAGGGGAGGAGGCAAGGACATGCCTCATGAATAATCAAATTCATAAAGGTCAAGCCCTCAGATGTGGAGGGAGGACTGCATATTAAACAAAATGCATCAACATAAGTGCACTTCATGCAATTGCAAGCAGAAATTATTCAAATCACCATCCAATCAAATAAGACATTTTTTCAGATATCACTGTTTTTCCTTTCTTCAAGACTACAATGTCCTCAGAAGCTAAAAGCTACACAAAGAAAACATTTGGTTGTGATAATAGGAACTGCTATAGTATAGTACCCAGATAATTAAGAAAATTATTCTAACAGCAACCTTGTCCATATGTCCAGAATACATATATTTGGAATTAGCACTTACTGATTTCAATTGACTTTCCAAGAAAAAATGTACTCTATTAATCAAATGAGTGGTCAAATTATTACAGTTGTTTCAAAATACGTATACTTAGAATCAACACCAACTCATTTTGGCTGAACTTCTGAATAATAAAACCTCATCAAGTGAATCTGCCAGATCCTTATAACTGAAATAATAAACCACAAATACCCTAGAAGTAATATATCCATTCATCTGCCTATTCTGATACCACAATGCCCAGTATATTACTTCAGTGTTTCAGGACTGAAAGCATATTAAGTAATGCAAGGCCATCAGCCATGATGTTACATCATTTTTTTTCTGGTATGTTTTTATTAATAATCTTAAGGATGGTTTCAGTAGACATTTCTCTTTCCACAAGACCACAACATTCCATAACTAGGTTAGACAAATGCAGAAAAGAAGACCTCTAAACACCAAATTATTTTTTAAAAAAATAGGATATCAGTACAGTCAGTATCATTCAAGTGCATAGACAAGAAACAGCTGTTAAAAGTATAGGGCATCTTGGCTCTTCTGTCATCTTAAGCACTAGTTCCAAGTTTTGGAGGACCCATGGGCAAACTGTAGCCACAAACCATTTGCTTGGCTATCCCTCTGTAAAAGCAAGGGCACCCACTTTCTCATCTGTCACCACTTTTCCCACTGCACATTTGCCTGAATCTTCCTCTGGACCAAATCATCTGGAATATTGCATTCAGTTCTGGGTGCCTCATATTGATAAGGCTATAGATAACTTGGAATGGGTTCCAAGAAGGGCAACAGGTATAATAAGAGGTATGGAGAAGAAAACATATGAAGAAAGGTTGAAGGAGCTGGGCATGTTCAGCCTGGTAAAGAGATTGAGGGAGTGACATCAATTGTACTCTTTAAATACTTCAAGATAGCTATTTCACAGAAAGGAGAGTTCATGTTTGTTCTCTGTTGCTCCAGATGATAATACCAGGTCTTATGGTTTTAGTTTACATGAGGGTGGATTTTGACTGAACATTATAAGGAACTTCTTGATGGTAACAGCAGTTCAGCAACTGAAACAGTTACCGGAAGAGGTCTTTTATTCTAGACATCTTCAGAAGGAGGCTGGGTATGCTGTAGCTACTGTTCCTGCATTGAGCAGTGGTTTGACTCAATGGCCTATTGGGCCCCTTCCGAATGTATTGTTCTATCTCTGTATCAGTTGCTTGTTAGCCAGTTTCACCCCACCTCACCCAACAAAAAGTTAATTTAGCATATATTTAATCCAAAGAAACCATTTACTAAGTCTTGATTTATCTGTGGAAGAAGTAAATATGTGGTTTTCCAATAGAATTTCACCTAGCGTATTAGAGAACCTGGAAACAGTTTATAAACTTCTCTATGGCCCTTTTTGCATGGCATTTCTGATGCGAAAGTGCCCCCTGAGCATCGCATAAATGTGAGGAGTGGTCCACATGATGCACTCACATTTGCCTGACGCAGACCGCACATGCATTTTTTCATTTTCAGCTTGAAGCTGAAAATGCTGCATGGTCGTGCATCGCTCTGGAGCCCCATCTGCACTTACCTTGTGTGCAGAGCCTCTGGAGCCGGGCCAATCGCACTTCCTGTCCAGTACAGCCCGGAAAGGTCCCAGGCTGCACTGTGAAAGGAAGAGGCAGGGCTCTCACGTGGGCAGGAAGCTCGTGCAGAGCCAAAGGATCCCGGACTTGAGAGCCTCTCTCCGGAGGCTGCTCATATGAGCCCTGCACCCCAGCACCACGAAGGTGTGAAAAGGTTTATGACAACTGTGACATAAATTCATGTCTGATTTACAGTGGCCCCCAAGTAATCCTGTTAAACCCAAGGTAAATGAGGCAAACTGATGAGCGAAAAATACAAGAAAGATCTGTTGCTGTTGTTATGTGCCTTCAGGTCAACTCCAACATATAGAAATCTGATCATAGGATTTTCTTGGCAAGATTTTTTGTGAGCCATCTTGGATCCCACTGTGGGAGAAAGGCAGCATGTAAATGAAACAAACAACAAATAAGATTTGTTCAGAGAAGTTTGCCATTGCTTTCCTCTGAATACAGCCAACAGCACACATTATTCCCTGCCTGTCTCCCTTCCAGGAACTAACCAGGCCTAACCCTGCTTACCAGCTGAGACCTAGTGTCTTCAAAGTATTTAGGCAAAGTCAGAAAAGGTTAGGATGTTGCAATCAGCACATTCAAATAAAGACTATAATACAGGACTGAGAGCATAATCAACTTTAAAATATTCAGTTGTTTTTAAAATCTCTTATACATTCATAATAACATTCAAGTGACTTAAATAAATTTACAGCATTGACTTGTGTATTCAAAAATAAGCTTCACTGAGTTCAATGAGACCTATTCCCAGATAAATGTGCAAAGGACTGCAGCCCATTAATGCCACACTGGCACTTTTAGTATAGTTCTATAAGAACTGCAATAGTTCTTCAAAAGGAAACTATCAATCAGTGGGATTTATCCTCAAGTAAGTCTGTGCAAAAATATAGTCTTTGTATCCAACAGTAATACTTATCACTGCTGAAAAGAACCATGACTATATGATTAAGAGAACTTAAAGAATTAGCCAAAATCTGTAGCCAAAATGCTACAGAAAGAGATTAAAGGTGGTTAACAAAAATGGAATAAAGCAAATACAATTAAAACATAAAACAGTAACACAATATTTTTAAAATATAATTTGAAACACTCTCTCAAAACATAGTGAGTAATCTCTTCCAGAGCAACCTAGATCAGCTACTAAAGGATTTATTATGCCATTCTAATCTCCCAGAAAAATCTACTTCTCATAAGAGAACTCTAAAACCTTTTCCAATAATTTTTCAAAAAGAGAAGCTTTATTTTTAGAGAGGCAAAAAACACCAGTAGTCAAAAAAAATTGCCCTTGAATTTGTATTTCTACTCCTACATAACAACCATTTGAGTCTTCAAAAATTTTCCCTGGAGCTAATTTTGAATCCACGTAAATCAACAATCTTGTTTCCTTCTTATCAGTAGATGAAATAAATGCTTTCCCCAATTTAGAATTTAACACTTCTTTATTATCTTCTTCCCTGACAGGTGTTTCTTGTAAGCAAATCAAGACCAGTTTTTTGTCTTTCCAAATAATGAAAAATCCTCTCCCTTTTACAAGGCAAATTACCTCCCTGATATTCCAAGAAAGAAATTTTAAAGCTATTGTTGCACCTCAACTTGTTGGAGTCCATATCCACATTCATTTGGGTCTCACAATATTTCATTTCTTCATCTTCACTGCTCTTTAGAACTTTGATCTGAGGCTTTGTCTTCTTCTTCTCTGTCTCTCTCATTGTTGAAGAACTTGGTCTCTTAATTGCTTTCTCACAAAGCAAAAATCACATTCCTTGCCAAATTTCTTTGTCTGGCCACCTAAGAGTCTATCTTGTGCAGTTTATCCAATTCCCAACAAAAATCTTTTCTCTGTTTTCCCAAAAAATCATTGAAGACTTCAGTCACTCTTACATAGACATCTTCATTTTGTATCCCTGGTATTCTTCTGATTCTAAGACATATTTCCCTTTCCTGGTCAAGTACTGCCCCTGGTCCATAGAAAATATCTCAGTCACTTCTTCTAATTTCTATGTCTTCTCTTCCAATAATTCCATTTTCACATTCATCTGTTTGACCTCTGTTGCTATCTGGATTAAAGAAAGCCTTATATCCTTAAGTTCAACTTTCAAATTATGTTCAAAATCTTTTCTCACTTGATTCATGTCAATTCAGCTGATTCATTTCTTCTGTCAATCATTTAATCTCTCTAAAATCATTCGATTCAATTAAATTAAATTCTAGGTTGCTCAACTGAAGTTCTTCTTTGACCATTTACTGCCTGGATCTGCTTTCAGATCCGTAAAGCCATTTTGATAGCTGTCAAACTCAAATAGTAAATTCTGCTGTAGTTATTCCACTATCCCATTAGAAATCATTTCACCATTCTGTTCACTCTAGCCAATATCCAGCACTCATTGTTCAGGAAGGTGAAATTCATTTCATTTTGGTTTTACCACCAGTTCACTTTGTTGTTTTTTGCTCCAGCAACAGTGACCTTGAGACTTATCTTCAAAAAGATAAATACATTCTTGCTTCCCACAGTTGGAGCTTATGAAGAAGTTTAAAACTTTAACTCTAGACTAATTTCACCAATGTAAATTGGAAGGGTTAAGTCTCTAAAATTGCCAGTGTGTTTAAAAATTCTTTTGTTTTGTTTTGTTTTTTTCTTTTTACTCAGTTCTACTGCACTGGACTCAGTATTTGTTTTAAAAAGTTTAGAAAATTAAAACATCCAATTCACAAAAATGCCACAGAAGTATTGGAAATGAAGTTAGTTATTCCTAGCATCTGAAAAAATTCCATGAATGTAGATCTTCTTTCAGAGAATTTAAGAAAGTTGATAATGCAGCACTAGGTCAACAAAGCAACATGGTGAGACATGGTGAGACACGATGTTGTTCCCATCCCGTCCAATCCATCTGTACTTCCAGAGATACCTTCTGGGTCTCCTAAATACTTAGATTGAGGATCTTGACTATATGGGTAATCCATTGAGTCTCCCATACCTGGGGGACAGTTCCAGTCAGTTTCCCATGTCCCAAACCAGCTCCTACCCCAGCCAGCACCTTGACTCTTAGTAGAGCTCTATAAGGGACAAAACTACATGTTGCCATTCCAACCCTCAGTCTTCCTGCACCATTCCAACCCAAAGATTTTGTTCAAAGAACAAAACCTTTTGATGGTGAAAACTTGATTTAAAATTGTTAAGAAAGTGAAATATTTAGGCATTATTTTTGAAAATCAAAACTTAACACTGTTCCAGAATAACTATGTCAAAACATCAAATGACTTTAAGCAAGATCTTTATTTTTTTATATATTTTATTTAACATAAACAAAGAAAACAAACACAAAAACATAACATCAACGTTAACATATACACAAAAACAATAATAATATACATATATATAACACTACCTAGCAAACTAACCCACTAACCCAAGACCAGACCCACAATCCACTAACCTAATCATGCCAAACCAAACATACTTAAACTTAACCATAAAAGACACAATACAATATATATAATAATAATTCCTAATAATGGTCCCTTCCTCTTTTATACCCTCCCCACTTTGCTGAAACTCAAGTTAACATACGTTTCCTTATCTGTAAATTCCTTCTAGATCTACCAAAAAACGTGATAGAAATCTACCTATATATTTAAACAGACAATTTAATAGTAACAGTATCATAATAAACAGTAATTTATACATAAAATATTTTATAGTAATTCTAATTGTCCAGATTATCTGTAATAATTTAGTTTACTACCCATTTAAATATAAGTCTTATGTCTAAGTTTACAAATTTACAAATAACATAATTGATCCATCTCTTAACCAATAAGCCAATAAATCACGTTTGTTTCCTGAATACACCTTCCTATTCCTTCCTTAGATTACGCTACCATCCTAATATTCCCTACTACCTTTTTATTTTAATGACATACCATTTTACATCAAATAAGTAATCTCCATTATAACATTATAGAACTTACGATCTGTATTTCATATTTGTTCCAAAAAAGTTACCGCATTTTTCCCCAGTGGAAAATAGGGGAAACTAATTTCCATCCTTCAATAATTTCCCTTTTTCCTTTATCTTCCAGGGACTCTATTACAATATCAGCCTCAACGATATCAAATAATTGTAATAGCCAGTCTTCAAGCCTGTTTCTCTTTCCATATCTGTGCATAGCATAATCTGGCGGCCGTAATCATATAAAGGACTATTTTCTTTTTGGATCTGTTTACTTGTAGAATCTCTATCATATTTAAGAGATAAATTTTAGGGGATAATGGAAATTTTACTTTAATTACTTCTTGAATTTTATTATGTATTCTGACCCAGAAAGTTTTAGCCACATCACACTGCCACCACATATGAAAAAATGTCCCTTTCTGACCACATTTCCAGCAAGCATCACTTTGATTTTTCTACATTTTAGCTATCTGAACAGGGGTAATATACCACCTGTGAAGCATTTTACAGTGATTTTCTCTCAAACTAGCTGGTTTTATCAGTTCCCACGTAATTTTCCAGGAGCTTTCCCATTGGTCCATGGTAATTTCACATCCCAAATTTTTTGCCCATTTTATCATTGTCTGTTTAACTACTTCAGTCTCAGTTTCTAACATCAATAAAATATTATATATAACACTGACTTTATGTTTTACATTAGGTTATAAGATCCCATCAAATTCTTGTTCTTTTATTTCAAATCCCTCAACTTCTCTATCCTTTTTAAACCTGCCCAAGAGCTGCATAAAGAGTAGCCAATGTGTCTGCCATCCTTGGTCAGACAGTTCCTCCTTAGATTTAAATACTGTACTATCCCCATGTATCCTCAAAACATCTTTATATGTTACCCAATGATCCAACTTTGGGATTTCCCTTTTATAAAAAGCTTCATGGGCTGATACCCAAAGCAGAATTTTTAAGTATAATTTCCTTTTATATTTCAGCCATACAGTTATTAAGGCTTTTCTAAGGTAATGGGTTCTAAATTCTCTATCTATAAATGATTTGTCATATCATACATAGGCATGCCATCCAAAGTGTGGTTGTTCCCCCTCTAAGTTTAATAATCTGGTATTTCTCAAAACTATCCAAGATCTTTAAAGATGGTCTAAATTGAAATTTTCATTACTAAGCAGGACATCAACTACAAAAATGAATATTTTGCCAATGTTGTTTTCTTTCAAGCAATACCTATTGTGAATAATAATGTGTCATTTAAACAATGGCATAAAGACATTTCCAAATTTATTCAGCAAGGGAGAAAACTGAGAGTAAGATTTAAAATTTTACAAGATCCAGGACAAAGAGAAATACCTGGGCTTCTTGTTCTGAAACTAAAATTTTATGCCTGCCATTGCATTTGACTGAAAGACTGGATAGATGGTTTTCATCTAAGATTTGGTTGGCATGAGTTCTTGAGGTATGACAAACTTAAAGCAAATGTTGATTTTAATAATCATTGTTTGACATGATATATTAAGAGTTTGGAACAAATATGAGATTATGTGTGGAAATGCCTTTAGTAGAGTTCACCACATGAAGCTTTGTTTAAGAGGGGAAAAAGTGTTAAAGATAAATGGTTAACATAAAGATTTATTATTGATGGGAAAAGGACAATTTCATATGAAATCAAATGAGGATTGCGAAAGACTGGGGTCCTGTAAACTCTTATTTTCTGAACCAGAGAGTAAAATAAGCTATCTTATCTACATAAAGGAAATAAGAAAAAAAATGACAAAAAGTAAACATCAAACAAACAAATAAATATAATAAATGTAAATATTTCTAATGTAAATTAAAAACTAGAGTTAGATTAATTTAGGAGCATAATGATAAGATGCAAGAATACTGTTAATTGACAAGATAAATGGAATGCTGGATTAATATATAAGAGGTAATTGATGACAAATAGAGGGTTAGTGTTATAAAACGAATAATAATATTTATTAGCTCTTACAAGAAAAAAAAAGCTAGGAAGAAATATTGTAAATATGTGAAATTGTTCTAAGAAGATATTACCACCATATGTTGTATTACTAAAAGATGTATATATTTGTTGTTGTTGTTGTTGTTGTTCTTGTTGTTCTTGTTGTTGTTGTTGTTGTTGTTGTTGTTATTATTATTATTATTATTATTATTATTATTGGAAATTAATAAAATTATTTAAAAAAGAAAAGAAAATGGCCTGTGGCAGTGAAAGTTCCAGATGCAAGACAAAGGGAACCTGTTGTAGACAATGGGTCTTTTGCCTGTTGATGGACTTAGTGCTTGATTGACAAAGACATGATGGGTGTTGTAATAGTTGTCTTTTGTGGGTGCTGCAAGGAAAAAGGAAGGAGTACAGGAGTACAGAGGATGGGTATCTGTCAGTCAATGTCCTGGTGGGTTTCTCACAATGGCATTCTCCAGGAAATTCCAGATTCTATTATTCTCTGGAACAGCAGTGATTTACCTGATAATTGACCTAGGTTATACCAAGAGGATATTTTCGGCTGACCTGCCTGTGATCTCATGTTTACAGTCAGGTTTCTTCCTCTTTTGGTTTGACCTCTCCGTCACCTTCAGGTTGGATTTTGATATCAGTGTCAATTAAAGCGTGTTGCCAATTAAATATGATGCCAATTAGATATGGTGCCAATCCAAACCATACTTATATCAGGGACCCCCAAAGCAGGGCCTTACAGACCAGCACCAGAAAGATTATCTAAAATGCATGATGCATCTACAAATATTGGTTGGAAATGTAAGCAGAAAGAAGGGATTTTTTTTCCATATGTGATGGACATGTGAGAAAGCAAAGAAATTCTGGGAGCCAGATCATCAACTGATAGAAGCTATCTTGAAATCAAAGATTCAACTGAAACTGGAGTTCTTCTTACTGGGACTGATAGGTAATCAGATACATAAGTTTGGAAGAATTATACAGGATATGATTACCGCTACTTTTTGCCCAGAGATTGAAAGATACAACTGCTCCCTCTCAAGAAGACTGGCTGATGAAACTGCCTGACTTGGCAGAAATTGACAAACATTTTTTATTAAGGAAGGATCATTGAGTAAATTTAAGAAAGACTGGGATAAGGTGATTGCATACTTGAAAAATTATTGGGGGAGAATTAGTAGGTTTTATTAATAAGCAGAAGCACATACTAGCTTTATAATGTTGAAGAACTATATTCAGTATTTTATTTTATAGCCATCAGCTAGAGGGCTAGAAGTCATGTGTTTACCCTTCTAGCCCTATTTTAGGTTAAGTAAGGCCCTTTTCACACGGGGCGCTGAAATCTTCCCACCGCGATCCAGGCAGGCTTTTCCCCAATCCCCACTAAAACATGCCGAACTTTTGGTCGTTTCTCATGGCTCGATCGGCAAGAGGCTAGGCGAGCATTATCGCATTCACACAGCGCGGCCATAGCCCCTCCCAACGTTGTCCTTTCCCCGCCCTACCTAGCGTTTGATTGGCGGTGCCCTTTTTCAAAAAGTAAAATTTTGGGCATCATCGATGACGCCAAAACGCACGTGCATCCCCTCACACCCTCCCGGGATCCACCCCCTCCCCCGCGCCTGCTGAAGCACCGCGGAAACTTTTGTCAAACTTTTCCTGCCCGCTCGCGTTTTGCTGTTTTGAGTATGGCGAACGAGCAGTTGAGGGAAATAGCTGGGCTCCTTGCCCCGTTTATGACAGCAATTTCAGCCTTGTTAGGAGCGCTTGAATATTGCTGGCCCGAAGATGGTGCGAGTAGGCGCAGGCTCGCAAGGAACCGTCGCGCTGCCGTGAGACGCTCGAGGTTCTATTACACAATTCTTGCACCTCTCTTGTATGAAGTCCCGCGCCCCAGAAGGTGGTGGGTTCGGGAGCGGATGCGGCGGGCGTGGTGGAGCGAGGAGGTGCTGCAGAAATGGGATGACTACCAGTGGTTGTACCACTTCCAGATGACGAAAGCCACCCTCTTTGAAATCACAGGGCGCCTGCGTCCCTACCTTGAAAGAAGAACCACAGGGATGAGGCAAGCGATTTCTGTAGAGGAGAGGGTGGCCATCACCGTGTGGTGGCTTACATCGCCCCTGATATGCCGGAAGACAGCGAACACTTTTGGCCTGGGTGTGTCAACGGTGTCTGTCATTGTGATCGAGGTGTGCCTTGCGATCGAGCATGAGCTCCTCGCGTCCACTGTGTGCTTGGGGGACTACCGGAGGGTAGGTACGCTGATTCCCAAACCCAGTGGGCTTAAATGGGAGGAGGAGGGGGTTTGGTTTTCTCTGGGAGAAGAGGTTGCGTTTTGCAGTGAACTGGCGCCAAGACTGTAGAGTTGCTAAGCAAATTGCCACCCAGAAGAAAGTGCATGGATGTCCACGGGGTTCCCGGTATCCGGATTATCTAATTAAGGCCTGCCAGCAGAAAGTTCCCCTGTAAAGATACCAGCTGAAAACAGCTAGCTGTGGAGGCACTGCGGGATGTGGTTGTGGACCTTCAGGTTTGGGGGCGTTCCAGCAAAACACAGTATATGCCATCTGGGCCATCATGGCCCCTTGGGATGAGCAGGAGGCAGCAGGGCACTTTGCCCCCTCCATCAGCATGACATTACTGCTGAAGGCAACCAGGTACACTCTGTGAGGCTTGCCTCTTTTTTTCCCACAGCGTTACTTTATTACCCCATGGGAAGCGCACAATTTCTTTGGATTTGGTGCCCGTTTTAATGTGTGGGCCAAGCAATGAAGTTGTGTCCTGTCCTCTAAGACACTGGGAGGCCAAGCAGGTCTCATGGGGTGTGTGCGCGTGCGCCACCACAAATATTTTTATCTCAAACCAGCTACAAACTGACTACTTGTTTCCTTGCCCTCTACATTCACAGATTATGGATGGTTTCCGCCAGATGGGTTTCCCTCAGTGCGTTGGAGCTGTGGATGGCACGCACATCAAAGTAAGACCACCCAAGGGGCGCGGGGAAGAATTTGTGAACAGGAAGAGCGCATTTTCCATTCTCCTACAGGGAACAGTGGATCATTCGGGGAGGTTTATGGACATCGTGCTGGGCTACACTGGAAGAACGCACGATGCCTTCGTTTTCAGGCACTCATCACTCTGGCATGCCATGGAGGCTGGAAAGTTTGTACCCGGGAACCCGACCATCACCATAGACGGTGTCACCATAGGCCCAGTTATTCTGGGCGACGCTGCATACCCACTGTCGAGATGGCTAATGAAGCCTTACGGCGGAAATCTCACCCCCAAGAAGATAGCCTACAACAGGGTGTTCAACCACTGTAGGAATGTTGTGGAGCGTGCATTTGGCAGGCTTAAGGCCAGATGGGGGTGTCTCTCGGCCCCTTTGACCGTCTCGGAGAAGAACTACCTCCCCGTGGTGTCTGCTTGTGTGGTGCTACACAACATTTGTGAGAGCAGAGGACACCTTCTCCACCCCGTGATACAGAAGCCAGCCCCCTTGACTCTGACACGAACCGACAGGGATTCCCATCCTCATGACTCTTCCAGGAGGATCCATGAAGGGGAACTGGTGAGGGACGCTATCGCCAATATGATTGCGGGCGACTGCAATTAGCTGTCACTGGTTTCCCCCCCCCTTTTTTGGAGCGTTTCCCCCACACAGCGAGGAGTGGGTCCTCCTTCAAGCTGTACCTGGACTGTATTGACCTCTTGTGTTATTCGACGGCCATTTAACCAAAAATGCTATAACAAATAAATATTGCGTCTGTTTATAGAAAACGGTAATAGGTTTTATTTGACTGTTTTGAAAAATGCGGATAAAAAAAAAACTTGGGGGGAAGAACGGTCCATTATGAACAGTTCTCATCAAAAAACAAGTATATCACTGGCCCGCTTTGGAAGGAAAAGCTAGGCCTCGATTTTCTTTCCTGCGCCAGGGCCCACAAAATGCTCAAGGGCTATAAATTTGCCGTGGCTTCCTGGCCCTTGCGGCCTTGCCCTTCCCTCCTGCTCTTTTTTAGTGGCCCTTGGCTTCTTTTTTCATTTCCCCCCTAAAACGCCCCAACAATCAACAAACGACACAATAAAGTTTTCTCCTTCAAAAAGGCTGCTGTGGATGCGCACATGCCTAATCGAATTTCACCTTTGTTTTGGGCAGCAGACCAAGAGAACATCCCTCAACCAGAGCGGCCAGGGACGGATGTGAAGGAGCCAGAGGAGGAACACCCCTGTGCCCAGGACTAGAACGTTCCAAGCCCAATGTTGAAACCCCCAGCCCTTTCCCAAACGCACATCCACCCTGTACAGCACTTTTTTTTGATTTATGTAAATATGTAGTTATGAAAATATATTTTTTTGGAAAAAGGAAACATTTATTAAAAATTTATTCTTTCAAGTTGGTGTGTGGCTCCTTGCATGTAGCCCTCCCCTGCAAAGCTGTTAGGTCAGCGTGGCATGCCACTGTTTCAGTCACGGACCGCTGTGCAATTTGCCAGCAAGACAAACTGTTTTGCGTGTTTGGCGAAGTGGTGGAAAGGGCGGTAGTGTCAGCGTGGACTTTTCAGCTTGGATCAACACTGCGTGGGAAGATTTGCAGTGGGAATGCGCTCTTCTCGTGGATTTCCGATCCTGTGGGAGACAAGGAGGGGCGTTAGTATTTATCAACAAAGCAAACAGTACGAAACAAAAGCGGGTCTTTTAAGTCTTAAAAACTAAACTGACAAAGAGAACTGCCTTGTTTTATAACTTCAGAGGGCAGATATTCACAGCAGGGGAGATAACCTTTCAGCTTCTGTGATATCAACAGCTTCAAGGTAATGTACAACAACTTAAATTTTGGCACAAGCTAGAGTGAAAACGATGTGGTAAATTGTGTGCCTCTACAATAGTCCCAGGAACTGGTTTTCTGCCCATGGGATCCTCCCTCCCAGAGCCACATGGACTGATAAAGATGAAATGCTTGCCTCCCCCAAACAATGATGTGTGTTCCATTGCCCTATGGATCTCTGCCATGTCCTAGACAGCTAAAGAAGCATGGAACACCACTGAGTCTCCTGCCCTGGCAGGAAGATCATCCCCCTCTGCATGTGGCGGGGGGGGGTTCAGACAAACAACACAGCAGGCCCTCATGGGGCGTGACTGTATTAATGGCGGCCGCTCGAAAAATAACTACTGTCAGGGGTCAAACAGAAGCCACTACCCCCTACACCCCCAGCCTGAGAATCTGGTTTAAAACGGAAGATTACCAAGGGCCATTTTTCTCTGGGGGCGCCAAACAGTCCCCAGAGAAAAATAATACGTTTATGCATCCACATGTAGGCCCCAATAAACAGGAAAAAAGTTTCCCAGTAAAAGTTTGCACGGGGACCTCGTGCCGGAGCAGCACAGCAGCCATCCCCGAATTTACACAGCATCCCGTCATTGCGCCATGATCCCGCTTCCAAAGTAACCTGGAGAACGGGTTTGGCGCGGTGGCTGCTTTGGACGTTCTCTCCCTTCCTACCTGCCCCCCTCCACAGCTTTCCCAATTTTCCCTAACCTTTAAAAGCATCCTGCCATGCCATCCTCGGCGAGTGTATCCACTCGCCAGTCGCCACCACCCCCTCGACCCCATATTTAAAATCAGGGCACCTTCGGGAGACACAACCCCCAGAAAGCCGCAATTCACGATGCCGCACAGACAAAGGATAGCTAAGGGAAAAACCTACCTTCCTTTTTTTCCATTCCTCGTCCCTTTGCTTCCTCCTTGCAGCCGCTGAAACCTTCCTTTTTTTCCGTTCCTCGTCCGTTTGCCTCCTCCTTGCAGGCGCCTCAGCGGGTTTGGAAAATGGCGCCGCCCGCTCGTGCTGGGGGCGGTCCTGTGGCTTCTGCTGGCCACGCCTTGATCCCTCCCTCTCTTGATCGCCCGCACGAATCAGGACGCACCGCTGCTTTCTCATGGAAATGTCGAGCGCGGATTGGAGGAAAAGACCACATTTTATCCGGTCTTTGAAAAGTGCGCGGAAATGCTGATTGGTGGCTCCCCCGCTCAGATTGTGGTGAGAAACCAAAAAGTTTAATGCGACCACATGCTCTCTAACGTGTAAAAGGCACCCGATCAAAGTCGAACTGGGAAGCTTTAAAAACCCCGTGTGAAAAGGGCCTTAGTGTTGTATTTTGTCTTTTTGGATTAGGTAGCTTTATTTCTTTTTTTCTTGTTTTGTCTGTTTTAGGCATATGTGGTGTGTCTTAAGTAAACCCTTATGTGTGTTTAAATCTTGTGTGTGTGTGTGTGTGTGTGTGTGTACATATATGGAATCTCTATGAAAAACCGTGATGTTGTTAAAAGAATCTCTACACCACAAATTTCCTTTATACATAATGCTGGAATCTGAACTGGAAAAGCCAAGGCCAAATTAAGAAGCTCCTGTATTTGGTACAAACAGATACAGCGGCTAATCATATGCTTGAATTATATTGTAAAGAGGCCACTAGCATCATGCAGATTGCCTATATTTACAGTGGCAGCTCATGGCTTCCAAGTAGTTTTAGTACAGAATTTAAATAAGCTACCTAAGCTATTCTGTCTCCAAAACAGGTTCAGCACTTTGGACAGCTCCTAGAACCCAGAATGGATTCACTACTTCACTGACATGGGAGCCACCAGATGGAATAGGGAGCTGCACAGGAAGCATTTGCACGCACTCACTGTTACTAGTTGTAGCAATATTTGAAAATGTGAAGCTGGACTTCTTATTCACTGAAAATAATGTTGCTGACTTTGACTAAAAATTAAATTCAGTCTGGTGATGAGTCCTAAATTCTTGCTTTCACACACATCAGATGGAGACAAGTAGCCCATATACTCATTCTCCAAAGCAGCACTTGTCTTTCTGCACAATGGTTGGGCAACTGTGGTGCTCCAGGTGTTTTTAGGCTCCATCTCCCATAACCTTCAACCAGTGACTATGCTAGCTAAGGCTAATGAGAATTTCAGTCCAACATATGGAGACATATATACCTGTTTTCACATACCAAAATTGTACAGCATGATTCTTCAAATGATCGAATTGTCCAGTTCCAAATAAATATATCATTTACAAAAGGAAAAGAGAAAAAAGAGAGAGCAAAGAATTACACAGCTGCCCCAGATCAAGTAGTACATTAGGTTTGCCTTCTTCTAATAAATTAGCAATGTGAAATGTAGTGAAAAGTACACAGATGTGACGGTGCAAATGAACTTTTTTTAAAAGGCTACTTCATTTCTCATGTTTATGCATTAGTCATTTCATTATTAATGATTCGCAACCCATCTTCTATGAAGAAATGGCCTCTGTACGGAAAAAATCAATATTCTCAAGGGCCATAGACATTAACTAATAATATAGTATAACTTGAAATACTAGATTGTTGAAAGAAAGCTGCACATATTATAATTTCATGGCTTAATTTAGTCATCACAGCTTAGTCACCCTTATGTTAGTAAATTATACAGAACAGAACTTAGCTCCCCCAGATTAACCTGTTTGGAAATAATAGATTATTAGAAGGGAGGTTCATGAACTGTAAATATTTGACCAACCCAGAGATGATTTATGAGATGAACATTCATTCTTCTAAGAATTTGTAGCTAAGAAAAAAAATCATTTTACACAATGAAAGGGGAAGAAGTTCATCCTCTTTTGATTGAAGCTATGCATTTCTCAGTCTAATAATGTTACTGAATGTCCTGATTCTCACATGTATGGAAATCCACACGTATACCTATGTACCCAATGAACTGACAAATGTATGGATTTTTTTTTCCTGAGGTTTATTGTACACACAGCAAATCCTGCACTGGAGCCTGCTGTAGCTGGGACAGCATATTATCTAGAAAGAGTCAAAAAAGGATTATATATCCAGCACAAGCTGAAAAAAAAATGGAAAAAATGGAATTTTAGGGATATTAGGGGCCTCAGAGCCTTGAAAATTGGTACAAAATACTGTTCAAAATTAGAATTTGGGTCTGAGAGCCCAAAAGGCATGTTTCTTTTTAGAAACTGATTATAAGGACAATGGAGAAAGGCAAAGGAATAACAAGGCAAATAAAAGAAGTTAGCTAAGTGTGCATTTAACTAGGCTTCCAACCCCAATGTACCTTTTTTTTTTCAGTGAGTTTCACACTGAAAAGCCCAGTAAGCGAAAAGTCTACAATCTCAGCTTCCACCTCGCTGCTGCCCTGTAGTCCAAGAAGACAGATCACCGAAGTCTGGAACCAAACAAATTTAGTTATGCACACCAGAAGGTTCTTTGTGCATCATATGTAATAAGCAACCAAGCTTCCAGTGTAGGTGAGCAACCCTGCAGCAACAGCTATGAGCAAAATGTAGCAATGGAAGTGAAGGTAATCCAGGTTGTGAAACTTTATCCTGATATATAAGACAATGGATCAGTGAAGGAATGTGAGGCAACAATAAAGGTCAAGCAAAATTGGGAGAGAAGCTCTTGATCCTGAAAATGTACGTTAGGACTAAAATAAGAAAGTGGTTATTGAACAATGAATAGACAGTTATCTAAATAACTCACTGCTTCTTCTTTGGAGCAACAGGGAGTCTGCCCCTCTGTTGGGTCCCACAGTAAAGAAAACCCCAGGCTCTGGAACTCAAAGTCATCTACTAGTTTCAAGCTGAGAATACAAAGGGAAGATCATTTTGGGCACACTTGGAATGGAACAGAACTAAAGGTTCAATACTCTGGCTCCAAGGAATGAAAGGAAACCTTAAGGAGATTTCATTGAACTACAGCAAACGGACTTATTATTACAAAAGTCTTGCTTATGAAGAGCAGTAAGACAGTGACAGAATTAAAGTGCAAGATTTTGATGGAGCGGTGGCCCAGATAGTGCTTTAACTTGGTGAGCTCTTTTGAAGTGAAGGCACTTCAGATTGTGACCATTTCCTAGCCACTTTAAAGTTCTCCGGAAGGTTTGCCTAACTAGGATGGCAGCCTGGAAGCCAGTAAGGCATGCAAATGTAACCAGAGTTTCAAACACTGGAGGACGAGGTCTTTGATTAAGTTACAATAATAGCACACAGATCTGTGAACTAATTACAGTGTCTAGTATGCTAACATCGGGGTCCTCTTGCACCTACTTGCCACAGTTCTCTTGCTTTGGGGCAGAGATTAGCAAAGGACGGCCCTCCAGAAGTTCCCAGCTTTCCTCACTATCAGTACTACTGAGTAGGAATGCTGGGAGTTGCACTCTAACAACATCTGGAGGGCTGCAATATTTTACAACATACAATTGACATAAGAAAATTGGAGACTTGTGTGCAGTAGACAGCCATTGCTGCTTGTCATACAAAGCATGAGAGTTCAGATATGCATTCAGAATTCCAGTCATAAGCATATTTACTTCCAAGCACCAAAATCCTGTGGTCTAAGAGGAAGGGAAGCTTAGCCTGTAATGAAGGGATGAGGCCTTTTCTCCCCATGTTTGGGCCATGGATCACTAGTGCTTCTAAGTAAATTGTTTAGGATCATATAACAAAGAAACATTAATACTATATTCCATAAAAGACTGAAAACAAAAATGGATTTTCACAGTCACTGTGGTGCAAATAATTCTGGAGAAAACATTTTTGAAAAATGCTTATCTCCTATACAAAATGCCTTCTACCTATCACATAAGTGCACTACAGCTCTGACTTACTCATCCTGAATTCCATTATATCATTTCAAGTCATATGTATGTACAGCAGCAAAGTTTTTTTTTTCTTCTAATTCTCTTACGGCACAGCCTTGTGTAGAAATTCCTTTGAGTTCAAGAGGCTTTCAGCACAGATAGGATTGCAGTCTTAACTTGTTGTTTCCTTAATGTTTCTGGCATTTTACACTACCAAAAAGAATTGGATTAATGTCGTGGATGCTGTTCTAATGTCTGAATATCAACAGCTGTATGGAGAGATTGCAGCTGAGGGAGTTTATTGTATTTTTACACAAATAAAATATCAGAACATCATAGCTGACAGCCAAACTGAAGACAGATTGAAAACATTCTACCTGATATATTGTTTTATGAACTCACATTTGCATCTTATTATGTATATAGTTGTGCTTTCAAGCAAACAGACATGTACACAAAAGGGGGATTTCAGCCCCATTTCAATAAAAACAAAATTGGATATGACCAATGGTTTCATATCTTTCACCAAATTAGTGAACAATCCGTACAATGGTGGTCAACAAAGAAAAGAGAAGAAGAAGAAGAAGAAGAAGAAGAAGAAGAAGAAGAAGAAGAAGAAGAAGAAGAAGAAGAAGAAGAAGAAGAAGACGACTCTTTTTCATTAGCATTATAAGGGTTTCTATTAAGTTCTATGGATATGCATTATCAGTAGTCCTCTTCCAAACAGGACGTAGAATCCAAGCTAGCAAGTTTCAACATCTTCTCAGAAGTAAGCCCAGGTGTGCATGTACTATTGCAGTTTAATTCCACATAAATATGATTAAGACCAGACACAAAGTCCACTTCTACATTTAAAAAAAAAAAAGGAATCCTAGTTTCTGTTTGTATGTGTGTAACCAAAGTTGGTGGGGATGTCTGAGATGGTCCAATTTAAAATATGGACTATGTGATTTATATGAAAACCACTAGGGGTGGGGGCTTAGGAAACATCTCAATTATTTTTCATTGCATTTTTACCAATTTTGAGGACATGTTTGACATGTTCTAACTTAAACTATAGGCTACATCAGATATGTGAAATTCACCTGGGGGTAACCCTATTATTATTTCATTTCTATAGAGTAGAATGGAACATCATTTTTAAAATTCCAACAAGCTAAGTTGAAAAAAAAAACTACTTTTCTTTTTGTTTTGCCATAACTATATAATTAAAATTAATTTTGTCTGTTACTGCATTGTATGTAAATGGATGGATGGATCTGTAGTGGTTATTTGGAATGGTCTTGCTGAACATTTAGGTTATACGACATACATGAAATTCACTGGAGGGGATCTGTTGCACCCTCATTATTTTTTCATTCATACGGAGGAGTGAGTTTGATTGGAAAACTGTGCCCTCTTAAGGGCAAATGAGACTGATGTGCAAGGTAGGGAATATTTGAGCCACAAGGGACTAGGCAGTCATCCTCCTCCAGAGCAACTAAAACTCAACAACCATTAATTATGGCTAATGATTCATCTAAGCAACTCTGGCCATCAGAGCTAGTTTTAAAATGTAAGAATTGCTGTACACTAAAAGTGAAGTTACTAGTTCTAGTAGTTGTGATATCTCGTTTGGTGTCACTACTATAGTAAAGATGTGTGTGTATGCATCATCAAGTCACCTGTCCCATTATGGTGACCCCAGGAAAGCTTATGCCACATAGGGTTTTCTTGGGAAAGCAATATCCAATTGTAAACTATAACAGAACCATATTGATCCCCGTTCCAAAGAACAAAAAGAGCAGCATATTCCAGCCAAATATAATGTTGGAAGAATAAACACTAATGCTGCCAGCTTGCAAAGCAAAGCAGAGTAAAGACTTTCCTCATAAAATAATAAAGTGTCTGTCATCTACAGAATAGACAAGTTGTTCCTTCTCCCTTTCAACAGCTAGATCAAGGGCAGGACAATTAGCTGCAATTAAGTGGCATATCCAAACTTGTGACACAGATGATCTGAAGTTGTTGTAACAGAAAATCTTTTCTTTTTCTTTCCTCTATCATGGATTTTTTCCCCACCCTCTCATTTCAGACCCTCTCTTACTTTTCTGCTGCTCTGTCTATTATTCTCTTGCATCATCACTAGGGAAAAATTAAGCCAGGGTTAACAGCTTCATGGAACGCTATTTCTCTGCTGCCACAGTAAAATATGCACAGGCTATGTCCTAATATACAGTTTTGCCTCCTAAGCTGGGGATGTCTTTCAATCATTCTCAGTACAGCACATTGCAAAAACAGGATTTCCTCATTTGTTGGAGCTTTAATAAATTATTTTAGAGCTTCTAAGGGTCACCTCAGAAAATGTAGCCTAAGCTTTCATTAGAAACAGCTAGTGCAATACAGGCTCAATGGTTTGCATGTAGGGTAGAACCAGAGCTTTTCCAACAGTCCTCTGGTCCAAACACTAGAAGAGAGTCAGTGTGATGCAGTGGTTTGAATATTGGACTACAACCCTGGAGACAAGAATTTGATTCCCCACTCAGCCATGATAACCCATTGGGTGACTGCGGGCACATCACACACCCTTAGCTCCAGAGAACCCCATGACAGGTTCACCTTAGGGTCATCATAAGTCAGGCTAGGAAATGACTAGAAGGCACTGAACAACATTACAGAAACTGTTGAAGATTACTGTAAATCCCTCCCATAGCATTATACTGCTGGAGGATAGTTAACTTGCCAAACCACATTACGAGGAGTCTCACACTCTCTTAATCATATGGATGAAAATCATTCAGGTTTCAGATTAGACTGTAATTCCCAATATTTTTCACCATTAGATATGCGAGCTGGAGCTATGGGACTGGAGCACCACTTGATTCTCACCTGTTCTAGCATTTGAGACTACAGTCCTATGTATGTTTACATGGAAATATTCTCTGTTGAATTTATTGGGAACTGCTTCTGAGTAAACTGTAGTGTGATTTTCCATGATGTATGATACAGTCCTAAATTGCTATACTTGAGATTCAGTTTGTTCACACCACGTGTGGGTTGCTTTCAGTGAAGCTGGAAACATACATATATTATATATATATATATATATATGAAATGCAAAATAATGAAACTTTAGACCTTTATGTGTGGGATAGACTATATGAAAGAAAAGCTTCTGAATTAACTGCGATTGTAATGGATAAAATTCTGGCTCACGACTAAGAAAACCAACTTCTTACTCATCTGTGAATTGCCCTGGGGGACCCTGGGCAAATGTCACAGATGAATCCACTTCAGTATTGCTTGGAAGGTAAAATGAGATAACCACCATTTGCCATCCTGAACTCTTTGTCAAGACTGATCTCTTCCGACAGGCCTTCCCAGACTAGCATTTCCATCGCCTCCCATCTATTGCCTTGCTGCTTGCTAACAGTAATTGATGGACTGTTAATTGCTGTGTGTTTTAAGGGATTGGTTTAGGTGGGTTGGTGGGGGGGGGGATTGGGTATGTTTGTAATGTCTTTTAATGTCTTTTAATGTATTTTATGTTGTTCGCCACCTCGATCCGTGTGGAGAGACAGGATACAAATAAATTTTATTATTATTATTATTATTAGGACAAATAAAACCACCACTCATCTAGTGGTTGGAGGAAAAGGAGGAGACAACAACACTGCCGACACTTGCTTGGAATCAGTATGCTCTAAAACAGAAGCCCTTCATTTTAATCCCACATGTAGGTTATGTAGGCTGGTTTTACTGTTGCATACCTTCAGGTAGTTTCCAACTTACAGTGACCCTAAAGCAACCTATCACAGGGTTTTCTTGGCAAGATTTGTTCAGAAGAGGGTTTGCCTCTGCCACCCTCTGAGGCTTATAGCGCAGTGCTCAAACTGCCATGCCACTCTGGCTGATTCAGTTAGGCTCCAACTGGACCAGGCATTAAGCTTGTTGCTGCGTGCCTTGAAACGGCTTCCAACGTAGGGAGACCCTAAAAAGAATCCAACACGGAGGGGTTTGGGGGCAAGATTTGTTCGGAGCTTAGCCACTGCCTTCCTCTGAGGCTGAGAGAACGCGACTTGCCACTTGGTGGGTTCCCATGGCTGAGCGGTGTTTCGAATCCTGGGCCATTTCTGCACTACACCGTTATAGTGTCATTATTCCACTTTCAACATCCTGAGGAATTCTGGGGTTTGCAGTTTACTGAGGCCCAAGAGCTCTCTGGCAGAGAATTCTAAAGGCCCCTCCCTAAACTGCAAACCCCAGGATTCCATAGGATATTGAAAGTGGAATAATAGCACTATAACAGGGTAGTGTGGAAATGTCCCTGGTCTCCGAGAGATGCAGTCCAGCACTCGAACCACTACTACAGCATGCCGGGTCTCAGACATTGTGGAAGCAAACTATTGTGTATAGTCAGTTCCGCACTAGCTTGTTATAGCGCTATGATTCCACTTTCAACATCCTGTGGAATCCTGAGCTTTGCAGTTTCGGGAGCGGCCCGCCGGCAGACCCCAGAATTCCATAGGATGTTGAAAGTGGAATCATAGCACTATAACAAGCTAGTGCGGAAGGTCGAGCAGCGCAAGAGAAGACGGGGCAGCCTCAAGACTCGGAGAAGCGGGCGAGGAAGCCTTAAGCCTCCCGCTCCGTCCCTTTCCCCACAGTCCTGACAAGAGGCGCCTCTCCGAAGGAGCTGTTTGCCTTTGAGAAGGAACGCTCGTTGCTCCAAATAGCAACAAGAAAACTAACAATAAACACGGACGTGAACGGCGTGGCACGCACAGCTCACGTCACGTCCAGCCCGGCCCTCTGGGGGGAGGGAAACGCCTTCTGTCGCACATGACACAGAGGGGCCCTCAAGCCCCTCCCCCCGCCTGGCACTGCGCTGAGGGGGTCCCCCTGAGGAGGCGGCGGCACAGGGAGAAAAGCCCCGCGCCCTTCCCCCTCCGTGCTTCCACTTTTCCCTCTCGCTCTCCTCCCCCCTTCTCTCTCTCTCCCTTCACACCCCACCCCGCCTCAGCCACCTCCCCCTTCAGGTGCGAACGCGGGAAGGAGAGCGGCGCGAGGGGCGCGCGAGCGCCGACAGGGGGAAAGAGAGCGGCTCGCGGCGACCTCGCGGGCTCCTCCTCGCTGGCGTCAGCGCCGGGCGCGAGCTGCCAGCCAGCTGCTCTGCTGACGTCACGGCCTATCCCCACTCGCTTGCTCTGTCTCACTCCCTCCACCTTCTTCTTCCTCCTCCTCCCCCCTCCCTCCCCACCCCACGTGTTGGAGGGAGAGTAAAGTTTGTTGTTTCCCCCGTCGCCCAGGCGACAAAAGCATCCCAGGCCCCCGCGAATGGGCGGGGCTCCTGGCGGAGGTGGGGCCTGGGCGGGGCAGGGTGTGTTTATAAGAAAGGAGCGCGGCGGGCGCGCGGCTTGACAGTTGGGAGAAAAAGCCCCCAGACGGTTGGAGCGCGCGGCGCGCGGGCGGGATGAGGAAAGGGAGCAACAGCCTGGGCGCGTGAGCGGGAGAGAGAGCGAAAGAGCGCCAGCCCCGCCCGCCCCTCCGTCCCTGCGTCCGTCCATCCCTCAGCCAGCCAAGGGCGCGCGACGGCTGCGGGAGAATCCAGCGCTCCCCTCATGGCAGCGGCGCGAGGAGGGAATCCCCAGGAATTGTCTCGCGCCTTCCAGCTGCCGCCGCCGCCGCCGCTGCTGCTGCTGCCGCCCGCTTGCGAAGCGGCTTTTGCTGCTGCTGCTCCTCCTGCTGCTGCTCCGTGACGGGACCTTTTATTAAAAAAAAAACAAAAAAATCCCAAGGACCCTATTTTCAAAACCAGAGACAGGAGGGAGTTCATATTCCGTCGCGATAGGGTTCTGCCTCTCCGAACTTTTATCCCTCCTCGCTTGCTCTTCGGCGCCCTCCGACCGAGCACCGGCTGGTGGACACATTCATGAGGTGGGTGGTTGTTCTTGGTTTTGCTTTGCTTTTTTCTTTTTTTTTCTTCTTTTTTTTCCTCCGAAGATGCTTGGATGTAAAGCTTAAGCGGGCCAGGATGGAGCGGCTCTCCGCCTGACGCCGAACCTCTGGATGCTTCAGGGGCGCCTCCGCTCCCCCGACGGGTGTCTGACTCTCCTCCTCTGACCTTTTTGCAGGCAACCGCCCCCCGGCGACTTCGACATGGCGCTCAGCGGCACCCTCCTCCCCTCCATCTCCACCTTCGCGGCGGGCACGGCCGGCAGGGAGAAAGTCCTGAGGCCAGCGGGGGCCAACAACGTGAGTCACGTCGGCCCGCGGGTGGGAGGCCGGCCGGGGCAGGGCTGGGGCGGGAGGAGCCACCTGGGTGGCGTGGGGGGGCTATTTGGGTCGAGGGAGGGGGCTCTTGGGGAGGGGGGCCCTCAGGGATCCCAGAACCCAGTCTTCTCGAGCAGGTGCAGAGGCTCTTTTTAAATAATAATAATAATAATAATAATAATAATAATAATAATAATAATAATAACAAAATTTATTTCTATCCCGCCTCTCCCAGTGGATCGAGGCGGCACTACAAAAATATACAAATACATTAAAACATTAAAAGGTACCCCATCCTCCCCACCCAGCAACCCTTCTATCCCCCTGTCTTTTTCTCACCGCTGAGGTGTTTCCTTCCAAAAATTCGAGGACTGAGGCAGAGGGCTTCCAAGTCAGAAAGCAGTATTTCCAGACTATCCAATAATAAAAGAAGGCAGCGGAGAGGAGAAATGAACCACTCGCTGAAGGTCAAGGGTGTGACTGGGGGCGCCTTGGTGATTTTTTAGACGTAACCTTAAACTGAGGCTGTCGTACTTTGGACGTACAATGAGACAGCGTGACTCATTGGAAAAGAGGATAATGCTCTGTAAATGGGAGGGGAAAGGGGGGAGAGCCGGTGTGGGTGTAGTGGTCTGAGTGTTGCACTTCAACCCTGGAGACCAGGCTTTGATTCCCCGCTCAGACGTGGAAACCCACTGGGTGACTTTGGGCGCGTCACACACGGCCCCAGGAAAGGCCAGAATAGGTTCACCTTAGGGTTGCCATTAAGTCAGAACACAACAACAATAACCACAGAACAACAATAACCACCACCACCACAATAACAACAACGACAAGGAAGAGAAGGAGACCGTACTACAGGTGGATTGGCTTAATAAAGGAAGCGATAGCCCTGAGTTTACGGGGAGGAGGAGAGCAGTCGGAGGTCTCTCTCGCTCACAGGGTCGACTTGATGACAAATAGCAGCAACAGATGGAAGTGAGATGTGCAAGTGAAGGTAATACGTGGAACTCCCACAATCCCATGGAATGTGGAGGGTGTCCAGGTCTGAGCAAAGTTTCAGTGAGATACATTTTAAAAAAGAAAAACTTCTTGGTTCCTGTCAAGGGATTGTGTTATGAAACCAGGCTGAAGGGCTATGAAAGGAAATATTCTATCCCTTCTGGTTTTCATATATACATATAGAGATGGACATGAAGAGTTTTGTAAATACAAAGGTATGTCCTGAGTGGAACTAAAAGAGAAAGTAAACACTACTTCATATGTGGACATAGCACACTTGCCCACACCTTGCCTCTTATTATTTGAACCCACAATAAGGTGAATCACATAGACTAATGTGAGGGAACCCCTCTGCCCTTTACATTTGACATTCAGATAGCAAGCTCATTTGGTACGAGGGGGTTGTGGAGGGAGAGAAACAGAAAGATTTACCAGGAGTGCATAGGCTGCAGTAAATAAGCTGAAATATATGGCATATCACAAACAAAAATCATGGGTGTGGATCCGGATCTTTAATGCACAGGCAGGCTTTGGAAATATACACACCTACACATGTGCCTAGGTTAGCTTTTGGTTCCACCGTCTCAAGCTAATGGTTTGTACCTACAGCTGCTATTGTATAATGCTTGCTACTTTAGAAAACGCCTACATATGCCGAATAGCGAATGAACGCAGCCTAATGTCTGAATGTTGTCTATGCAGTTATTTCAAAACTCATTCGTTTGTATTAATTTTCCTGTAACATGTGACTACATCATGCCTTATCTTTTATTGTCCTGTACATTCATCATGCCTCAGCAATATTTAGAAAATAACCCCAATAAGTAGGTAAATGTAACTTGGCTACAAGCACACAGAAGTGAATATATATGGTTTATGAGAGAGAATATGGCATAATAAGTGGAGCTGTAACATGGTTAACTCCAATTTCATCATGCCTTGTGATTTTTTTTACTAGAGAAAGTTTTCATACCAGACATTGAATTAAATCTCATTTAAGCCCAAGAGTTTCAAGCTTGACTGTTAAAATGCTGACAATCCATTAACTAATGTCCCCCTAAAAATCACATTAACACAAAACAGAGAAGAAAAATTAACAGTTCTCTGAAACATGTCATGGCTTGAAAACAGCTTATACTTTCTCCTAGAAGCTCATACACTAGAATTTGAAAGTATTCCTAATGTATTTTACTGGGCTGTGTGATTGCTACTAATGAGAGCTTCATTTTAGACTATAACTGGGGTTGCTAAATCAAATATATATATATCCAAATGTTTGGATACAGTAACTAAGTATTTCTGACCCCATTTGGGGTGTGTATCTCTCTCACTGGTGCCGCTGGGTTACATTATGTTTTTCCTGCCTGAAAACCATGTGCTTACTCCAGGAGAAGCCCATGCAATTAAAAGGAACATTTTTAACCAACATTGTATTATTCCTTTTTCTGACAGAAGTGGAGAGAAGAGCTATCTCACCTGAAGAGGATTCCCCCCGTGCTAACAGGACGAACATACGACCTGTCTTCTGAACTGGAAAACACCACCACAAGTAGCAACAGCAGTAGTGCTATGTCCCGGCGAGAGACAGAGGAGCTGAATGAGCTTCTGGACTTTGACTTCATCCTCTCGAACTCTCTCATGCCCCAGGAACAGCCCACTGCTGCTGCAGCAGTTGTGAGCTCTGTTCCTGGCTCCTCACCCTCTGTCACTAGCAACAGCTGCCCTTCTGTGACCACCTGCGACTTCACCTACCAGCTGCAAAGGGGGGATCACACTGGAGGAGGAGGTGGTATACTGTACAACAGAGAACAGGCCCCAGCTGCCCCTTTCAACCTGTCCGATATCAACGATGTGTCCCCTTCCGGTGGATTTGTAGCTGAGCTGATGAGGCCAGATCTGGACCCTGTTTATATGCAGCAGCAGCAGCCGCCACCCCCACTGGGCAGCCTGCATGGGAAGTTTGTGGTGAAAGCCACTGTGAACATGGGGGAGTACAACAACCATATCAGTGTTAGCAGCAAGAACAATGCAGCTGCAACTTCCCCTTGCACAGATGGCCCCGTGCCACCTCCTGTCTATAACCATATGCCCACAATGTGCCCCAAAATCAAACAAGAGGCCGCCCCTTCTTGCACCATTGGCCAATCCCACGGGAATACTCCAAGGGCGCAGCAGCACGATTTTTCCTTGGGGCGGCCACTGCCTAGCAGGACTAACCCTCCCTTGACTCCAGAGGAGATGATGAATAACAGAGACTGCCACCCTTCTCCACAAGGCTTAAGCCACCCAGGTCTGCCAGTTCCTCCAGGCTACCATCCTGGCCCAGGATATCCTCCTTTTCTTCCAGAGCAACTGCCTCCAAGTGCACTCCAGTATCAAGGTCAGTCTTACTATCTAAATGTTTTTGGAGAGCCTTTAAGTATGCCTCGCTTGGTGCAAGGGATGATGCTGACTCCGCCCTCTTCACCTCTAGAGTTGATGCCTTCGGGGGGCTGCATCTCTGAAGAGACCAAACCGAAGAGGGGACGGAGGTCATGGCCCAGGAAAAGGACCGCAACGCACACATGCGACTATGCTGGCTGTGGTAAAACATACACAAAGAGCTCACATCTCAAAGCACACCTGCGGACTCATACAGGTAAGGCCATTGCAGTAATACTATAACGATCCCAGACAGCCAAGCTGGCCTGTTGTTGTTGTTGTTGTCGTTATGTGACTTCAAATTGAATCCAACTTATGGTGACCCTAAGGCACACTTATCATGTGGTTTTCTTGCTAAGAATTTTTCAGGAGAGGGTTGCCTTTGCCTTCTTCTAAGTCTGAGAGAGTGTGACATGTCCAATGCCACCTGACAAAAAAATCTGCATTTTCCTATTCTGTGTAAAGGGGAATCTTTATGAACACTCCCCTGCCTGGCAGTCAGAAATTATATGTGGATGATTTCAAAATGGCGTGTGTTTCATCCCACTGTCAGCTTTGTGCAAATCTGCATAGTCTTTCAAAAGCTTAAGAAATCTGTTTTACAAGAAGTGATAGTGGGACAAAAGGTAAGAGTCCATATAATTTATACCACAAGCAGTGATGCCTCTTTTGTACCACTCTTAAATCTTTTGCAGTGCAATCCTATGTATATTTAATCAGAAATATCTCAGAGTGTTTAGTGGACTTAGAATTGCAGCCTTAAAATATTGTCATTTCTAGCCAAGTAGAGTTGGAGATTATCTGAGAGGGTGAGATCAGTTTTCCATGGTGTGTTTGTGTATGTGCACACATACAAGTGTCCACCTTTTGTCCCACTTTCTATTCTGGCTAGGTTCTGTGGATTTTTGAAATACACATGCCAACTTTTTCTGTCAGAAGCAAAAGTAGAAACAAAATTGTAAACTTGGAACCTCCCTTTTAAAACTATATTCCCACTCTGAAAAAAACAGTTGTTAGTATCTATTATGT
The DNA here is from genome assembly GCA_948474755.1 of Ctenosaura bakeri. NCBI lineage: Eukaryota > Metazoa > Chordata > Lepidosauria > Squamata > Iguanidae > Ctenosaura > Ctenosaura bakeri. The sequence continues at coordinate 35,250 of CAOLHI010002551.1, read as the reverse complement.
ATGCAGAGAGCCACCGTGGCATACTAGTCTGAGCACTGGGCTGTGACCCTGGAGACCAGCATTGGATTCCCTGCTCAGCTATGGAAACCCACTGGATGACCTAGGGCACATCACACACACTCAGCCCCAGAAAACCCCATGATAGGGTTGCCTTAGGGTCTCCATGAGTCAGAAACAACTTGAAGGCACACAACAAGTGGATATGCACCTTTGTATCGAGTTTAAATACAATGACTGTGGTTAGCAGATTTTTTTTAAAAAAGATAACCAATAACTCCCCCCTCCAAGTGTTAAGTAATGGGTTGTGGCTCTATCCAAGATAAGAGTTTAAATATCAAATTGCACTGAAAGTATAGCTTTGCGTGGAGATTGGAGGAGTTAGTCAAAATGACTCAGCCATGGCAGAGGAATTGTTTGCAGGTGCATGAGCATTGCTCTCTTGGCTATGGCCATGTGGCTAGTTAATTATAAGGTAGCTACAAGTCCACAATGAATTAAGTATGTTTATCCTGATAACACCAATAGTTTGTTTCTGTTGGCTGGAATGGCTGTTGCATACAGTCGTAATTTTTTTTACATTGCTGTTGTTGTTTTGTTAAAGTTCTTGACATCATTTTGATGTGCTGTAAATCAAAAAATGTTGGCTAATTAGCTATGACCTTGGAAACCAACTTCTAATTTGGGGCTGTTTTTAGTCTGTGGGAGGCAGAACAGCCCTCCCACAAGTGGCTGAATTTGATTCCTCCTTAATTCTGCTGGTAAAAGTAGCTGCTGGTCAGCAACAGAGCTGGTTAATTAGCTTCAGAAAAAAATCCAGTTCTGGATTTTCCAACTGTCTGTATAAAGTTAGAAAATAACTAATTACTTTGCTTTTCACTACTGAGGTTTATATATTTACTTTGTTGTGAAGTAACATTTTTACATTTACCCTGACCCTAAACCATGTTTTCTTGAAAGAAAGTAAGCCCCTTTGTTTTCAGTGGGACTAGAAATTTGAAGTAAATTTATTTGGAATGGCAGTGTGGTGCATGTTTTACAACTTACAGTGAGACACTGTAATGTGAACTCTGTCCTGTCTCCTCAAAAAAAAAAAAAATCTAAAGAAAATAATAAGGTGTTATGAATGAAAGTATCATTAGGTATACATCGGAGTAAGCACTATTAAATACAACAAATTTACTTCTAAGCAGAAAAGCTTTGGATTGCCTCATAAAAGTTCTGAAGGAGTTGACCTGCTAGCTGTAAACATTTACTTTGAAAACATTTCCATTGATTTCCGTTGCACTTCCACTTACGTATGAGTACAATGGGGTCTGGTAAAGCACCGAAAATAAAGTTGTGACTGATCCTTGAAGCTTCTATTAGCACAAAGACACATCGAAGGGCCAAAATGAAACTCTATCAGACTCTTCAAATGGTTTAGGAAAATGAACTTTCTCACAGAGTGTTTTTCAAAGAGATAGCCGTGTTAATGAGACTGAGGTTAACAAAATTTTCACTGTGATATTCTTTAAAACTGAGAAAGGTGTCCATCTTGTTAGATAATGAAGAAAAGCTTTCAGGATTTTCTTTCATCCCCTGGAAACTTCAGCTGTAACAATTGTTCAGTTACTAAACTTTTGCTAATTCTCTAGCTATGTACTCTCTTTCTCTCTGACTCATTCAATGCAGATTACCTTTGTAATTTGAATATTTACATAGAACTTTGTTTCCTGATCTGTTCCTCTTCAAAAATTAATGCATTGATAACTGGTCATAGTGCTAGGCAGTCAGTAAAAACATCGTTGAAAAACTTTATGTTTCTAAGTGCATTAAACCTCTGAATTTATGTAGCTTGGTAATAGGCAATATTTTGTATGAATTAATCTATTGCCTGTAGCAAACATAGCTTTGCAGATAAATCCATGAATACTACAAGCCTTCAACTCTTTTCCCTAGACTAGTTATCTGTAGCCAGAAAGAGAACTCAAATTTTTAAAGCTGTCTTTCCTGGTTATCCAGAGGCAATTCGTATTAGCCATAGGTGGCTAGGCAAATGGCTGTTGTACTTACATGCCTACTATATACATTTATTTTCTTTTAGCCTGTACTCTCTGATCAAACAAGTTTTACAGGTTTTTCAGAAACCTGCAAAAAACCAGTGAACATAAATGATTGTGGGATAGGTGTATGCACATCACGGGAAATTACACTCTTATCATGCTACTTTCAGCACTCTGAAAAAAAATGGCTTCTTTTACTGGAGACACAAATGTCAAATTTTCTAACTTTTCTATCCAATTGTTTGTAAGCATCCAAACTAGAATGTGCAACTATATTAAGAGAAGTCTAATTACTTGAACTCTTTCTTGATAATAATTGAAATAGGCATTTGCTTATTGGAGCATGTGGTGATGATTGCTCAAATATCTGAGAAAAACATAAAAGTCATTAACGTGGTGCTTTATTTTTAGGTGAGAAGCCCTACCACTGTGACTGGGAAGGTTGTGGCTGGAAATTTGCCCGCTCCGATGAACTCACGCGTCACTACAGAAAGCATACGGGCCACCGCCCATTCCAGTGCCAGAGGTGTGACAGAGCATTTTCCAGATCTGACCACCTTGCCTTACATATGAAGAGACACTTTTAAGCAGGATACAGTGGACTTTTCCCTTTACTGCCATGAGATATTCAGTATTTGACAGCACAAAAGACTGTCTTCCACAAGAGGGTAGAACTCCACTTAAAGCACTACAAAGAATTCCAGTGAAGTCTTCCAAAACAAAAAAAGTGGGGAAATGAATGGACAATTTAAAAAAAAAATCATGGAACTGTTTTTTTTAATAAAAAAAATAAAAAGTAGGGGAACAATGACTGGATCTTGTATCATCATTCCATTTTTTTTAAAAAAAATCTGACTTGAATCTTTTCTGGACTACAGAATGCCAAGGATTGACTGGAAGTCAAGGATATCAGGGTTAAAATAAACTGTTGAGGGGAGGGGACAATGGGAAATTACGTAGGGAGACTATGGGTGAAGGCAGATGTAACATTTGTGGAACAGTGTGGCCACTTTAGAAGCTTCTTTGCTACAATAAATCTAAATGCTTTTGGGGGCGGGGTTCCTCGCCAAAATTAAGGTCTAAAAATTGCTGCTGTAGCAGCAGCAAAAGCTAGTACTATTTGAGTTCATGATGAATTGCCGCAACCGCCACCACTCTTCACCAACTGAAATTCCTAAGGCAGTTTTCCAACTTTTTAAAAACCTTTGTTTTCAAGAGGAAAGATGAAAACGAGAATACACTTTAACTTAAATGAAAAGGAAATAAAAGAAAGCAGCAACCTTTAAGGAAACAGTAAGAGATAATACTTGATGCCAAACTCACTATTTGTCTTCATAGAAGGCAGCACTATCATGTCAATGCCTGGTTTGCACCATGGCTGAAAAAAATCCACTGTTACTACTCTTAAAACACTACATCTGTCTTTACCCCAAATTCCCTTAAGATTTCTTTTCAATGCAATGTTGTAAACATGTTGCAGACTTGCAATTTCTTTTTCTTTCCAAAAGCCATTACTGAATTTTTGTCAGATGGAGAAAAAGAAATTCGGGTACAGAGTTGTGGTTAATAAGTCTATTTTAATGGTGCTGAATGACTTTTGGTTCTTAAGGTACCAAAAAAGGAAGCCAAAGTTCTCAAACTGCTGCATATTTGACAAGGAAATACGTTTGTCTTCCGATCTACATTTTATGATGACTTAAGTCAGGTTAATAAACCTGGTTTATTTGTGTTTGTGTCTCTTTTTTAATCTTCTATGCAGACAGTCTGTAATGCACTGTGGTTTCAATGTGCAATAATTTGTACAATGGTTTATTTCCAAATATGCCTTAAGCAGAACAAATGTGTTTTTTCTATATAGTTCTTTACTTAATAAATATGTAATATAAATTTAAGGAGACTTCTATTTTGTATATTTGTAAACTATGAAGTGAAAAAAATGAACATTTTTTCAGAGTTTGTATTTTGCATAGTCATTTTGCTGAAAATAACTTTTAAATAAACCTATTTTATCTGAATGGCTTCTTCCATTTCTTCTTCCTGCACTATGATGCATTCATAATTTGTATGACCATTTATAGTTGGCCTTCGAACTTTTAGCATTTTAAAGACCTTAAATATCTGTTGTTGTAGTAGTAGTAGTACTCAGAACACAGTCCCGTGTTCCTTTGCTTACCTGGTAGACCCATTGAATTCAATGAAGCATATTTCTAAACATAGCTTGCTCTGGACTGCAATTCTAAGCATGTTCACCAGAAAAGTAGCACTACAGAACTCAATCAGCCTTACTTCCAAGATATCAAATACAAACAAAAACTCTAAATGCTGCATAATCACTGTTACCTAATCTAGTGGGGTGCAGAGAAAACCAGTCTTTTCCTGCTAATGTATTTCAGGGACAAACAAAGGGTTCATCATTCTGCTTCTAACTAACAAATATATCTAGGAAACTCATGGGCTCGCTCTCATAGGTACAGGATCTTCTCCTAAAAGATAAATGTAAGTAATATAATTGCAGGAGTTAGACCAACATAGCGTACCGTTCAGCATTTCAGAGATGAAAACTGGAACACATCTGGCCAAATAACATCAGAGTGTGGTCCAGATGGTGGTAGTTATTAAATGAGCAAGGGCACACAAGCTAGAAAAAGGGCAAGATTCTGCCCCTTCCTCTCCCCAATACTGAGTTGGGTGCAAATTACTTTTGCACTCAGTTTAGAGCAACAGAAGTAAACTGAGGACAAAGGGGAAATGTGGGAAGAGAAGAAAGAAACTGTCCTTGCCAAACTGGGAGGGTATGGCATAGCTGTCTTAAAATTCTCCTGTATTTTTTTAAGCAAATCTGAAATCTTTAAAATTACAAGTCTGTTTATTTTCTGGTAGAGCTGGAGTATTTGCAAATATATATATTTCTTTATATAACAGTTCTCATTCCCTTCCCCCAATTTTACAATTACTCTAACATAATCCTGTCCAAAGAGAAAAAGAGCCTTGTTCCAGGAGATGTCTTAATGCTGATTGTCCAGCCAAATTATGATTACCCCATATCCCCACGGTGGCTGACGCTGCCTCGTTAATAATGTTACTTCAGCATTTTGAGTATTCCATTTTTGACATCTCAGACCCAACAACAATCCTGTAGGGCAGGCTTCTATTATATATATCTAAATGTATGTCAGGAACGGATTGGTCTGAATGCTTTTCAAGAAACCACCTGGAGTGGATTATGAGTATTGGAAGGAAAATACGAAGCAAGCTTTTCCCTGATTGTAATAGCTCTGTCTCTAAGCTATTTTGTCATCCTAGCTTCCAAGTAACACCTTGTCAAATTAAATATTGGTTTCAGCATTCTTTATAGGACCAGGCCTACTCTGTGTTACTGCAAGAAAGATTTAACTTCTTACAAAGACTGAAGGCTGCTGCCTGCCTTTCTTGCACCTACAGGTATGTACAAGCAGGGGACTGATTTTCTTGAGAAGTTCAGATCATATTTCCCAGTCGCTGATAAAGCAAGATTCAATAGAAATGTCGTCATCTCAACTGCACTATAGGAATGCTGCGCCATCTGACATCTATGTTTTATTTGAATATGATCTTGTTGGCCAAGCTTCACAGCAGCCATCAAAGTGTATTTAGATTTGTAAATACTTTTGCTTTTTAGTAGCGTAGTTTTCCTGTTCTGGAGAGATCGTTTATGTGGAGGTTGGGAATTTTTTTAAAAAAGAGAAACAATCAGTAGTTGCAGTAAGTAACTACAGAAAATTAACTTGAAGAAGATTATTACAATTTTGAAATTTGTTTGCTTTTTTTAATAATCCACCCTGAAACTTAAGGCCATCCATTTTATCCTAGACTCTATTCATTTATTAACATATTTGTATCCTGCCATTTATTGTGGGATCTCCAAGTGGCATACGATATAAAAATACACTATAAACATTCACTACCCTGGGGAGTAGGGTTTGTATAATTAAGAAAGTGAGAAAACATTATCCATTTCATAACTGAAGGGAAACTTCTACCAGCAAGTGAATATTTTTAAGAATAGATCAGTTTGGAAATATCATCCCAGCATATCCTTCACCTCCTGTCCAGGGGGGAAAAGGGGTTATTTTAGCACACAGTAGCATACAAAATAGGCAGGTAGAAAAATGAAGAGGTATATATTATTAAACACATCATATTAATTGGAGATAGAGTATTTGAAAGGAAATTGATAACAGCATGTGTGTGCTGTGTCCTTTGTGAACTTTAAAAAAAAAGTTTGAGAGGTACCAGTTTGGGCAGCATAAATTGGATGAAGCAACATAGAGAGAGGGAGAATTTTGTCATTGTCTTGAATGAATTGCCATTATATACTAGGTAAGAACTACTGAGTCCTTTGGAGAAATCCCTATTAATAAAAGGTGTAACAAAGCAGGAAAGAACACTTTGTTTATGGCCATTTCTGCACTAGCCTGTTATAGCGCAATGATTCCACTTTCAACATCCTCTGGAATCCTGGGGTTTCAGAGGATGTTGAAAGTGGAATCATCGCGCTATAACAGGCTAGTGCGGAAATGGCCTGTGTGACAGATGCCTGGTGGGACATTTATGCAGCTAGAAAAAGAACTGATTTTAAAAAAACACTGATGTGTGATTGAGGAGAGAAGTCATTCTGGTATAAGAGGAATTGCATGTTTAATGTCCGTGATAACAGTCAGAGGTTTGTATCAGCAGTCCTAGTTATATGTGCTTTGTAAGGCCCACCGTGTTCCTTGTGTGGATGATTAGTATTACAGTTGAAATACGTAAGTAACACTGAAGAACATTTTTCATAAAATAAAATTTCATAAAATAAAATAAAATTTTTCATAAAATGAAAAATGGAGCGGAAAGACGGATTACTGAACCCCTTGCTTGAGATGTTGCTGTGTGATCAGCTTTAAGGAATTTTGGATTTACACGGCAGTTCAGGGAACCCAATGGGAATTCTTTCTACATTGTATCTCTGGCCATTTCCGCACTAGCCTGTTATAGCGCGATGATTCCACTTTCAACATCCTCTGGAAACCTGGGGTTTGCAGTTTCGGGAGGGGCCGGCTGGATTCCAGAGGATGTTGAAAGTGGAATCATCGCGCTATAACAGGCTAGTGCGGAAATGGCCTCTGTCTCCCCAATCCAAGTCCACCATTCTCTTTGCTTCATCACAGAGTGACTCTCTTAATTGCCCATTGGAGGGCCACTTAAAAGCAATTCTTGCCAAACTATAAGGATGTTTCCAGACACTGCTCCCCCTTCCTCAGAGTCAAGGAATGTGGTCCCACCAGCTGTTATTGGACTGTAATTCCCAAGTCAAGGCAAGTCAAAATTTATTTCTGATGAGCCAATGGCTATTCCAGTTATAACAAACACAATACAATACATATCAGCGTACATAACCAGCAGGAAAGCTTGCTAATAGTAATAGTAAAATAATCTTATTACTAAAGTATCTAAAATAAAGCTATGACATTAAAACAAATAGAAACAGGATAGTTAAAAAGACTTAAGATGCAAAGAGTGTTACATTTATTTGTTAAATGTGTGTGTGTGAGTGTGTGTGAGTGAGCAAGTGGGTGAATATGAATGAGATGTGTTGGCACCAGAGAGACAGAGAGAGAACAAGAGAGAGAGAGAGCAAGGGAGAAATAGAACAGTTTAAAATTCAGGACTTAACTCTCTTATTCTAGCAGTAATTGCTAACGTTTTTGCTGTTTTTAATGAGGACACAATCCTCAAGGAAAAAAATTGCATAAAAATTGGCTGGATGCCCTAGATAAGACAGCAAAAAAGGGGTAACTCCCATCACCTCTAGTCTATATAGGCAAGAGTAAGGAACATGGGCAGCTGCAGTCCAACAATATCCGGAGATCCATATGTTCCACATCCCTGTTCTTCCTTGTAGAATTTAGACTAGGTATAGCCAATGCTAGTTGCAATCCAGGAATAGATTCTAAGGGAATTAAATCAAAGCTGAGTATTACAGTTCAAACTAAGGTCTAGGGGGATAACTCACTGGGATTATAGAATGGGGTCCTTCAGAACATTTTTACGCTAGTGGGTTGAAGGTTACAGTGGTATCCCATATTACAGCAGAACTGCAAACCCCTAAAGTATAAGATATTCCAAATTACTGAATGTATTAAATTCTTTAAAATCAAATTGTAATTTCATTTCAAGCATTAAAACCCATTCTGAAGCTGTCACCCTCGTTCTAGCAGCAAGTACACTGTTATTTCTTAGCAAGCCGTTAGCTAGGATATTATTTGTACATACATCCTGATATTTTTGCATATCATAGAATCAGAGAATCATGGAGTTGGAAGAGTCCACAAGGGCCATCAAGTCCAACCCCCTGCCATGCAGGAATACACTATCAAAACATGTGGAAATGGCCTTGATGAAACTAAGGGCCTTTCCGCACCACACTGTTACAGTGCTATTATTCCACTTTCAATATTCTGTGGGGGCCTTTCCGCACTACATTGTAATAGTGCTATTATTCCACTTTCAACATCCTGTGGAATTCTGGAGTTTGTAGTTTACTGAGGCCAAAGAGCAGTCTGGCTGAGAATCCTAAATGCCCCTCCCTAAACTGCAAAGCCCAGGATTCGATAGGATGTTGAAAGGGGAATAATAGCACCATAATAATGTAGGGCAGAAATAGCCATAGTGATTTCCCCTTTTTCCTGACAGGAGTCTTATGAAATGGGTGGGATGAGAGAAACCTTCCCAGAGATATTTTTTTAACTGTGCAACAGTGTTAAACATAGGATTAAGTCCGGTAGCATTTAATGGGGACGGAATTCACTTTTGAAAATCAGGGTACTTTTAAGAAGGAACCCACCTAACCCTAGTTTAAGGCCACTGTATCAAGAGTGCCTTTGGCTGGGTACAGGGCCCCTTCAAAGCCATCTGGTCTGCATTTATTTGAAGATGATGTGCTGGCACCATATGTTGTAAACATTTATATAATTTCTTAATATAAGACAGTGCCGTAGTAAAATCCAGGTGAATGAATATGTGGTTGGATAAGACTATATTTTTTGTTGTTGCTGCTCTTGAAAATTGCAAGTGGATTCTTGCTTATGACATTAAAGCAGTTTACTTCAAGCCTTTTTTTTTTAATTTGATGACAGCTGGTTGTAAATGCAAACGATATGTGCATCATTATCTCCCTGCTGTGTTATGCCCTAATTTTCTATTTGCACAAAAGTAGTCCTTTGATTTCATTTTTTTTCAATCTGAAAATAAATCTTTGCTCTGTTCAGGGCTTTTCTCCCTTGCTTTCTTCATAGTTCTCATGTGGAGTGTGGCTTGGTTAAAAGGAAAAATGCTAGTTCACTATGCGTTAAGTACTTTGTTGTGCCTTTACACCCACCTTAAAAAAAAAAGACACTACTGCACAAAATTTTGGGTGCATGCCAGGTAACACTCCTTAATGGATGTAAGACAGCCCTTCCGAAGGAGGCCCTACAGAGGGAAGCCTTGTTCTTTAGGAGGTCTGGAGAAGGTAGAAGAATATCAACAGAAGCAGTTGTAATTTGAAAGGCAGGTGTAGCTAAAAATAACTTACTGTGTTAGCCACCTGTTCCATTATATGTGGTGGCTGCTGGAGCAAAAACATCAATAGAGGTAAAGTAACAATACATCGGCAGAGCAAACGCATCATTTGAGAGCACACTGGGAAAGTGGAGAGCATCAAATTATTTTGATGCACAAAGCCTTCAAAAGGGAAAAAGTACCCTGGCATTCAGGTCCTTGATATCAAAGAGCTTGCTGAGTTAAGCAAGATTTTGGAAGGAAAAGGACTTGTTCAACCATGTATGTGTGTATGCATTGCTGAATGCCTCCAGCTTTAAGTGTGAACAGACTCAAATTTAAGGTGTTTCAAGGGCTATGAAAATAGGAACACAGCTCAGCACTTGACCCTGCAGCCATCAAGGGGTAGAGGCCCAGAAGTGGAATTAAGCAGCTTAGAATCCAAGACATTGCAGAAAATCCCCACTTCAGCTAAGAGCAAAGAGGGCTAGTCAAATGAGTAGCCATCCCTTTCACCCATGTAGTTCTCTCATTCTCATTCTCTCATTCAAAAGTTCTCTCAGCTCCTACTGTACGCATACAGGAGGTCACATACTAATGCCAAGAGTGTTGCTATGGGTGGGAGGCAAAATGAGGATGTTGTCCCTCAGTAAGAATTCCACTCCTGCCAATTCCTTCAGCCCCAAAATTTCTACCATTGCAGAGAGGGAGACACTGAAAATCATCCACACCTGGAACTCTTCTGTTTGTTGTGTCCCCATTCCCTTGGTAATTTTGCTGGACTCCTTTGTTCAGATACCAAAAAAGTATTCCAGAACACTCAGCAGAAATTTGGGGACTGAAGAGAAATGGGGGGGACAAAAAATTTTATTTGGGAGAGCAATGCTCTCATTCCCCACCCACTGCCCACCCTTAGTAGCTACACCCCTGACTGTAGCCCTATTTTACTTACAGCTAGGGACAGATGAGAAATTCCATGTTGGTTGTTTTGGCTAAGAATTTATTAGTATTTAAAAAGTTCTTCATATTTGGGGTGGAAAGGATTTGAGATGTGGGAAAAATTAAAACTCACCCCATGTACGCTCAAGTTTTGAGCGATTAGCTCTCCAGTGTCCGGATCTGAATCCCCTTGCACCCCACCATTGAACTACCTTACCAGTGCCAATCGGTTTTCTTTTTTTCCTGAGATGCTCTTCATCTCAGAAACACTGAGGTACTCTCCCTGCTGGGAATAGCTGACTGTACTGAATTTGGCTACTAGGAAGGTGGTCCTTCACTGAACTACAATTTGGGACAACGGTTTGGCAAGTTTTACTATACAGCATCTAAAAGTTTATCCAGAGGTAACTGTACAGAGACTCCTGGAGAAATTCAATGTTCTCTGCCTAAGAAAGGAGCAGCTAGCTTCAAACAGGGACATCTGGAACTCAAGAGAAGTTACTTTTCTCTTGCAAAGGGAGTTGAAATTTTATGTCTTTTATTGCTTTTTGTCCCTAGTCCTCAAAGGCCAATAAGGGCAGTGGCCTCTACTTGCACTGAAATACCTCAATACCATCTTAACTGACAACGTCACAGACAGAATATAGGCCTGTGGCTCTAACCATTTTTCTCCTGTATGATTTTGAATACCTTTTCCTGAGGAAGAAACCAGAAACTTCGAAAGCTTGCATGATGTATTTTATGCTTTGGTGTTGGCCCAAAAAACATATATCATTTGTGGATTTTGTTGTATTTTGTGCCATAGCCAACATGGCTCCCACTGATTTTTTTTTCTCTATAAATGGGATAGGAATTCAGTTCCTTTTTCATGCATTTACTAAAATATTTCTTTTAGTTTGGGAGGAAAAAACTTGAGTTTAAAATTTGTAATGTAGGAGAAAGCAAAACTGACATTTTTTCCATCCTATCCTTAGCTATATCCATGTGAGTATAGTGTGTATGAAACCTATAAACCAGTTGTTGTTGTTGTGTGCCTTCAAGTCACTTCTGACTTATAGCAGCCCTAAGGTGAACCTATCATGGGGTTTACTTGGCAAGATTTGTTCAGAGGGGTTTGCCCTTGCCCTCCTCTGAGACTGACAAATGTGACTTGCCCAAGGTCACTCAATAAATTTCCATTGCTGATCAGGGATTTGACCACAGTACATGTGAAAAGGATCTAGGAGTCTTAGTAGGCCACAAGTTGAACATGAGTCAGCAGTGTGATGTGGCAGCTATGAAAGCCAATGAGATTCTGGGCTGGATCAACCCGAGTGTATTGTCTAGGTCAAGAGGAATGATAGTACCACTCTATTCTGCCTTGGTCAGATCCCACTGGGAATACTGTGTCTGGTTCTGAGCACCACAGTTCAGAAAGGATAGAATGTGCCAGAGGAAGGTGACCAAAATGGTAGAAGGCCTGGAAACCATGGCCTATGAGGAGCAGCTTAGAGAGTCGGGTCTGTTTAGCCTGGAGAAGAGAAGGTTAAGAGGCAACAGGATAGCTGTGTTTAAATAGTTGAAGGAATGCCATATGGAGGATAGAGCAAGGCTGTTTTCTGCTGCTCCAGGGACTAGGTCATGGAGCAATGGCTTCAAACTTCAGGAAAAGAGATTCTATCTAAACATTATGAAGAATTTCCTAATGGTAAGCGTAGTTCAACAGTGAAATGCACTGCCACAAAGTGTCATGGAGTCTCCTTCTTTAGAGATTTCTAAACAGGGTGGCCATCTGTCAGGAAAGCTTTGATGGTGTATTCCTGCATGGCAGGGGAATAGGATGGGTTTGATGGCCTTTGTAGTTTCTTCCAACTCTATGATTCTATGAAACCTGGTTTACCAGTGCTTTACATTCAAACCATTACACCACACTAGGCTTTCCTCAAACTGTATGTTTATATGACAGTGAGAAGTTGTGTTGTTGCATAGGCAAAAGTGTGTAGGAGAGAAACAAGAACTATACCATCCAAACAGCCATTCTCCCATCTGTTTCCTTAGGACAGTCTTACATATCCTTTTTCTAATATGATAAGAGAAATATCTGGAACGGGATTGCAGCTTTTAGGAAACAAAAAAATAGATGCATTCTGTTTACATTAAACAGAATGCTGCTCTAGCTAGACGAAAGCACTACATGAAAGTACATCTGTATTTCCCTCATCCTTACACCTTCCTGATAGACAGTACATTTGTTCCAGGCCAGCAGACATTTTGCATTTTAACTTCCAGAAGCCGTAGCCAGTATGCTCAACAGCAGATAATATTTATGGGAGCTCAGGATCAAACAAGGAGAAAACCAAAGGCTCTCCATCCATGTGACAGATCAACTGAGACCACTTATCAAACATGCTATGAAAGCATCAGACCTGAACAGGAAAAGGCATGGAGAATGTTACCATTGGAGGCAGCTCTATCTTTGTAAAACACCTTTCCTATAATACAGGGATGGGACATGTGTGGCCCCCCAGGTTGTTCCTGGATTGCAACTAGCACTAGCTATACTAGATTACGCTTATGTGAGTTACAAGTCAATAACATTGGGTTGAAGGACTGTATCTAACTACCTGAGCCTGTTAGAGCAATAAGACCTTCGAGAGAAGCTCATCTCTCTCTCCCACTACCTTCTCAGGCTTGGTGGGAACAAGAGAGAGAACTTTATTGGTGGCAACTCCCAGGTTTTAAAGCTCCCTTTCTATGGAGGCTAAGATGGGTCTCCCCTTGCTTTCCTTTCCAGAAAGTAAAAACATTCCTATTCCATCAGGCTTTTAGAAATGGGTTGTGATGGGATTTTAATGATGTGTTGTGCTGTTTTGTTGTGATGTGATTTTAATGAATTTTATTTAAATTAAATTTTTTTGTTTTTATCTTTACTAATTTTTTTTTAAAAAATAACTTTATATTTTTACTGATTTTTTTTACAGCTTCTAATCTGTACTATTTATAATAAGTTGTAAGCTGTGTTGAATTCTCTTTTTAGGAGAAAGTTGGGATATAAATGGATTAAATAAATAAATAACATCTTGAAGGCCATTTGTGCTTAATTTCCCTGGGGACAGGGATGACCTCTAAAAGAATTCTCTGTGGAGTAGTGCTCAACAACAAGGGTTATGTCAGAGGTAATTGCCTTTTAATGGTGCTCAAGTTTGCTGTTTTGTTTTTCACTGTCTATACCAATCCCACGAGAGTCAACATGGCATAATGGTTTGAGCACTGGATTACAGCCTTGGAGACCAGCGTTCAATTCCCCACTCGGTCATGGAAACCCACTGCATGGTCTTGGGTGTATCACACACTTTCGGACCCAGAAAACCCCATGATAGGTTCGTCTTACGGTCACTGTAAGTCAGAAACTACTTGAAGGCACATGACAACGACAACAAATTACAAGCCCCCCTCCCCAAATGAATGGGCTAGAAATGAAACTAAATAAAACCAGTCCTGTTACTCAGCTAAATAAATTATATTTGAGTAACTGGGTGGAATTAGCCTCTCATTTGCAGAACAAAAAAAAAGAATGCTTCTATTTGAACAATATTTGCCACTTTAAAAAAACTTACATTCTAAATAACAACACTTTTAAAATCAATAAGCTTTTAGCTGCCTACCCAGTAAGAATTTGCAGCCTTGCACTATACCCATCTATGTGGGTGCCTATTTAGTTTTACCATACAGTCTTCATTTCTCTGCAGCATCCAGATTTTGAAAAGTGTTGCTACACCAAATAACCAGTCACTAGAAAGCAAAAACAGAGAGAGAACAAGCACATTTTGCAATGACAGGTGAGATCTTCATTGCAGGATGACACATGTCTGTTTAGAAAGTGCCAACATTTTTTTCTTAATGAAGTGGCAATTTACTAAAAAATAAACCCAAGGCAATGAATAGCATTGCTCTTCATTAACCTTTTCTGTGTGGCTGGTACAAAGCCTGGAGAGGAATCCCATATGTATTAGAACAATTTAATTATTTGTAACTCAGCTTAAGCGCCTTTGGCTCTTCCCTGCTAGGCAGAATGCTAAGTCTTAATCAGATCAGCTTCTTTCCTGGTAGATCTATTACTCTCAAGAAGATGGATTCCTGCTGCTATTGACATGAACCAAAAGACTTAATTAAGCCAGTGTAAATCACTCACTGCATCTAATTCTACTTTGACATGGCTAAAGAACAAAAGAGAGAATCAGCACAGGAGTACAATAAGCATGGAAACACTAGGGCTTGCGAGGATAAATTAAATAACAGGTCTAATTGCTTGAAGGATTTTTGTTTTGTTTTGTTCTTTGCTTTTTAACCCACAAATGGCAGCTGCTGAAGAATGGAACAATTCTGAGTTGCCAGGTTCTATAAAACCAAAATTGTTGTTGTGTTAACAAAGTTTATAATGCAAGAGGGAGATAACCCATTTGCTAGGTACAATTAAATCAATGGAACATCTTTACTAGCTATAATTGCTTTCATTTTAAAACTAAGACAAAGAAGAATTATGGTCCTGGGTTGATGTTGCTATAGATATTATAAGGTACAAAAAAAAGTCAAACAAATGCTCTTTGTAGCAATTGGCTATATTCAAGAGCAAGAAACAAAACACTTACCTAAAAATTACGTCCCTTCCAAAAGAGAAATTCCCTGCCCAATCCAAGTGAAATTTGATATAATGCTTCCTAGAACCATCTGCTGTCTTTACCTGGCACCATTAAGGGGAGTTTCTAGGCTACAGCTCCCATCATCCCTAACCTTGGTTCAGGTTGAGGGTATTGGAATCACACAAGTTCTTCCCTCCTGTTTTGGCATGTTATCTTTTGGGAAATAAGATCACCATTTGTTAATGTTTTCATGAAAATGACATAAATGTTAGGTATTTGACAAAATGAGTAATGTTTATTCCTTATTGCAAAAACAAAAAGTTACTTTGGGGTGATGGCAATGTCAATTTTCTGCTTGTTCGTTTGTTTTGTTTGATTCCAATGGAATATTCTGATGGAATATTAACAATGAATCAGGGGTACTCAAGTACAAACTGTACAGCAGTAGGAACGATAAAGACATCGAGCGGACTAAGGAAGTGATACATGAGCAGTAACTGGGGAATTCTCCAGTTCAGTACTCACTGTGATAATAAACTCACTAGGTAGATTTGCAGACTATCCTTTGTTCAGTTCGCCTCCTGTACCCATAGATAATGTGCACATAATACTGATCCACTTTACCCAGCTGTTAGCAGAGTTGTGACAACACATGTGAAACTATTCAGATTGTTTACAAACCTCTTTCTAAATCATCCCCGCCCATAGGCAAGGAACTGCCAGCTCCATCTACCTGAGCAGCACCTCTCTCCTTTATCATGCCAACAAAATGCTGGAGACACTTAAACACTGAAAGTTGTTTAAATGGGTGAAAATAGTTGTGACACACAGGCCATGGATAAGCTATGTGTGCTTGCAAGACTGCAATGAAAATAAGAGAGACAAAATGCCAAAGGCCTTTTCTAGAGGAGACTGCAAATTAAAAATCATCTCTAAACTAACCTAGGAAGGAAGGAAGGACGGAAGAATATGTTTGTCTGTCTGCCTGTCTATCTTCAGTGGGTAAAAACCCAATGGTAGAGTATAAAAGGAGTACATTTTTAATTCCAACATTTCAGTGATTCCCCCTTATTATGGAGGACTTAACATAAGAAAACTTAGTGGACCACGAGAAACAAGGAAAGCAAATATGTGGCCCATCTTACAAAGAACCCTAAATAAGACATGTTGAACTAAATAAACTTCAGGTTGATATTGTCTTTGACCAGTTTTGTAAAATTCTATTGTTGACATGCATAAGATCTTAGATATCATATTTATCTTTTTTTTCTTATTACTGTTGTAGTTATTTTTATTTATTTAAAGGTTCATGTCACATTCAAACTTGGGGCAGAGGGGCAATATTAATCTTGCTTCTCTTTCCAGCAGTGAAAAATTTTCTTGTAAAAAAGAGGAGAGTCATAACACCAGAAAACTGGGGAATTGTTCATGTAGTAATTTGTAGGTATATTCTATCTCTTTTGGAGTGGTGTTAATTTCAGTCCTTTAACCTCTTCCTCCTATTTCTGGTATGTACAAATTAGGGGCCTATATTTCAGGGGCCAGGGACTACAAAACAATAAAATTATATTGTCCTGAAAAGTGATAATTGAAAATAAACAGATTTTTAGTGCTTTCAAAATTCACCTGCTTCAAGCAGATGGCAAATGTTCACAAAAAGTCAATCACCTGTGGCCAAAAATGAAGGGAGAGCCTATTTTGATAAACAGCAGGAAACTCTTGGAGACAAGGGTTACAAACTTCATGGTGCAGTCAGATCTGAATATTTGTCTGGGCTGTAAGGTCTTTGGAGGAGGGCTCTTATGTCAGTCCCAGGTACCTTCCCAGCTATGTCTGATTGGAATAGGGTGTCCTTTGGTGGCTGCTCCCAGGCTTTGGAATTCTAGAGCAGGAAGACTCCCTCCTTGCTGTCCCTTTGTGGGCAAGTGAGAAGTTTTCTGTTCTGACAGGATTTTAGGAAATGACTGCAAGGGGTTTTAAGGGTATACTTAAATGGTTTTAATAGTTTTTCTGTTTTAATAGATTTGTTTAAAACACTTTTAATTCTAGGGATTGCCTAACTGTACTTTAACAATCACTTTTGACATATTTTTACTTCTCTTTTTGCAAATGCTTTTAACAGCATTTGTTTTAATTTGGGTAAGCCACCTTGAGTTCCAGTATTGGGGGAAAGTGGACATAAATGCATAAATAATGACCCTTCCCACATGGGGGTTTAAAAACAGTGTAGAGCGACCTCTGACGGAGGATTGGGCAGATTACTTTTGTGTAATTCCATACCCCAATCCGCGCCAGGGTGCCCGGAAGTGGCGGCACCGCGTGCTTTTTGAAAACCACTTTTCAAGTGGTTTTTAAAAAGCACGATCATGCAGCCGCGTGCAGCCCCGTCGCAGCACCCAGTGTGGATTTGCAGGCGCATGCAAGGGCGTGCCTGAAGATCTGCCGGGGGTGGGCTTTCTGGCTGGCGAGCTTCTCCGGTTGGTGGAGAGCCTCCGCCAGTCATAAGCCACCATTTTGGGCCCCGCAGGACACCGCGGGACGCCGATGAGTGTGGAGCAGCAAAAACACGCCGCTCCACGTGGCGACGGACTAAGGTAAGCTCCGTTTCAGGACATCTCAGGACATTTTTTCCTTCCTGTGTGAAAAGGGTCAATAATGCAATATTGATAATATTTACAAACTTGGCTTGAAGCTGCCATGGATAGCCAATAAAGTATGCTGCACTTTAAAGGTCCTTCACCACTTATCATATCCTTATCATATCCCTCCCCAAGACATTTCAACCAGTGTCTCTCTCTTTTTTTTTTAGTACTTTGCTGTTCTTCCTCTGCATATGAACATACCTTAACAGACCCTCCATTGACACAACCACCTTCTTGCAAATGACCAAATGTTCAAAATGGCTCTCACTCTGTTAAATATGCTAGTAATGTTGCAGAGCTGTGCAATGAACAAACATGACACCTTAATAATATTGGGAGAAATACTCAGGAAAATGAACAGTGCTTGCATCCCCTCATGGGATTTCTTCAAGCTTACATCCTGTGCCTTCCAACTGTCCTGACTTGGCAGGGAGAGTCACAAGTAATCCTCTAGAGAAACTTGGAACTAAAGCTATGAAAATACATACTGAATTGTATGGGAAAAAAAATTATACAATTCACTACAAATTTTCGGAGCTTTAGTTCCAAGTTTTTCTAGTTTATATTCAACTTTGAGCCAATTTTGCTGCTTAGAGGTTCTACAATTATATCTTCTGCCATCCCACTTTTTCAGCTGCCTTTAAAATATCCCAATCTCTCTCTTCCTCCCCTCCCACTTTCCCCTTTCGAAGCAGTTGAAGTAAGCTAAATACAAACTGGTCTCAAAGTGCAAAAGCAGTTTTCATTCAATTAACTCAGGTGCAGGAGGGAGAAAAGGAAGGACCAAAATCTTTCTCTTCCTTACAGACTCAGGCGAAAGCAAACTTCTACAGCTTGTGTGCCGTTAGTCACTGATAATTTTTGCCAACTTGACCGCACTGTGATCTTGCTTGGCCACCTGTCTCCCGGTTTCTATCTGTGGAAAGTTGGAGGGTATTTCAGTAAGAGAGAGACAGGTAGGTAGGTAGGTAGGTAGATCTTTCAGCAAGATGAAAACATGCCTGTCTGTTACTGGCAGCAGTCTGTTAAAAAATTAAAAATCAGCATTATGCAAATTAGTGTACACCAGATTTTGCCTAAGGACACCACCAATGAGTGATTTTCTACATGCATGTGGGGCCTTTTCAACCCCCCTGAAAAACCTCTCACCAGTGAAATATCTCATGTAATAAGAAGGAATAAGAAGTTCCTGCTGTTGAAGGAACTACAGAGATCAACGTATGTAGACGGACTTAAAGTGTTGAAGGAAGATCTGAACCACTAGATAATTTTGGATGAGCCCCCTGAGTAAGAAGCTGAATGAACCTACAGTCCCAATTTTGTTGCAGAAACATCAGTTCACAAATGAATTTGTGAGATGGTTAGTGAGCAGTAGAAGCTTTAAAAAAAAAAAAAAAAAAGCACGTTTCATGGAAGGGGTTGTGTCAGATTTTGAAGCCAGTGAAAGCAGAAAGAGCGGTATTGACTGAGCCACATAGCTGCACTGGGATTTTTTTTTCTTTTTGCATAATTTTTGTTTTGGACTCAGCGAGCTTGTTTTCAGTGTGCATGCTACAGCTTGCTAAATCCTGTTATTCAAGTTCTGTGCTGTTGAGTTTTCAGACATTGAACAAAATAGCAGCCTTTTTATACTTCCAGATGGCAGAATCCCCTCCTATTTCAGGACAAGTATATATTTTGGGGGCACATTGCAAGCAACTCAGAAAATCACTTCCCTTCACAAGAAGAAGGGTTGCTACTATTACACACTGGAAACTGAAGGAAACACTTCTATGATTGTATGTCTGCAAGAGAGTGATGCACTTAAGGATGAGCAGAGAGCTCCTTCCAAATGTTGCAAACAATAGTGTTGGCACTGCTGCCCACTCAGTCTTGTTTGTGCTGCGGTGGGCTTTCACCTGCAGCAAAAGGAAGTTGTTCTGGGTTTCCTTACTTGCAATTTCCTTGCTCCTCTCTGGAACAAGGGGACACCAGACATACTGCAAGGGCAAAAGCAGTAATGAAAAGACTAAGGCCCTTTCCACACAGGAGTTTAAAAACGGTGTAGAGCAACCTCTGACAGAGGTCGTCTACACCATTATGTGGATTGGGGTGGACTACTTTTGCGTAGTTCCACACCCCAATCCAGGCTAGGGCGCTCGGAAGTGGTGGCGCCACATGCTTTTTGAAAACCACTTTTCATGTGGTCTTTAAAAAGGATGACCGTGCAGCCCCGTCACAGCGCCCGGTGTGGATTTGCAGGCGCACGCAAGGGCATGCCTGCAGATCTGCCGGGGGCGGGCTTTCTGGCTGGTGAGCTTCTCCGGTTGGTGGAGAGCCTCCGCCAGTCGTAAGCCGCCATTTTGGGCCCCACGGGACGCCGAGGAGTGTGGAGCAGCGAAAACGCGCTGCTCCACGTGGCGACAGACTCAGGTAAGCTCCGTTTCAGCGTGGTTTCCCCCATTTCTTCGCCCACGTGTGGAAAGGGCCTAAGAGTAGCAGCTTGTACCTAAAGGTTTCTAAAGACATGGAGGTGGCTTTCAAATATGTCACAGGTAGAATGAGGCCATTCTCATGCATGTAATACCTCTCATTTCATATGAAGAATAACCAACTTGCCCTATACACCAGATTCCTAATGTCTGATTTGCTGTCTTCATTTATTTGGCAAAAACTGATCCCTCACTAGTTTAAAATCAAGATGTGTGTATGTTATCTTCTTGAAGACAATATCATCCTCCCTCCACAGTCACAGGTTTGACCATTGCAAATATGATTATTCACAAGGCATGTGCTTGCCTCCCCCCCCAATTCTCCACCTCCCATTCCCTTACCTTCCTCACCCCAGTTCCTCACCCCAGGCTTGCAAGGCTTGTGTTTAAAATGGATTTTTTCCCCTTTTGGGTGAGCAAAGCCCTCCTCCACTGCTGGAAGCGTGTCCTCTCTGCCACATGGCTGCACACTCTGCTGTGTAATGGTCACTGATTGGTCGAGTGCTGTCTTTGTTCCTACTCCTTTCTCCTTTCTCAAGATGGCAACCAGAAGTATCCAGAACACCAGAACTCGGCACTCCACTCTTCTCTGTCTGAGGGGAAAGTACTGGTAAGCCCTTTATCTTGTCTTTTTTCTTCCCCTGGGAATGCCAAGGCTACAGGCAAAGGAATGGGAGGGGGATCACAGGTAGGGAGTTATTCACAGTTTTTCCACTTTCACAGGGGTTCTACACCCCAAAACCTCACAAATGTGGAGGGACCACTGTAAGTCACCTGGTCAGTTGTCCTGGACAGATTGCAGTACAATGTATTGTATTTCTAGATCAATGTCAAGTGATTATTTCCAAATTTGCATACATACAGGCCTCTAACCATGAAGGCTCTTTTTATAAAGTCTTTTGTTGCTCCTAGCCCCCTTTCCCTCCTCCTCATTCTCTGTTTAGCTGGAAGATTTTTAATGGTATTAGGCCTAAGAGGACAGTCAAGAAGAACTGGAGAAACACATGGTATACCCAACATGTTAAAAAAGTATAAATCCATAAATTGGATCACCAAAATGGAAATAAAAAAAAGGATGGCTGGTGACTGAAAAAGTCTGGATACATTTTGGAAGAAGCCTTGAAATGTTCTCTGGAAATATCACTATCTTTTATTTATGCCAGACTTACCTGATCTAGATGTTTTATTTCACCTGCTCATACTATTAGTTTTGAATAAAACGTTTGCTGAAATGTATTGAAGTGGTCTTCTTTTCTGTGGTGTAGGAAGCTAAATCTTCTACTAAAGAAGCAGAGCACAAGAACACATTTACTTTGTTAACCAAGGTATACTCACAATTGGTATAAGTTCCTGGGCTCCCTTTTTGCTTGTGTACAAGTGGCCACCATACCTAAGAATGGCATAAGTGTCTTTTCTGTCAAACTTAAATTGTTTTCAGCAGTCTGGACCAGCATGGATTGCAACACCTTATGGGGCTACTGCAACAAATATCCTTGTTCCTTAAAATGAGTTTCCTTTTCATTTTTCCTGGAGATTTCTTTTTCTTATGAAATGTCCATTCCCTTTACACTACTCATTTTGACTTCTCTTGATTTTGGATAATTCCTGGAATACGAAAATGCACACAGGCTCCTGTGCCATCATCTGGTTAGGAAAAAGCAGAGATAGAGTGGATCTGGGCATTTCAGCAGCAGATCTAAACTTACTCCAGTGAGCCAGGATGGAACCTGGTGGATTGTGAGCAAAGCCTCACATAACTTTCAGTTTGTTAGCTTCTCAGACTAGGTTCCCTCCATAGTCAGTAGCACATGTTGAGTCTCCCTTATCCAAAATCCAAAAAATTCCAAACCCAACACTTGCTGTTGCCAGATGCCCACTTCTGCCTTCAATGCAGCAGCTGTGGAACATCTGCTCATTCATCTCTAGATCCTCAGTCTCTCTCTTTTGCCACCAGTCACTCACTTCCACCTTCAGGGCAGTGGCTGTGGAGCTCCTGCTTGTTTGTCTCTCAGATCTCAGGGACACCGCAGTTGGCACCTCAAAGGCAAAAGCGGGCAACTGGTGGCAAAAAGACAGAGACTGAGGATCCGAGAGATGAACAAGCAGGAGTGCCACAGCTGCCATCTCAAAGATGGAAGCAGGAGGCTAGTGGCAAAAAGAGAGAGGACTTGTGAAATGACAGCAAAAAGAGAGAGACTGAGGATCTTTGAAATGGATTCATGCCAAACATTACTCTCAGATTCCCTCCCTTTCTCAGACTCTCGGATTCCCTCCCTTTCACAGACCCTCAGTCCCTCCGCAGCCTTGCACACAACACAAGTAGCGAACAAACAAGATATGAGGCTGTTCCAAAAAGGTTCTGTATTCCAAAATCTGAAATTCAGGACACTGCTGGTCCCAAGCATTTTGGATAAGAGAGGCTCAACTTGTATGGTAGAATTTGTAATCTTCACAGTGCCTAGTTTTTTTCTAGGGAGAGCCAAAGAAAGGGAGGCTGGACAGCAAGGAAATAAGAGCAAAGCACAGAGTTGCTGATAACTGGCTGCATTCCCTGCGTGGACTGAATGATACGAGGGAAGACATCTACCAATTGAATATGAACAGCTGGCTGACCTCAAAGGTAAATGCCCATTCTGGTAGTATATACCACATGAACAGGAAAATATGGCATAAACACATGCTGATGCTACAATGCTGCTGAGAGATTACAGGTAAACCTAAGTCACTGAAGTAGACATGTTCTTAAGCATTACTTTAACAGAAAATTTGGTACCTAAGGCAGAAGTAACGTGGAAAGAGTAGGGATAGGTTCCGACACAACCAAACAAAAGCAGTTTGACGTGTTTCAGCAAACTTTTATTTAAGACTAACAATATGCTCATGTGAAATGAAACAACTTGGTCAGGGAAGCCTTGCATAAGTAAACAAAAGCATTTTGAACCTTCTGGAGTCAACTTGAAGACTTTTCCCATAATGCATCCAGGCGTAGCTTTTTCCCCTCAACCAGCTTCCTCATATCTAATGATTGCCATTTTGGCCGCCAAACTTACAGAACTCGGCATATTTTTTTTAACGTATTAGAGGCAGATTTATTTGCTGTTCCCTTTTCTCTCTGTTTTGTTGTTTGTGCTTGTTCACTGCAGGATTCTGGAGGCAGCTGCTGTTTAGTTTGCCTGTTATACGTAAGCACACAGAGCTGGAGAAGAATCTCATACTTTCTCAGCTTGAGCTCTATTGCATTATGTTCCACATATATGCCACTGCAGCCTAACACTGAAAGTCTGTGTTTCTCCAGCCCTCCTTCACCATCTTCCCAATGCCAAGGCTGCTAAAAATAACGTCCAGCTACACAGAGAACAGGGGAAAAGGAAGCAGCCATAAAAAAAACTTTGTAAAAAGGAGCTTCTTTGTCAGAGGCTTTGTTAACTGAGGTCTGCCTATACATCCTTTGAAGAGAGACATTAACCTAGGTAACTAGCTTGATACACCACAAGAAAATAAACTTGGTTAAGATGTGGTGACAACACTATCTAAACCATATTTCCACACCAGACAAAATGTGATGGGGGACAAATTTTTTTCATTAGCTGAACTGGCAGAGGATTTGCTAAACATGAACTTAAAATATATGGGCACCCTTCAGGAGAATGAGCCATTCATCCCTCTGCCCAGTTATTACTTCTACAGGAGATAAGAAGCCCAAGAAATGCTCTATTATGTATGGGAAACTTGTTTTCAAAAACCACTGCAACATCGACTTGATAGGTTCTAGTTGTTCACAAAGTGGGTGGCATACAATATGGCCCTTCTTCATTGGGAAGCATTTCCATCAGTAGAGACTTTTCTTATTGAAGCAGAAAATTGCCTTATGATACCATCAATATTAGGTCTTTCTGTAAATAAATAACCACAACTGTTTTGCTTTAGGTTCTGTGTTTGTTTCCCTATTTATCTTTGACAATGAGTTTATGAGATAGGTCAAGCCAAGAGAATCTGACTGGCCTAAGGTCACCCAGAGAGTTTGGTGTCTCTGGGGGTTTTATACCTGTATGATCCAAATTGCACTCCAACACTCTAACCCCAGGGACTCTTAACATATCACAATATAACTCAACATTAATCACTCTCCCTTCTGGCTTCTGAGATTTTGGAAAACCTGACCTGCATATTTCAAAGAACGTAACTAGCGCAACAGCCATGAGACAGTTCACACACACACACACACACACACACACCTTCCTACAGTACACAGTCCTAGGTCTAACCCTCAAGATCAATGTGACACAAAGAAGCCATGAGAGGTGTGGGAGAGCCTTGTGTAGGCTCATCTCTCTTAACAACTTTCTCTCTATCTCAATACTGTGTATTGGAATGATGGAAGAAGAACAGTAAAGAAGCAACATGTGGAATTCTCAGCTGGTCAGATTTAAAGTGATCTTGCCTTTAAAAAAAACTTCTAAGTTCTGCCTTCTTGACAAGCTTAACCGAGTTATTTTTGGACTATCACTCCCAGAATCCCCTAGCCAACATTGCTCATGGTGATGCTCCCTGCAGGATTCAGAAAAATAACTTTTCTCACTGGCAGAGACCTCCTTCCATTCTCCTTTGAGGCCATTTCCACACTACAGTGCTAAACTGCTGCTATTCCACTTTCAACACCCTGTGGAATTCTGGGGTTTGTAGTTTACTGAGACCAAAGAGCTCTTTGGCTGAGAATTCAAAGTGCCTTTCCCTAAACTACAAATCCCAGAATTCCATAGGAGGTTGATAGTGGAATAGCAGCACTTTAACACTGTAGTGCGGAAATGGGATCAGTTTGGCAATATCGATTCAAAAGGTGGGGGAGACGAACATCCTGAATTAAAGCTCATCTGTCCCTTGCTAAGGTCATTAAAAAGCATCAAAAAGCCTCTCCTTAGCCTTACTTTAAGCGTCATGAACAGAGAAACACTACAAGACCACATTTTAACACTCCATAATTATAGCATTGAGATTCCACTTTAATAACCATATCCTAGGGAATCCTAGGCTATTTCCAGCCTACCCTGTTATAGTGCTATTATTCTACTTTCAACATCCTGTGAAATTCTGGGTTTTGTAGTTTCCTGAGGCCAAAGCGCTCCCTGGTTGACAATTCTAAAGGCTCCTCCCTTAACTGCAAACTCCAGCATTCCACAGGATGTTGAAAGTGGAATAATAGCACCCTGACAGTGTAATGTGGAAATGGCCATAGTATTTGTAGTTTTTTGAGGCATCAAAGGAGCTCTCCAGCTGAAAATTCTAAAAATTCGTCATCTGCAAATCCCAGGATTCCTTAGGATGCTGCCATGGCAGTTAAAGTGGAATCATAGTGCTATATTTTTAGGTAGTTGAAAGGGCCCCAAGTGACAGCTTGTAGAAATGCATTGATCATCTCCTGCTGCATTCCCCAACGGGGATACAGACTTTATTAGTCAAAACTGCGAGGACATAGGAAATCCAATTTGCCATTTGGCAGCTTTGTCAGTGGATTATCTTTCTCTTGCTGTTTCATATCTGGATGTAGAAGACATGATAACCTTGGCAGGTTCCCCCTTCTCTGCCCCACACCCCTTCTCGCTCAATCCAATAGAAGTGATCAGAGCCAGCATTCATGAATTGATAAGCCACTTTGAGGAATGTTTGCCTTGATTAAACCTGATAGGATTTTATGATCTGCCAGGGCTATGCTTCCCTGTGCAATCTCCCCTCCCCCTCCTGCCAAATACTCGGAATGAGTCATTCATCTTTCTCTTATTTCCTACCCATTGTGGTAAACTGATCTTAACAGCTCTTTTCAGTCTTGGCATTCAATGTATTCTAATCACTTCCACTATTAGAGGTATGGGCTGTGTGTGTGTGCGTGTGTGAAACTGCTTAGAAGGGAGAACTCCTAAAAATTTGAAAATCATCAGAAGACAATGTGCACAAACAGGAACCCAAACAGTGACCTCTTGTCATGTTTTGATATTCCCAGCTGCACTGTTGTCCATGTTCCCCTCATTTTATTGATCTGCAATAACAATACAACCTTCTGTATAAGATGTTTAACAGCCTTTCCTTTGGTAAACAGGTTTTTTTTTCAACTAACATTTGCTTTAACAAAGTTCCCATGTTCATAATGTAAAACCTACAGAAGAGGCTTTGTGCCCTTGGAAACTGTCTCATGCAGGGTCATTGTTCAAGTGATGTATTAATTAATATATTTATTCATCTTCTCATTTTGCTCAGGAGCAGAGATCAGAGAAAGAGATTTTCATCTGAAAATAATTATACCCTGTTCCAAGCAAATAATGATAATAATAATAGTAGTAGTAGTAGTAGTAGTAGTAATAATAATAATAATAATAATAATAATAATAATAATAATTCTTTGTGACTTATTTCTATGCCAAATTATGTCTTTACCTTAAGCACATGGTTGCTACTAACTTGTATCATCTTTGCATGTCTCCTGCTAATATAGTGTGAGTTCATGTTTGGCATTTTTCCCTCTGTTTTGCCTTGTTCTGCTTCACTGGCATAGAAGAAAGTGTAACAAGAATTGAATCAGCCAGATAGATAGGTAGATAGATACAGACGTAAATACACAAACCTCTCTCTCTCTCTCTCTCTCTCACACACACACACACAAACATGTATATATCCCCTGTAAAAAGATGTCTTATTCCCCACATTGTGCAGTCTATTTCCTTCTAAATACAATAAAATAAAATAAAAATAGAACACTGTAAATATGTGTGAGATAAGTTATTAGAGGTTCTTTGAAAGTGTTCTGGGTGTTCTGAAAACACACACAAACTTTTTCTGTGCTAGAGTGAGTTCTGGAGCAAATGTACACACTAATATCAAGCATGTTGAGCAGCTATTGCACAGTGCCCATACCATCACTTAACACAAATCTTTCATTGCCAAGCCACCCTTTGCAACTTTTAAAATATGCACAAAGTTCAGAGAAAGGGTCAAGGTGAAGGTGCAATCTAAATGTATTCATGTCCCTTGCGGGGGAAAAAATTCAAAATGGACTGTACTTTTGAGGCATAAGGGATGAGAAATGGTGTTGTTTATCAGTACAAAAATTAGTAGAACACACTAATACTAAACTTAAGTAAAAACAAATAATTTTAGTAGCAGCAGGAAAATTCAATAACTAAATTGCTCTGAAATATGCAAAAAAAATAAGACAGTTTATTTTGTTTAACCTAGCACCTAGGAGCTTTCAAAATGGGTACCTGGAGAACAAATGAGGAGAGAGAGTGTTCTAAAGATATGGTGCAACCACAGAAAAGGTTCTTACCCCATAGCCACTCACCAATAATCTTAACTATTATGCAGGTTTATTTAGGTGGTCCTTCAGATACATATCCTGAAATCTTATGCACACTTCCATAGGAAGAAGCTCTGTGTATCAAATGGAACTTAGTTAGGAGTAGGCATGTAAAAGGTTGCACCTGAATTGCAAACTAAGGCTATTTCTGCACTACAATGTTATAGTGATACTAGCATATTTACCCGGCGTTGGCCAGGATTTTCTCACAGATAATACATGTTAGAAATGCATTAGGAATTACCTTCCCTTCCCTTAGGAATTAGATGCGGTTGAAATACACAGATTTGAGATCCTGTGTCTCTAATTCTCCAAACAGCCTTGTCCAGTACTTGTAACTTTTCCCCATAGTCCCCAATCCAATCTGAATACAGAGTTGTTAATATACAGAGGTTTGGTTTCTGAGGGAACACACTGGTCTTCTCCTTGCTGCTAAGGCTCGTCTCCAAACCAACCAGTCAGGCCCAAGAGCTCTTCGGCTGAGAATTCTAAAGGCCTCTCCCTAAACTTCCAACCCCAGGATTCCATGGAATCTTCACAGGCAGCCAATCATGTGAGGTCTTCTCACCTGACACTGCCAATCATATGAGGTCTTCACCTGCCTGACACAGACAAGCTCACAAACTTTGACTTTTATATATTAGAATATTCCACTTTCAACAATCTATGGAATCCTGGGGTTTGCAATTTAGGGAGGGGCATTTAGAATTCTCAGCTAGAGAGTTCTTTGGCCTCAGTAAACTACAAACCCCAGAATTCCACAGGATGTTGAAAGTGGAATAATAGCACTATAACAGTGTGGTATGGAAATGGCCTCAATCTGAGGCCTTTATGAATTAAATCTCACACTTGTAGTAGTCACCGTAGTAACATCACTATTAGTAATTCTTAATATTAGATTTCTGCCACTTTTACAAATTAATCATGTACAAATTCATATATAAAATTAAAAGTATAAAAACAATATTTTTTTAAAAAGGAGCATGACAATCCCAACAGAAGGCATAGAGCCTTTCAAAGCAGAAGACTTTGCACTTTGTTGTTGTTACTGTGTGCCACAAATCATTTCTGACTATGGCAATCCTACAGAGGACTTAAGCAATTTTCTTGACAAGATTTGTTTGGAGGGGGGGGTTGCCATTGCCTTCCTCTGAGGATGACAGAGTGGGACTTGTTCAAGGCCACACAGTGGATTTCCATGGTCATGGCAATTTGATACCTGACCTTCCCGACTCTTAAGTATACCGCACAAAAATCTTGTTAAAACAGAAAAGTCATTCATATTGTGATGCTATACATGTCAGCTTAGAAGAAAGTCTTGCTGAATTCAGTAGACTTACCTCCACTGTAAGTGTATTCAGTATGGCAGTGAAAGGAATTACTTCTTTATAGGATAGAATCAATGGGCTATGTTGTCCATAATATACTGTTTTGACTATAGGCTTGAAAAGTTTTAGACCCAATCCCCAAGGAATTTGTCTATTGACAGCTATTAGCCATGAACATTAGTTAAATGGAACTCACATATTCAGTAGCTGTATAGGTATTACGTTGGAGGATGTGGTGAGTCCATCTGAATCTGTTTTGCTGAGACTGTGATAGAAAAAACACCTTAGACAAATCATGTAAAGTGGGAATTAAACCCAAAGCAGGAGTCCCACAGCCCCTGTCATGAGAAGCATTGGCCACCTGCCGCCCTGTTATTTTCCTTCCCTTCTTTGAGGCTTCCAAAAAGTATCTAGCTGACCACTACTGGAGTCAGGATGTTGGGCTAGATATGTTCAAGGTGTGATTCAGCAAAGTTGTTATATTCTTATCTGAGTTTGTGGCGTGCAGCCTACATCAAGATGACCGATTAACTCATGAAATGATGACTTCTTAACTCTTTTGACTGTAGGCTATTTGAACAGTTCATTACTAAATTAAATTAAACTACTCAGTTAAATCAGACATCTGAAATAAATGTGAAGATTACTGTTGATTTGAGCCTGGGAAAATGAAGCAGATGGAGCAAATCCAAATCATCCAAAATATAATTAGGCTGGGATTTTTTTTTTCTTCTGATTAAAAGCAATCTAAGGACATTTTTTCCCTACTTGCTTCACAGCCGTTAGATTTTCCCAATGACTCTTTCAATCTAAATTTGGAAAACCAAAAGGTGTGCTGCATTTATGCAGGTCTCCATGTTCCAAATGTGTGGGACCACGGAATATATGTATTTATTATTTTACACTTATCCACCTACTTCCACTGTGATTGCTGCCTTTTCTAAAATGGAAACCATTTACAACAACCTAAGCTTGGAAAAGTTACCTTTTGCACTCTAGCTTCCATGATCACTAATTCAACATGTCCAGTGGCCATGCTGGCCATAGGATTCTGGGAATTGTAGTCCAAAAAGTAACTCTTCCCAGCTGCGGTAAAAATGTATGTACTCGTTGTCCATAAGGAGAGCAGCACAAACTGCAAATTCAACCTCAATAAGCCCAAATGTCATTGTAATCCCCCCCCCATTTTTTTAAGGATGCACAGAAGTCTAAAAAAAAGAAGATTCAACAGGTGTGCTGGCTGGAGGATTCTCAGAATAATAGTCCTACCAAGTTAACTCTGAAGATGCCTATGCTTCATAAGGTGGTACTAAATGTGATGGGTGAGCAAACTGTTGCTTTTGGGTGACATGTGGACCTCAGGAACACTTTCATGGCTCCCAATGTCCCCCGGGGTCAAAAGATTGAACAGGAAGTGACTTCCTGTTGTAAAAAGAAAAGCATCTTCTGGGTCTAAAATGGTTTGGGGGGGGCAAAAACATGGCAAAAATGGCACCATGCATCCTAGAAAGCTAGAATTCTTTTGTAGGGAAGGTATAGCAGAGGTGCAGCATTCAAGATCTCCTGAGGGCTAATGTGTCCCTGTAGCCCACCCCTCCACGGTATGGTGCCATATGGGCGGGATGGGAGCTCAGTGATTCTTCATACCTTTAACAACTTCTCCTATAATAGAAAGAAATTCAGTGAGTGGGAAACATGTCAGAAAGAGTTACAGAAACATCTGGGCACTTCATTTCTTCATATACTGAATTAAGACCAGCCTGTTATTAGGGAGAGTGGGGTGATTGTTTGAGGCCATTTCCGCACTAGCCTGTTACAGCACGATGATTCCACTTTCAACATCCTCTGGAATCCTGGGGTTTGCAGTTTCGGGAGGGGCCAGGCGGCCCCTCCCGAAACTTCAAACCCCAGGATTCCAGAGGATGTTGAAAGTGGAATCATCGTGCTATAACAGACTAGTGCGGAAATGGCCAGAGACAGCAATAGCAGCCTTCTGCCTTTTCTTGTTGGATACCACAGCTTGTCCTCAGCCCTACACAACTTATCCTGAGCTCCTGAATGCCTCAGCTGCACTGGAAGTCAGTCTCTCTATGGTAGTATTGAAGCATGATTCTGCTACCAATCCATCTGGTCTCTGTATGTCAAAACGACAGAGAAGGTGCCATCTTGTCCTTCATCTCAGGCTGCAAAATTATGTTGGCCTGGACTTGCCCAAAATCAGTCTCTAGCATCATACTTCAAGCATGCTAAATTACCCTCCTGCTTCAGACTACAGTGAGGGATCACATGACTCAAAGAAGCATCATATTTAAGAAACTTTCCCCACAGCCCCACTTAAAAGAACTTAGGTTCAGGGTGAGTATGCTTTGCATCATGCAAAATGTTCCTTTTCACCCATCTTTCCTTTCAGAACAAGAGCTTGAATCTGAGCCTGTTTTCATGGAGGGTGGTGTAAGCCAGTTTTTGTTTTTTTGTTTTTTTGACTTCTCAAAAATACAAATATTCATTTCCTTTCCCACCCTTTGAAAATGAAGTAAGGGTGAGGGAAACAGTGAACAATGACTTACACGGGAAGTACAAGTGGCATTCTGAACTTGCACACCAACAGTTTCTCTTTTAAAAAAAATCATTTTAACATATTTTCATTGTCCTCCTTGGTGTTAATATCTTTCAAACAGCCATTGTGGTGAAACTGTTATTTGAACTCAGAAGTGTTACATCATGTCCTGAATCCATGGATCAGATGTCTTTCTGCTATCTGGACTGTCAACAGAGTTGTCAAATCGAAAATAAGCAAGCAGCCTACAGAAATCAAATGCCTGCCCTCTCCCAGCCATTTAATCTCACCACTCCAAACATTTTCCCTGTTACCTCCGAATCGCTCCTTGCCATTGTATGTCTCAGTCAGTTCTGTTGGCATTACTCTGCTGGGCCTTAGGCATTTGTTGAGGAATCTAACAATTCCTTAATTACATGAGTGGGCAGAGGTTGGAATTCCCTGAGCATCCAGATTACCTCTCTAATGTAAACACACAGCACAGGTCACCTTCGTACACATTTATTTTCCTGTGTATCCAAATATGTACTCGCACAACACCTCATTATCCAAATTATATAAGAATGTGAAAGTGCATCCTCTTCTAAATGCACATACTGAGAAACCATTCCAAGCAACACAACACTTATATCAGTGTGGAGATGGCAACTTTTACATGCTTGTACTCACTGCATGGTAGTTTTGCATGTTACTTTGTAGAAGTTTATGCACATCAGATATCTATGCTGACTTCCTGTTTATTTGTCCATACCCACTCCTCTTATATCCCATAGGCATCCTTTCTTTCTCCTCTCACCATTTTTCCCTCACTCTCCTCTGTAGCAACAAACATGAGAGGAGCCTGTCTCTGTGAAATACTCCAGACTTTCCTGATACCACATAGTAGCTTCCTTTTTCCTACTTCAAGAAGATGGATCTGTTTTGATTATGCAAAAGTATTCATGGGTAAAGCTATTTTTAGATACCATAGAACAAGGACTGTGACCAAGATTCTGCGTTGTCATCATTACTGTGATGACAAACCTCCATCATGGTAGTTACAACTTATGATGCCCCTTTCAACCTATCTTCACAGCCTGACAGCACCCCTGCCTAAATGTTTCAGAGGTGCTAGAGATCAGCGCACTGGGAAATGGTCTCTGAAGCATGCTCTTGGTGCAGAATGTCTTGAAAGCATGCAGCTGGAGAGACTCCTTGGGGTCCTACCTCAATTGCTTGTCCTAAAGGACCTTGTGACTGGGAACATGCTGTGAATGTTACTTCTCAATGCGCTGATCTCCAGCACCTCAGAAATGCTTAGGTCAGGGTGCCGCCAGGCTACAAAGGTAGGTTTTGGGGTCATGTTCTCTTGTTCATGAATATAAACATGAGTCATCACGAGTTGGGATATCATAAATCAGCTTATGATAATAATAATAATTGCTTAATAGGATGCCAGCCTAAGTTTATTTATTTCTCTGCAAGACCTGGGGGTGGTATGCAACTGGTACTTGTTCAGCTTCTGCCTTGTCAATAAACTTCTCTGCTTTCTCTTATTTGTAGCAGTTAACTGTGGCTAATTTATTAATTTCAAAATGCTTATTAGGTGTCTTTCTACCTCAGAATACATGGAGTTACACAAGACAATATATATATATATATATATATATATATATATATATATTGCAAGATAATATTCACACAAAATGAATGAAGTCAATTAAAAAAAATGGTGGCAAGCAATTCAAAATATTTGACCTGGCTGAAAAAGGAAGCCCTGTATCACTAGCGTTCTTATAACATGGAGTAGGAATCAGGCAACCCTCAAGGTGTTGCTGAACTGCAACTCCGATAGCATAGCCAATGATAAAGAATGCTGGGAGCTGCAGTTAAAGCTACATCTAGTGGGCTATATGATTTCTACCTGCTGTAAAGAAACAGGTGGACCATAACTGAATCATAGGACTTCAGCTGAAAACAACAACCCAGTATAAAATAGTAAATAATTCTTCTTTCGTTCTTGCATGCAAGAACAAATCATTTCAATAATTTTCTTCCTGCTGCAAAAGAATATAAGATTTCTGAGAGTTTTACATTTTTCCAGCAGTATTTCCTCTCTCAGATTTTTTTTTTCAGGAAAGCCATTTGTACAAAAACAAAACAAAAAAGCCTGCTTCCTCTTTGCTGTCTTATTAAAAACCACTGAAAAACTTTCTTTTTCAGAGAAGTTTCAAAAATGGGGTTTAATTGTTGCTGTACTATAGATTCCTTCAATGTTGATGGTGATAAGGCAGTGTCATTGTCATCATTGTCATCATCGTCGTCATCACCATCATCATCATCACCACCATCATCATTGCCATTAAGCTACTCCATTGTTAAAATGTCGCTTCTTCCCGTTTGATTTCTGTTCCTGGTGCTAAAGCATATCAAAGTCACAAATCCCTTTGTGTCGATATGGGTGAGCATCTCCCATATATTGGCAACTTTCTGTTTTTCACAATTGTAATGTGTAATTGTTTTAATTACATTGTAACCATTTTAATTTTTATGCTGCCTTCTGTCTAAGGACCTTTTCACACTACACTGTTATAGTGCTATTATTCCACTTTCAACCTCCTGTGAAATTCTGGGGTTTGCAGTTTATTGAAGCCAAAGAGCTCTCTGGCTGAGAATTCTCAAGGCCCCTCCGTAAACTGCAAATTCCGGGATTCCATAGGATGTTGAAAATGGAATAGTAGCACTATAACAGTGTGATGTGGAAAGGTCCTAAGTTTTGGGGTAATAGATGAAGTATAAAAAGTTTGTAATAGTAAGTAATTATGAGAGCCAGCATGATATAGTGCTTTCAGCATTGGACTACTGCCCTGGAAACCAGGGTTCAAATCACTGCTCAACCATGGGAACCCAAAGGTTGACCTTGGGTAGGTCATATTCTCTCAGCCTTAGAGGAAAGCAAAGGTTAGCCCTCTCTGAACAAATCTTGCCAAGGAAACACTGTGATAAGGTTGCCTTAGGATTGTCATAAGCTGGATGTGACTTGAAGACACTTGACAACAACAAGCAGTAAGTATAAATGTTACGTTTGTGTTTATTGAAGAGAACCATGGTCACCAGCCCTGTTACCAACATCCGTGTGCCCCGCACCTAACCTCTGTGCATTCTCAGGAAACCCTAACTAGGAAGCTTAAGCATACACAGCAGTATGAGCACAATCTATCACACTTAAATGGGAAACTTGGCTGCACACAGTCAAGGGGAAAAGGTTTCTTGCATACAGCAATCTATGTGTCAATTCTTTGCTTGGACTTTCCGTGAAATGTGGAAAGGCCGTGTCCTTTTCCTTACCCCACCTCTGGGATGCCTAGAGGTTAATCTGGATATACTCCAGCCTTCCCCAACTTGCAGCCCTCCAGATAGGTGAGACTGCAATTTCCATCACTCCTAGAGCTAAGACCAGTTGGGAATGATGGGAGTTGTGATCACACACATCTGAATGCATGAGGCTGAGGAGTAACTAATATTGGCTGGTATTCAGTATTGCACTTGCAGATGTGTAACCTAGAGTTATAGATGAATAACTGGTCTATTCACTAACATTATATGGTTGTACTGGAAACCTACCTAAATACCACCCTAGGCCACCTTAAGCACCAGCAGCCTAACTCAGATGAAGGAGGTCTGTTCCATGTTGGATTGGGGCACAGGGAGGACAACATTTCCTTCCCACTCCTGCCACCCAGTGAGACTGAGACTATCAGAAGCAGG
>CAOLHI010002550.1:0-249382 GCA_948474755.1 Ctenosaura bakeri | reverse complement strand
CTGAAAGAGGTACTCTTGCTACCATTTAACAATTGTTAGAAGACCTACAGGTAAATCTCATGCTTGATGTTCACCAGTATATCACCATATAATTTACTGCCAAAAGACAGATTTATACTATAGCAAGATTATAGAAATTAGAAAAGTGTCAGATTTCTCCAAGAAGTTGGAGGGGCTGGTTGAGGCACCTGAAAGAAAAGGATATCTCCGATTCTCAGAATCTTCTTTTAGTAGCTTGAGGTCATGGGAACAGCTTTGTATCAACTCGTCCAATTTCTTCTCCTCTTGGTTGAGTTCTGCTACTTCCTTAGACAAGCCTTGACAGTGTGCCAACGTGCCCCCAAAATCAGATAAGCTGCAGCCCCTTCAAACAAATAAGGCATTCCTAGAGCTTACTAGGTTCAGTACAAAAGAGAGTTTCTTTTAAGATCTCATCTGGCTATTTAGTTCAAAATTTGTTCTTGAAGATTTGGCAAGTCACATTACCTGAAAAAACTAATGTATCAATATTTGGATAAACAAGATTAAAAAAAATACATCCCCCCTTTATTTTATTCTAGCTTCTGCCAATCATTTTCTAATTTTTCCTTTTGAAAAAGATTGCTTTCCCCATACATAAGGCTAGCTATTCACTGGCAACTTTTTGGCTGGAATCTTCTGTTGAGTAGTGACAGTAGGTGAAAACTGTCTCTTTCTTGCTTCCATTTTAATGTTTGCTTAAAGTTTCTGTATATTTGAAAGACTTGAAGGAAAGAGGGTTTTTTTTTTTACTCTTTTGGTAGATTGCAGAATTCTTCTCCACCTGGATACACAAGCAGGGCACTAGACAGAACTCCAGACTAAGAAAAGCTTGTCCTCCTTTCTTAACATCATTATTCTATTTCTTGCTTTGGAACCAAAATTAATACAAATAGTATATGAAAAATGCTTGGATATAGCAAAGCATCCTTTGCCATACCCAGGCATTTCTTATATAATACTACAACATTCTCTAGAACTCCATACCAAGGAAAGCTATCTTGGACTCCCCCCAAACTAAGAATTTTTTATTCAGACAAACTTGTCAATTGACCAGTTGCTGGGGCAGTGACTTTCTAACAGCTACATTTTTAACTGCATGCTTTTAAATTCTGTCTTCTAGTTATTTTAAACTGTGCCCTTAATTTAGTCTTGATCTCGTTTTGTGTTTTGATTATATATTTTTATTTGACATTAGCAGATGCTGACTTGGGCCCCATTTGTCAGAGAAAAGAGTGAGCCAATAAATAAATAAAATGTTTTCGCGAGGGTTTTAACAGCACCAAACACCAAAAAATGTCACTCTATTGTTATTCAATATTTCCAGAAGAATTGCCTTTCTGGATCAGAGGAAATCAGACCTTTATGAGACACTGTGTAAGTGTATGAGCTATGAAGGAATCCCTAGCTGAACTAAAATACTGCACAATGAAGCAGAATCAAATAGACTGAACTGCTTGTATCAGCAGAACCAGGACGATGGTGATTCTCTATCCCCTTGTAATTCCGCTCCCCCCCGCCACATGCACTCTGGAGTCTTTGAAGTTTTTTGCTCAAGAACAGCCACTTTAAAGACACTGACAGTATGTTCACCCAATGCTTTTTGAATACTGCCATTTCAGATGCCAGATTTGTGCCCATTTATTCTGTTGCACGTAGATTGGACTCCTGGTCCTACAAGGAATGCAGCAAGCCATTTGCTGGAAAATGATGGTGTTAGAAGATAAGCAAGTACATGAGCTCAAGATATTGTGGACGAAACTACTGGATTCTGCAACAGTTGCCAAAGTCGACCTGGGGACATACTTCACATCTGCACCCACAGACCTTGTGGCAATATTCAAAAACCGGAGGAGGAACATTTCAGCCTCCCAGGACACTGTCT
Organism: Ctenosaura bakeri; assembly: GCA_948474755.1. NCBI lineage: Eukaryota > Metazoa > Chordata > Lepidosauria > Squamata > Iguanidae > Ctenosaura > Ctenosaura bakeri. The sequence goes on along the minus strand of CAOLHI010002550.1, from coordinate 247,479 downwards.
CCAGCCCCCAGTTTTTAGCTGAACCTAAAAACTACAAAGATAGCTAAACAAGAAGTCAGTAAGATATTCAATATCATATGTCAAATTATTAATGCAAGAACATTTGTGTTACTTCTCAGTAACTGTTATGCTAATTGCCACAGTAAGACAATGTTCATTGTGTGTATTTTTTGCATTTCAATTCTTTCTGATCCCATTAATTACAATCTTACATCAACCAACCCACACACCCAAGCATGTGTATAACAATTTGCACAAATTAGACAACAATGTAAGCATATAATGAAGGCATTTTAGCTCATGAAAGCTTGCCATCAAAAATATGAAGGTGAAACTGAAAGGCCATTTCTGCACTACGCTCTTATAGCACTATTATTCCACTTTCAACATCTTACAGAATCCTGGGGTTTGCAGTTTAGGGAGGGGCATCTTTGGCCTCAGTAAACTACAAACCCAGAATTCCACAGGATGTTGAAAGTGAAATACTAGCATTATAACAGTGTACTGCAGAAATGGCCAAAGACATGCAACACTCCTATAGTCAACATGAATACAGAGCTGTGATACTTACATCCACTGAATGTTGTTTTTGGATTTTTTCTTAATGAGGTGGATGCCTTCCAGAACATTGGTGATATCATAAATCCTTCTTTTTTGTACCTTAAGGACTTCTGCTGCTTTATTCAAATCTACAACACCATCTGGAGATTGGCTCAGAAGCTGAATAAACCTCTTTGTAAGGAGACCAAGTGATGTATCATATCGTGTCTTTTCTGAAGGAGATTTGGGAGCTTGAAGAAAAAAAGCTTATGTCATGACAGTTCTGAAATTGGCATACCATTTCATTAAAAAAAAATTAATCCAACAATCAGGTTCACACACAATTGTAAGCCAGTTTGTGACTTCCTGTGATTGAATCTATACCCGTACACCATGACTTTTGCCATGGCTGGTCTCAAAAAATGTCAGTTTTCAGGACTTCACAGATTGTTATACAGAACTCTGATTCCTCTTCTGTATGTTATCGTCCGCAGTGTTTCTTACACATGAACGCTCAAAAATATCCATATAGGCTAAACATGCATGAGAACGACACTTAATAATATAATATTTAAGGGCTTACAAGCATTTTTTCTTTAGCATATTTGAACAAATTACACTAAACTGTAAATACAGTGTAACTGCTCATTTTAAATTAAAAACCTCCCAACCTATACATTCCTTTTAATTCCAAACCTAATCAGCATTCACCAAAAACTCAATTTTTCCCTGTACAAAATTTGTAAAGGAAGAATAGGAACAAATGAAAAAATAAGAAATACCAGAAGTCTAACCAACCCCCCCCCAAAAAAAAACCCCCAGAAAAATAGACTTAAAAGGGAAAAAAGAAAGGGAAAATAGAAGCCATAAATGGAAGGCCAACAGGAAACTGGAAGATACGCCCAAGTCTTCATACTGAAACACATCAACAAATATTAATGGAATCTAAGAGGTCCTAAAGTATGATTCTATAGATAGTTCCTATGTCTGTGTAATAATAAATGTCTATGGTTATCACAATTCATCAAGCTATCTTACTGTCTGTCTTTGGCCACCAAAATTCATCCAGGTATCCTACTCGATATCTCAAAATATGACAATATTTTTCACCACTATCCAAGTTCTGCTTCATAGTTTTGTTTTACACAACAAAATGGGGTGTTGCCATAATTCATTGGGCCATCATAGCAGAAACTTTAAAATGTGACCCTTGTTTTGGTTATTGCCCAAGTTGCAGCACCCAGTTTCTATCAAAACTCTAAAAGGGGGGCTTCCTTAATGCAAAAAGGAGGGGCTGTCATAAGAAATAGAGACTTTTTTAAAGGATAGAAAACAGGGGAGAACTCTCTGTATCATTACTTCCAAGATTAGTGAGAGAAAGCGGGGGGGACAAGAAATGGGGAGATGGCTAAAGCAGTGTTAACATTCCTGAAGTTCAAAATAAGGCAGAAAAACGGGAGAGGGCTCTTTGAAGTACTACTAGTTAAGACTCATGCACTCAAAAAGTAGTAGAGAAGAGACAGGAAAACAAGATCCTTTAGGAGAGTAGCAGTACAGCAAATATACACTTCAGCTAGCATTGTATAAATACAATGTTGTTGATAGTATATGCTTCATGATTGCATATATTCTTTTTGAAATTCCAACTTATGAACATATATATATATATGTATATATATATATCTTACTAAAATATTTATATCCCACCTTTTATCCAGAGAGATCAAGGTGGTGTACAATAAAAATTTTTTAAAAAAATCTTAGCATATTTAAGAAAGTAGTAATAATTAAAATGATTTTTAAAAGCTAAAAGATGTTTTAAACAATTAACAAATTAAAAAGGTTAAAATAGTAAACATGAATTTAAAACCATGTGCATAAGAGTTTTTTGTGAAACCTATCAGGTCCCAAAAGCCTTCATGAACAACTATGTTTTTATTTGGTACCTAAACATTAGCAGTGTTGATGTCAATCAGACCTCCAAGGGGGAGGATGTGTTCCATATCTGGGGTGCCACAAGAGAGAAGGCATCTCCCATGTCCTCACACAGCATATTGCTTTGACTGATGGGACACAGGGAAGGGCCCCTCCAACAGACCTTAAACCTCAACATTTAGCCCTCCATATCTATGGATTCTATATCCACAGATTCAACCAACCATGGCTTGAAAATATTCAAAAATAAATCCAAAAAACAAACCTTGATTTTTGCCATTTTATATAAGGGACATCACTTTAATACACCATTGTACATAATGGGACTTGAGCATACATGAATTTTGGTACCTACAAGGGGTCTTGGAAGCAAGCCCTAGCGGATACTGAGGGCCCAGTGTAATTGCTTACAAAAGCTAACAGAATCTTGAAAATATTTCCTTTAGAACAACTCACTGATCAGTTATGACCAATGAACGTTTGCTCTGTATAACAATTCCTGCCCTAACTTTTGGAGGATACTGAAACGTGCAGTGTCAGGTTTGCTATGTGGTGGTATAAAATTTGACCTCTTGGGCCAATCCTCATCTCAACCTTTTAAGAAAACAGTGTAGGGTCGTTTTGTTGCAGAATCAAAAAATATGAGTCCAGGCAGGGCTTCCAAAAATTAAGTAAACTACACAGGCTTGTCATCTTCAGAAAGTCAACTAGCCCCTTCAATCCAAATCTCGTCCTTGTGTTTGTTTACCAATCTGAAACTTTGAAGATGAATTATGCATAACAGATAGTTTAAGTTCAGTATGAGTAGAATGTCAAATGTTTAACAGAAAGGAATTGTTACAGCGCGCCACAGAGTTCACAAAGCTGTGGTTATACTATTTCAGTACAGTAAACCAATGGATGAATGTAGTGAGACTTATCTCACTTCTCACAGACGTGGGACAACAGAGGAATTATGCTGTGAGATGAGCTGTCATAATTTTGACTAAAACTAACTCACAGGAAGATTACTATACAATGAACTGCAGCCCTTCAGAAGAGGTTATTTTTCCTTTTATTTGTGACTTAAAAATTTGGGACCTCTAACACACCTTTGCCATACAAATAACCAAAAAGTTTCCTTACTTCTTGGACTATCTGGGCTTCTAGTTGCAGCTCTTCCTTTCCCCTTTGGTGTCCTTAACCCTTCAGCGAGAAACTGCTGTCCACTCTCTCCTAGTTCTAGTCTTCGCTTTGCCTGTAAAGAACAGAGTTCTTATAAAGATCAAAATCAAACTTGTAAGATCAAGCTCAGCCTAATAAGACCTAGCAATCAGGATGCCCGGGGCCTTTCCCAACATCCTAAACACTTTTTGCTAATCTTATTTTCAGCAAAAATGCTATCTTTTATCATACTCACCTCAGTGGATACCAAACTCTTGAACTGTTCAAAAATGAAAGCCTCCATATTCCTGTGTTGATTGGTGTATGCAACCAAGAGTCTGGCACCCAACATAGGCTATATTCACAAAAGATTACCTTCCTCCCCATCATGCAGTTCGACCTTTCTCTCCCATATCATTCATCCTCCCGTACTATGAGAGCATTACTAATTTTTCCCCTCCCAGTCTAGCGGTAGGCAGAATTTGGAAGTGCCTGTGCCTTTACTGTGTACTTCACTTGGCCTTTCTCTCAAGCCACTAACAGAACTGAAACAGATAATAACTGAATAACCCACCTCAGATTTGTTATAGTTAATTGCGACCAGTTTAATTACTCAGAACATTTATGGTTTGTTACAGATGATCAGGCTGCTTTTGCTGAACCCTTCAACCAAATATATTACTTCCTAGTATGCTGAATCAGGCCTTCTCCACTGAGATAGCAAAAGCCTCTAGTGTGGCAGTTTCAGATAAAGTCTGGTGGCTATATGTGAGTACTGACGTTAGCATTATTTTCAAGTCACACCAGTGAAGTTCTTTTGTTAAGCAGTATTATTAAATTAGAGAAGAGTATCTACGTACACCATAAACAATTAAAAATTTGCACTATGGAGATAAGAATACCAGCCACACAAGTCAACTTTGATATGGCAGCCTCTACCCTACTGAACTAGAATTCTCCATTTTTTAGCAGCCCAGAAAGCATATGCCATACAAGCTACGAACAGAATACAATTTTATAATCAATTTTAGTTATTTAAGCATAACTATAAAATATGAACAAGCAATGTACCCAGTAAAACCGCATTCAGACAGAACAAAATAAAGTAATATGTTCATGAATGTATGACTAGTACAGTGCAACATGAAAATGTCAAATATACACAGACAACATAGGTGCTAACTGTGGGTATCTGGAAACAAGATTAAATCATGAAAACTTACTCTTACCAAAATCACTAGACATATTATCAAGTTGGTGTGTCCCCTTTCTTATGATGAACATAATAGATAGGTACATGCCACCTGGAAATGCTATTCAAACTTTTCCACCAACTTCTTTTCTTGTCTTTATTACCAAGATTTTTACTAAAAGACAAAATCCCCAATCTTGCCACTATGCTTTGTTTGTAGAAACAAATATATGTAACGTGGAAAGCAAAAAAAGAAGAAGAAGCCCAGAGTAGAAAGCCTGCTTTGAATATAATGGTAGTATGTTCTGTTTGAGACACCTTTGACTGTACTACGTAGGGATTAAAAGACTTGTGACTTTAAAGTCACAGCTGAATATGAAACTAAATCTAAACACTTCTACTACACAGCTGAGTATATGACAAAACTGATTGTATGCTATCTAGCAGCCATCAATGGCCATTTCCGCACTAGCGTGTTATAGCGCGATGATTCCACTTTCAACCTCCTCTGGAATCCTGGGGTTTGCAGTTTCGGGAGGGGCCAGATGGCCCCTCCCGAAACTGCAAACCCCAGGATTCCAGAGGAGGTTGAAAGTGGAATCATCGCGCTATAACACGCTAGTGTGGAAATGGCCAATGTCTTGCAAGATATAAAACTATATCTAAAATGAAGGGCATGCCTAAGTGGGAATCTTTATTATATTGCTAATACTTCTGATGCAAGAATTTAGTTAAAGAGAGTTAAATTTAGTTAAAGAGAGATTCCCTACTTGAAATACTCATATATTCCATGAGAAATCCACATGTTGGCATAAGCACTATAATTATAACAAAAGCTTTCGGGGAAATTCTCTAAATATCTAAATGCAAGGACTTTGAAGAACTGGCCTGCTGCTTCCAGATTTAAGAACACAAACACAACCACCAAATTTTAAAAATGCATCCTTCGGAGATGATGTGGTATATGCGCTTTTCCCCCCTGCCAGCACCATCCATTTAGATTATGGATTTTTTTTTCTTGGAACTGGCCCAACTCTCCAGCATCTTCTTTAAAGCTTTAAAGTCAAATTTTATTTGAATTGACTGTTAGTTTGGGATTTAGATAGTATTATCATAGATAGTCAATAGAATAGTTTCACCCTTCATACGTGGACGTTTTTGTCTCAGAAAACATACATCCAGAGTCAAACTTTATGTCTGTTGCAACTTGCCCAGAGACATATATGCAGGTTTACTAATGACTCAATTCTCAAAAATAGCACTGTCAGCTATGAACTGAAAATGCAAATAGGCAAAGCATATTGACAACAGTAGGATCTTAGCAGATACTTATTTACTTAAACATCTTGCCCACAATAACTCAAGATGTCCAACACTATAAGGCTTACCTGAAATTAAGAAACAAATGTTAATTTTGGTTATCAGCATGCCTTTTGCAATGGTTATTTTCCTTCCTTTTACAAGCTCTAGGCCTAAATCCAGTATTAGTCCCAACTAGAGTTAACACACTGAAACAAGTGAAAAGTCAAAACTTCTGTAAATTCCACTGCTTTCAATTATTCTACTCTACAGTCAGCCCTCCATATTTGCAGGTTTGACTTTCACGGTTTTATTTGCGAGTTTCTTCAACCCCTGCTCCCCCACCCCCATCGCAGGCACTTCTTTTCCAAGAAAAGTTTGCCTTTTAGCCATTCCAATAAAGCTGTGCGCCCTTTTAAAAACCCACCTCTGATCATCTTTGTAATCCTCTTCCTCCACCAGCCACTGCCTGGCCAGCTAAGGACAACTTGCACCCCAATTTCTCAGCACCACAAACCCTATCTCAATGCCCCATACATACCCAAGGAAAGAGACAGGCAAGAGAAAAGAAGGACAGGGCCACCATGCTGAGTCACCTCACCCTCCTTCTATCTTCTTTCCCTGACCTGGTTTGGATCCTAAGAGGGACTATGCCTCATCCCCCTTCCCACAGACATAAACATACATACTTTGATATTCGCAGTTTTCTCACTTTTGCAAGAGTCGTGTCCCCCTAACGGTAGTGAATGTGGAGGCAACTGTATTTGGAATTAATTTAGGCCTGGAATTTTTAATTAAGGAGTTAAGTTTCACGTTTTGTTTAGCTTCTCCTAATGCAAGCACTCAATAATCTGGGTTCCTGCAATTCCCCACATTATGTCCAAACCAGACTAGTTTTATCGAGATATTTTTGTGCCTATAATATCATTAAACTTTTGTGATATTGGGTAACATCTCACAGTGGAAGTTTCTTACTAACATATGCTTTATGTGTTCCTTAAAAATTACCAGTATATACTTCAATAGCTCCTCTTCCACCATTTGGAAATTTGGGTCCATATCTGAAATAAGAGCTATCTACTGAGCATCTTAAACAGGCCTTATATTTAACCTTGCTTATATTACTTGAATTGCTTTTAATCCTATACATGTCTACTCAGAAGTAAATTTACTTAGTCCTTGGAATTTTCTTCCAAGTGAGCATTTATAGGATTGCAGCTTTATTTGCATTTGAATTTAAAATTGCAGAAGACACACAGCACATTACATCTTTTGAATTAATGCCACAATTCAAAGTATCACACAGATATATCAACAAAGCTGAAGAGTTCTTTCTGATGACTAGACTCAATTGTATTTTGTTTCATTTTATTTGACTTATATCCCACCATTTTCACAGAATCTGGACTCCAAGATAAAGCACAGATAAAAGCAGACAAAACATGATATGCCTGAGCACTATTAAACAACTATAAATACACTTGAATTACCAAGTAATTTAAAAGCACATCAGCAAGAGTATAGCAGACATCCAAGTTCCATTCTTGGCAGTCAATCAGTTGCTGAGAGCCTGCCTGCGTAAGATTGCAAATGGCAGGACAATAGAGAGGAGACAATGTAACCTCCCCTTTGAAGGGAGTTCCACAACTTCAGCACAGCTAGTGTCATCTACAAAGAACATCTCTAGCAAACATGCCCATGAAGGTGGCAGGACTAAAAGAAGGATCTCCCATTCCATCCCACAAAAGGAGAAAAAACTCTTCAACAGCTTGAACTCAAGTCATTCAGAGCTTTATAGGAAATAACTATTGCCCTCCGCTGAAATGTAGCCTACAACACCAGGCATTTCTTGGAAATCCCCCATCCAACTGTTAATTCAAACCCTATGAAATTCATTGAGTTTTCAAACACACACGCACATGTAATAATCAACATTTTAATTATGCTGAAAAATAGAACAGTAGCCAATGTAGTAACAAGGAGGCTACATATTTCCAGCCCTGACCAGCAGGGTCACAACAGTCTGGCTGTGGCCCTTTGGACCAAGTGAAGTTTCTAATTCTAAATTATAATTCCTCGATCTGCCTTTCAATTGTCTAGGAGCACCTCTACTTTGTCTGCACCAAGCTTCAATTTGTTCTTTGTCCTGTCCATTCCTTAGTGGAACCTGGACGACTGTCAACATAGCAGAAGGAAACATAATGGGGAAAAAATAATGTATACACAAACATTTGTATACACCTATAAGCTGTTTGAAGCCTAGCTTCATAATAACCTATAAAATATTTCTTTTAAAATCTTAAGTCCAACAGCTTCCCCCACTAACTTTAATCGGTAAAAGCTAACAACATAAAGGAAGTTCTGAAAGATAGCTAGGAACTAACATCTTCCACAGAGTACCAAGAAATTGGAGCAAAAAACCAAGGCACCTAAAATGGCTCCAAGAAAAATGACAGAAACCATTTCAAGTACAGGTGCATTTTGACCTACATCGACTTATTTCAAAAATATGGAAACTAGTATTTACAGCTGCTCTAGTATGACTCAAATTGAAATCCTGATTCTACATTGCAAGTTTCACCATTCTTCAGCACAATTTTATGTGTGCTTACTACTCATATTCACATACAGTTGTAGCCTGAGACTCTTTCTGACAATTAATGGAATTAAATTAATTTGAAGATAAGCCGATCTCTGACAGTTATTGTGCTGTCACCAACATAAGCTTTGGAAAAAATATGATGCAAATATTTCCTAGAGAATCTATTCCCCTTGTCTGCATTCAATAATCACACATGGCATGCCAACACAGTGAGCAGAGAATGTTGTATCAAGGGAAGCAGCAAAGAGAGATTTTTAAAATCAACATTTTGTTTTAAATCTTCTGCAAGATTCCCTTATGAAGTTATTCACAAACACAACACAAACAATAGAAGGGATTTATGAATAAGACACTTTCACATTGCCAGAGTATATATGCATTTGGGAATCTATTTCTTTTCATAAAACTTTGCTTGATAAGCAGGCATGGCATCAAGGATCAATATCACTATCAATGCAGCACTCTTTCATAAATTATTGATAGAAAAGGTCCCAGGAGCTTCAAAAATTCAGTTGTCTGTTTCCTTGTTGGTGAATTGTGCTACCAGTTACACTTTTCCCAGAATCTCTTAGTAATGGGAAGGGAAAGCAGACAAAATATGAGGACTTCAAGCAGCCTCTTTCTCCAAAATATTACTTTTTTTTCACAGGCAATGTGTCTTTTTCTTCCTGCTGCCACCCCCTATATTGCTATACCAACATGACTCTGGCCCCATTCTATGACCTAAAAGCTTGATTCTAGCATATCAACATTCATAACATGTTTCTAGCCCTGAGTGAGGCTATTATGAACTTATATGAAAGCATTATGTTGAAATCAGAGAATCTCACTTGCAAGTAACATAGTCATTAGGTAAGCCACTGAACTCTTCCAATTAGCACATACCTTCTACTTCCAGTTATCTGTTACTTTTAAAGAGTCATGTATACCACCTGGTCCTCCTTAGAGCAGGGATGTACAACTATCTCCTTGCAAGTGTTGCTGGATGCAACCCCTGTGAGCTCTAGCCAGCACGGCTAGCGATGAGGAAGTATGAGATACTCAACAAGGGCTACAAGAGGGTTATATCTGCCCCTCCTTAATTTAGAGGAAAGATAGAATAAAATGTTAAATAAAGAACTAAAATTAAAGATATTTTAACCCTGTACAAAGTAAACAGAGGCTCAAACACCCTGAAGGCTCTACTTTCTGTCTGAAGGTTCCATATTTCCTCTGATCTTGGAAGCACAGAATATCAGGTGCCATAGGCTGCATTTCAGACAATGACAAAGCAGCTTCGAGTATTTCTTGCATAAGAAAACCATCCGAAATTTATGGCGCAAACCACACACACACACACCATCTTTTTTCACAGAAGCGGAAATTTCTATCAGTCATCAAACTACACTTAGTCCCTGTGCTATGCTCTGAAGCTAGAAGGGGCAGCACATCTCACATTAGTTAAGAGTAAGGAAAAAACTCACAATTCATACTAATCCTCATTTTGTCAGAATTTGCTATAGGATGTTTGGTTCCTGGGTTATTTTGTTCTATTTCTGATTTTGTTTGGTGCAACTTACAGCTACCTCTACAAGAATGTCTACATGAATGTCTCCTTCTTCCTATGCTGGCTTGAAATGCTGTAAATATGTTCAGATGATAGGTGATAAGTCAGATATAAAAACTGTACACCCAAGAGAAAAATCCATTAAATAAACATAATGTTGAAGCAAAAAGTCAGATAGTGACTGATCTGTATGTTTTTATATTTATTTATTATTTATTTAATTTATATGCTCCCTTTTCTCCCAAAGTGGGACCAAAGGTGGCTTCCAAAAAGTTAAAAAAACATCTAAAATGATAAATTTTAAAAACAGCTAATAAATAAGTAAAATACTGTCCTGTTCGCTCATTAAAGGCCTGATTATATCTTTTTAATCTGTCTCATCATCTGAAATGGTTTAAAAGATAAGAAACTCATAATGGAATGTCAAGAAATTCCTTAACAGTGCCATATTTTTTTCACAATTTCACTACAAATACAAAAAAAGACCTGTAAGGCACCATATAAATCACCTTTCCACATCTTGTAATTCCAGATACACTTCAGCTGGGAAATAGGAGGCGCTTAACTTCTGAGAAAGGTGTTTTAATTTGAAAACAGTCAATCTCTCATTTCAGATGTGCACTGAACCCAGGTTCCTAACATTAATGTCATCAAAAGGCCACAGAATCCATTAAGAATACATAAATATGAAAAGACTTAATCTTCTTTAGGGTATGATGCTCACAACTTGAATGCCTCAAGGAAACTCTATTAAGAAATGAATACTAACTTGAAGTAAAGCCATGTTGCACTTACCACACTAGATTATCTTGGCATCCATTGTCACATAGCAGTTTCAATCTACTTTATTATAAGCTACTAATTTTTTTCAGAAGAAAATGTTAAGGCCATAGCCCCAAGCAAACTTGTACTGGAGTAAGCCTCACTATTTTTTAAAAAATTTTTAGAGGACAGACCTGTAAAATTCTCAAGCAAAGTTCCGTAAGTGAAAAGTTAGTCCCACTTAAAGTCATTTTGTCAGTTTAGTCCTATCAATTTAAACAAGGATTTACTACAGCTAACTTTAGCTGGAGTGCTAACAGTGTTGACTATGGGCCCTCATTATAAGGACTTCTCTCAACTTATTCTAATTTGCCTTGGGGGATTATTTTAGACAATATCTAATTATTTTATCGCAGATTTAGACTATTTCCACAGTACACTGTTACAGTGCTGTTATTCCACTTTCAATATCCTATGGAATCATGGGGTTTGCAGTTTAGGGAGGTGTATTTATAATTCTCAGCCAGAGTTCTTTGGCCTCAGTAAACTACAAACCCCAGAGTTCCACCAGATCTTGAAAGTGGAATAATAGCACTATAACAGCATAATGTGGAAAGGCCCCTTGTTGGCATCCTTGCCCAACGGTGGATGACCACTTATTTTTCAATTGGACTCCATCTGATTTTCATCCTATCTGTTGATACTAAAACCAATCTCACTAACAGACACTTCACTTCCATTCCATTCCTTATGCTAGCAAAAAATCAAACTAGAGATTAGGAGCAGTAATCTCTTGTACTATCACAGATCTAAGATAAATTTATTACTGGAAACTATTTTCAGTATGCAATGGCTAGACTGAATTACACCAGAGATACTTGGACATTAATGTTCACATCTCTCAATTATTTGTCACTTTGAGATCTAGTCCAATGCTCAAACCACTACACCAACTGGCTCTCTCTATTAGCAATGAGAAAAAATGTAACTCCTTGCTAAAAAGACCTGTAAGGCACCATGACAATAAATGCAAGACTCTTTTTTCTAAGTGATGCACCAGTTTAGCACAAGTCTGGGAACGTGCAAATAACTTCTCTAGGCAACCAAGTACGATGTTTTTGTGAACTTGAAGAGTAACCTCTCTTCCTGCCTACTTGTAGGCTGTGAACGTGCAAAAGATGACTAATATTGCTGAATGTGCAAAAAGACCAGTGACAACCTGTAGAATGGTTTGGAATGATTTTTTTTAAATCCTAAGCAGTTTTTGAAGATGGATCTCACAAAATATTATTTTTCCCCATTATATAACAACTGTTAAGTTACAGGAGAATGTATACTGCTGACACTGCTGTAAGTATGCATCTTGAGTTGAGAATATATAAGCTCTGTCCATGCCTGGCCAGTTTAAAATCTGAAATGGTCAATGGGCCTTTGAATTATACTTTTAAGAGATAGTTAGACACGATTACTTACACTGGAATGTGGACGTACAATCTCACTAACGTGCATTTGATCATACATTGCATTGAAAGCAAGAAATACCCTATTTGTACCCGTAGTCTCTCACCCAGCCACTGATAAGCATACAGAAGCCTACTCCTACATTTGGATGTCCTCAGGCTGGTTAGGACATATTACATCATACACTTCTTCTCCATCTTCAGTAAATCTTTAGACCATTTCCAGTCAACCTAAAATTGCTTCTGATAAGTATAGAAAGAACACAGTTAAATATCTTTACCAGTGAACATTCACAGGTATACACAATATAGAGCCTAAGGTAAATAAACAGTACTTTAGGAAAATATTTTGTATTCTTTGCTAAAATATTAGTCTTTATTACATAGGTTATGTGAGATCCAAAACCTTTGGCAAAACAGAGATTCCTCAAAAGGAAGTGGCCCTCACAACTTTGAGAACTGTTGTTCTAAAATATCATTGAAACTGGCTTTTGGTATTGAAGGAGCCACCTACACACTTGTTCCCAAGGCCTAGATAACCTGTCTGTGGCAAAAATGGTGATCAGTGACAACTTATCTATAAACGGATATAGTATTAGAGCTACGAACTTTACAACTAGCAGGTGATTTTTAAATAGCTACACTTCTATATGCTGCCATTTGAATATATGTATGTTTCTCAAAACAAAGACACGCACACGTTGTGTCACAAACAGGTATTCTTAGCAACAAATCAAGCACTATTTGGCAGACATGAAGTGTGCATATTGGACCAATACTACTCAGAAAGACAAGTGGACTATCAGGTCTCCAGATTCAACACCCTTTGGTAATGTTTTAAAGACTTCAGACTATATTATACTACAATTCTGGCTGCCGCTGAGGAGTAAAGATTTCTCTTTAAAACTGTACTTGCCCCTGTTCTCCATACTCTTGAATGACAGAATTTAATGCGGCCACTAGAAACAGTCTGATCTTAGAAGCTAAGCAGGATCAGCCTTGGTTAGTACTTGGGATGGGAGACTGCCAATGAACAGGCTATACTTCAGAAGAAGGAACTGGCAAAACCATTTCTGAGTATTCCTTGCCTACAAAAATTCTATGAAATTACAATACATTGACAGGCAACTTAAACACACACACAGACTGCTTTTTAAAGATTATACCCATTGTGCCCTTTCTATTATTCCATATATACACTGGCATTCATAAAGTATAAAACTGAATTGCTTTACTACCAATGATATTAATATTATTATTTGAATATGAAAGCCAGTTTCTTCACTCGGTTTATAAGTAAGGAACAAAAGTAATTCACCTCTGCATATTTACTAAACAACACATCAAAACATACAATATTTGGTTTGCCTTCCCTCTTTCCCTACCTTCCAACCCTGTCAAGCTGGCTACAGGCTTCTTCTCAATTGGAGTGAATTACTATAGCCAAGACAAACATAACCGATATCATACAGGTTTGTATGATATTTTATCTTGTAGACACAAAACAGTAGCATTTTAGCCTTCAAAAAAATGGATCACATGATAAATTGTGGAAATAATCCGTATGGCCATTTAAAACTATGTTAAGGTGAAAGAGGTCAAAAGGGGCACCAAGGGCCATTCTTACACAGCTGTACCCACTCCCCTTTCAACCTTATCAGGAGACTTCTGCATTAGCTTTTGCCTTTACCAAAGGAAGAGCTCCAAATTCAGAAGTGCTATATCAGAAAAGGCTTCTGATTAAGGCCGGGGGCTGGGACTGTCTAGAATCCAGGACCACACCTAGTTTCCTCATTTTGTGTGATCTGTTCTGCAAATTTAAATCCTCTTAAGAGAGCTAGAAAGGGGAAAAAATGGGTTTATTTCCAGTTCCCCTCAGAGCCCCCTGTTATCCAAACTTAATTTTTACTTCTGACCTACCTACCAACTCCTATAACAACCATATTTGTTCCAACAAGCAGGTATGAAAAAGCCTCCAGGAAGAACTTCACAAGAGGGCAGGAAGGGTGCAGTAACTTAATTATTCTGCAGTCTCCACACCACATTCCCACAGTGCTTCGGTTTAATTCCAGTAGGGTTTTCCAAGTAAAAAACATCCTCCTTAGAAAAGACACTGTTATAAGCAAATAAATTATAATCAAATTACATTTTACAGAAAGGAGGGGTGAGGGAAGAGTTGGAATCGTGCAGGAAAGTGGGAGATTTAGCCTCACCACCCCACCCGTGAAGTCCTTTCAGAAGTAAAGCAGGCAACGGTGGCCTGAAGCAGCAGCTTACCTGAACCGTCCAGCTTTCTGGGGCCATTTCTGCACTAGCCTGTTATAGCGCGATGATTCCACTTTCAACCTCCTCTGGAATCCTGGGGTTTGCAGTTTCGGGAGGGGCCGGCCGGCCCCTCCCGAAACTGCAAACCCCAGGATTCCAGAGGAGGTTGAAAGTGGAATCATCGCGCTATAACAGGCTAGCGCGGACATGGCCTGGGAGTCGTGTCCACTGACAGGCAGAAAGGCCCAAAGTCAGCGCAACCCAGAAGGAAAACAACGTGTCAAAGGGGGGCCCGAGGAGGCCGGAGGGCAGCCCCACGGGAGCCATTTCACTCGAGGGGCGAGCCAGGGAACGCGAAGGGACACTTTGGGGCTGGGCAGACGAGCAGTACCTCAGCTTCCGACCCAACTCCCGCCCGCGGGGGCAAAAAAAAAGAAAGAAAGAAAGGCGAGCCCTTCGGGGTGAGGAGATAACCCTCCTGAGGGAGCGGGTCTGTCTGGTCAACGCCTGAAGCGACCCCCCCGGCACACCTGCGCCCCCCGCAGAGAGACGGGGTCTCCCCCTACCTGCTGCAGGGGCATTTCCGAGCCTAACCGTGGCCCCGGGCGGCTCCAAGGGAGTTGAGGCGCCGGGAGGTCCGCGCGCGGCGCCGGAGAGGGCGAGAGTCCGACCCGGCCGCCCGCCCGCCCGCCCTCCCTCGGTGGCCCAGGCCGGAGGAGGAATCCGGCGAGGCTCCCCCCTCCCCCCGCTCGGATCGGCGGGCGCCCCCCCCGCTCCTTCCCCTCCCCTCCCTCTCCCTCCCTCGCCGGGCTCCCAGTCACAGACGCGGCCTCGGCGCACGTGTGCGAAACGTCACCGCCGAGTCCGGGGGTGAAGCGCAAAAGAGACCAGCGGGACGGAGAGGGAGCGCGAGGGCCTCCCCACCCTTCCCCCTCGGCCACGCCGCCTATTCAGACCCCGCGGCGGCCCCCTCCCCGCCGCCCCCCCGGGGAGCCGCGAGGAGAGCACCGCCCGGCCGCCCTTCCCTTCCCTCTCCTCCTCCTCCCCGCGGCCCCCTTCGCCCCCCGGGCGCCGGGATCCTATTATGCCCCCGGTCCCGCGCCCTCCCCGCGCCGCCGCCGCCGCTTCCCTCCCTCCCCTTTGTTCTCCCCCTCGGAAATGAGACAACGGAGGAAGCTGCGCGCCGCGGCATTGCCCCCGTGGTCGCCTAGGCTGGACCGGGGCGCCCTGATCCCCAAAGCGCCCCCCTTCCTCGTGGCGGCTTCCACTCAGGGGGGCCTGAAGGGCACCGGAATAAAAGGGGGGCGGGAAAAAAAGTTTTGGGCGACGGAGCGACCCCCGCCTCGCCGGCAAATGCCGCCCTGCTCCAGGCACGCCTTCTTTCGGGGACACACAGTACGGAAGCCCGCCGCCTGCCCCGCTTCAGGAGGAATTACCGAAGATCGGCCTCCGCTTTCGCTGGCCGGCTGCAGGAGCGCCGTCCGCCCGGCGGCAGGGCCAGGCCCGTGCGGGGTGCGAGACGAGGAGGAGGAGGAGGAACCGCCGCTGGGCCGTGCGCCCTCCGCCGCGCCACCAGCGGCCCCGGGAAGGCAGGAGGGGACCCGGGGCGCCCCCAACGCGGATGCCCCGGAACTGCTGTGGATCCGGATGAAAGCACCGGCGGCGGCGGCGGCGGCGGGAGCGAAGCGGGCGGGGAAGCTGAGGGCGACCGCGGGGGCCGCCCCGGAGTCCATAGGGGGCGAGGCCGGCCGCGCTGCGAGGAGGCCGTGCGGCTGGAGTCCCCTTCGCATCCTCTCCCGGCGGCACCCGAAGCCGAGTCTCCTCCCACCCCTTTCGCTTCGCGCCGCCGCCGCCGCCGCCCCCCTCCCGGCCTCCCTGTCTCTTCTCCTGCGCGACGCCGGCGCCCGACTCAAAATGGTCCAGGCTGCGGGGCGCTGGGGGTGTCCGGCTCCGGGAGGCGGCGTCGCCGGAGGGACGGAGCCCGCATCGCGAGCAGATGCGGCGGATGGAGCGCGGCCACTCCCGTGCTGTGGGGCCGGCTGGAAAATGGCTCCAGGAAGCAGCAGCCGCGGCGGCGGCGGCGGCGGCGGCGGCTGCCGCTGACAATGAATGAAGGGAAGGGAGAGGGGTTACGCGCCAAGAGCCTCCCGCGAAACTCGGATTTCCCGCCCGCTTTTCAAACCAGATTTGCATAGCCACGCCCCTTCGCCACGCCAGGCACGGCGCGCCACCTCATTGGCCCGCTCCCGCTCCCGGGCCTCCCAATCGCGAGAGACTTCGCCACTTTGCCGGCTTTTCATTGGGTAGGGAGGGCACGGGGGTGCCCTGTTTTGCATAGCGCTTGTCTATTGGCTACGTCGTTGGGGGATTCCCTCCTGAGCTGCTGGGATTCCGGAGCTTAGCCAAGCCTCGGTTTTCCTTTTCCTCCGGCCGCTTGCCGGGGCCCGGCGTGTTTCCGACCGCTTTCCGAAAAAAGTGGCTGTGCTGTTTCCGCACTAGCCTGTTATAGCGCGATGATTCCACTTTCAACCTCCTCTGGAATCCTGGGGTTTGCAGTTTCGGGAGGGGCCGGCCGGCCCCTCCCGAAACTGCAAACCCCAGGATTCCAGAGGAGGTTGAAAGTGGAATCATCGCGCTATAACAGGCTAGTGCGGAAGTGGCCAGGTGATGAATTGATCAGATCCGACTGAAAGAGCGATAAAGCGTGATTGGAAGCACTGAACTGA
Organism: Ctenosaura bakeri; assembly: GCA_948474755.1. Classification (NCBI taxonomy): domain Eukaryota; kingdom Metazoa; phylum Chordata; class Lepidosauria; order Squamata; family Iguanidae; genus Ctenosaura; species Ctenosaura bakeri. The sequence goes on along the minus strand of CAOLHI010002550.1, from coordinate 230,009 downwards.
ACCGGTTATTGGGACATTTTCAAAAAAGTATTTTATTAAAATCCTATTGTTTAGACTTGCCATAGTTTAGCGCTCTGATGTGGACTAGGGATACTTGTTACGAGTACTCCTATAGTTGTTTATTGAACAGAAACAGCAAACCAAATTACAGTTTCGTTTGAAGTGGTATTTAAATCGCATTGAGACACAGTGCTTTTTAGATTCCTGATTCTCTTTTCCTACAAAACGTTGGCATCAGCCTCTTTTGTTTTAATGTCTTCACTATAAAATACTCATATTCCCACTTCTGAAATCTCTCTTCACAGATACTTCATACAGAAAAAGGCATTCCAGGTACATACATTGAACTTCGAACTCTGCTTTGCAGAGGATATCCTAAAGAGAATATATCAGCTGTAGTTTTGTTTTGTTTTTCAAATTAATTTGTGTAATATCTATTAAGCTTGCACATGGCTCCTGTTACTTGGTTATTTTATTCCATCAGTGCACCTGAAGAAATGCCTTGATATTTATGAAACTGCATGCTAAAATAAACTAGTTAGTCTGAAAGGTGCTGCTGACTTCTTTCCCGTCCCCCCCCTTTTTTTTTCTCCTTTTTATGCTGAAAGAGACTACCACGGCTATCTCTTTCAAAAGTACTACAACGGTTATTGTATTATTTTAGATACTGCAGATTGTGACTCTTGGGACCCTTTTACACTACACAGTCGTAGCACCATGATTCCATTTTAACTGCCATGGATACATACTGCAGGAATCCTGAGGTCTGCAATTTGGTGAGACACAAGAGTCCTCTGACTGAGAATTCTAAATGGCCCTCCCTATATGGCACATCCATAGAACGTTGTCACGGCAGTTAAAGAAGAATCATAGTGCTATAATTGTGTTGTGTGAAAGGGCCTTTAGCCAGGAATGTTGCATATGTAACCTGCTCACAGCATGCCAGAACTTCTCTGTCTAGATCCTTTTCACTCTCATCCCTTTCTATGCTTCTTGGCCTGCTCCTCACACAGAGCTGCCCATTCATTAGGTATACTGAGGCAGCATGCCTTGCAATGGCAGATTTTGAGGTACAAAGGAAAGGGCAGCAAAATGAGTCATTTAGTTGTATTCTTTTTCTTTCCTTCTTTCTTTTCTTCTTTTAAGCTATCCAAGGATCACCACTTGTTTAGTTTCCGAAACAGAGAACAAGTCATGGGACATCTCTCCCTTTGACACTGAATATCAGTTATCATGCGGGAACAACAATCATCTCATCACTCTAAATAACAAAAAGGATATATCCTGTCAGTTTCATGCCCATCCTGAAATGCATCACAACCTGTCAGTTAAGTTCTTCTTAGCTGATGCAGAGGGACTGCCAGAAAAAATAAATGGTTAGAATACACTTATAAAAGTCCTACTAAGAACGTTTGTACGGTTCAGTTTACGTTTGCCCTGAGCACCATCCTGTTGATGAAACATGGTGTTTTGCCCTCTCCTTTGTTCTCACATTCAACCTGTCATCAGGTTATGTTGCTTCCTCCTAGACATTGTGAAAATATGACAGTGGGCATATCACATAAACCAGTGATAGGGAACATGTGGCCATTAAGAATTGTTGGGCTGCAGTTCACATTGTCCCTTATAATTGATTATATTGGTTAGATCCAGTTGAATGACTTTTAAAAAACCACTACAATCTTCATCTTGTGATAATATGTTTCCTGAGATATCTCCAGTTTTCTCTTGTGACACCTGTAAAATGCTTGATTTAGGAATATAAACAGAATCATTTTAACAAGTGTTTTTTCCAGTGATGGTCACAACTATTGTTCATGTTATTTATTGAAGGTTCATGTTACTTATTGAAGTCTATGTTTTCTCCACTGACAGTGTTGCCCTCTCCTCTAAAGGCTGCTATCGCCTTTCATATTTCCAGACAGGTTAGTCCTTGGCTGTTGCTTCAATGAAAAATAATAATAATAAAGCTTTCTACTACAGTATCTTGTATTTCTCTTCTCCTGCAACTTTTTTTTAACTCCTTCCTTCAGTCCTTGTCTTCTTCCTCCTGCTACCTTGTTCAAGAAATGATTGCCTTGCTGTTATTGGCTGGCTCATACACATCTGTTATTGGCTAGGTGATACATCTATCTTCTAATCCCTGTCCTCTTCTACCTCCTGATCCTTCATTGCTTCTACCTTCAGTCCATCCCCCTCCTTCAGTTCCTTGTCCAGTGCAACAAAAAGGCCACTTTACCACCATTTTAACCCGCTCAACCTACTCTGCCTCTCTAGCAACTGCCCAGTCTATAATGGAACATGTCAATTTGCTTCCATGGTATTGATTTTCTCTCTTCTGCCTTCTCTTGTACAGTAGCATACTATGCTGTCTCCACACTCCATTGAAACTTGTTCATCAAACTTGTTTGGAGTCACTGGTGATTTTTATCTTGTCAAAGGTTTTTGAAATGTTCAGTTCTAGCTCCCTCTATACACTAGATCTGGAATGAGAGTCTTGATTCTCTCCTGATATTGCTGCACTTTACCTTTACCTACCATTGACCATGCTAGCTGAGGCTGCTGGGAGTTGCAGTCCAACAACTGGAGGGCACATGATTAACATCTCTACATCAGATCATCGATGAAGAATCACAGCCCCCATGTGTTTTTAAACTGCAACTCCATCAGTCACCATTGGCTAGGCTGGTTAGAACTCATGTGAACTGTAGTCAGAACTACATTCAGAGGAACACCTACTCTTCACACCAGTGCTAGATCATCAGCTGTTTTTCCTCTTACCTGTCAAATTACTCTAGCGGTTTCTGTTTAGAGAAGGGGCCTTTTCTGCCTTCCTCTTCTATGTTGGAGATTTTTTCTTTTTCTTCACTTCTGCCATCCTTATTTAATGCACCAGTCCTATCACATCCCATAGCTTTCACTACATCTCTGTCCTGATCACACCAAGCCCTCCCATACAATCACATCTGCTCAGATCCTCAAGACAGGGATGCCAAACTCATAGAATTACAACAAACATTCTTCAAGTTACAGTACCCAGCAGATGAAGAAGACAAGAACCAAAATAAACAATGCAACACTTGTAATCAACACTAATCTATTATACAACATATTTAAACACAGGAAATGACAGAATCCCATTAGTGGTCACATACAGTTCTCAACTGAGACCACTCAGACGTATCATCAATGAACTATAACCTATTCTGGACAATAACGCTGCCCTCTCAAGGGCTCTTGGTGGCAGGTCTTTACAGACAGCCTCACAGTCACCTACAGGAAGGCACACAATATGGATGGAGAGACAGATACAAGACAATGAGGTAACAAATTCAGTTGGGGGGAAAAGGTGAGCGGAAACCAAATGCCAACTATACCCATACATCTACTCGGAAAATGTCATCACAGGACCTAAGCACATCACCCATAATTTTCGAGGTATTTTCACTCACTCATCTTCTAATATGAAATATGTCATCTTCTGCCAACAATGTCCTTCAGCATTCTACACTGGGCAAACAGGCCAGTCTCTGCACCAGAGGATAAATGGACATGAAACAGACATTAGGAATGGGTATACACAAAAAAAACAGTTGCAGAACATTTCAGTCTTCCTGAATGTTCCATCTCAGACCTCAGAACAGCAACTTCTGGGGACAAAAATACAAAGGAAGATTGAAGGAGCAACTGCAGAACTGGAATACATCCACAATCTCCAGAACATTGACAATGAATTACAGGCAATGGTTTCCTTGCATACTACACATATTATAACATTAGTTAGCATCCTAGCCTCATGAGGGCTCTTTTGCCCGTTCTATCACAAATTCTTTCGACTTCCAGCCAGCATCATAATATATTCCAATAACTATCATATAATTATCTCCTCACCTTGGCTTTGGGTAGTGTCTTTCCTCTCACCTTTTCCCCCAACTGAATTTGTTACTTCATTGCCATACACACAAGTTTTGTATTTCTATTGCTATTCAGGCACACAACCTGCTCATTCATAGGTATAAATGTCTGTCCCTATGCACTTCACTTCATGCATCTGATGAAGTAGACCTAGTCTACAAAAGCTTATACTACCAACTTCCTTCTCTCAGTTAGTCTGAAAGGTAGCACACCCTTTGCATGTTCATTCAGACTAACAGTTATGTCTTTGAATTTTGATCACACTGAGTTATAATTCAGTGTGCATCTGTATCTCCTGGTATTTCAGCTTGAGTAATTAAGAATCCTGTGGCACCTTGAAGACTAACAAATTTGTTGTAGAATATAGCCCACTTCATCAAATGCAAGGACAGTTACCTTGAGCTACATGGAATTCTCCTTTTGCTGTGACAAATATAGCTGTCTGTTTGGAAATTAATCTGGAGTATCTCATCACACCTGTCTCAGCTTAGTATGTCTGGAAGCAAAATGCTTCTCTTTCCTAACCAATTGTTCCCCCTTTAATTATTCTCTGTATTCAGAGACAACTTCTATCAAGAACACAAGCAGCAAGAATGACTATTTTTTATGGTTTCTGCAGAAAGAAAATGGGTATAACCTAATAAAGGATGTCACTAAAGCAAATTTGTAGTTCACCATTTGATAAATGGAATGTAGATTACTGATTTGTATGTAGCAGATTAAAGTGGAATTGTAAAGTAATGGCACTCCCAATCCTACATTTTGGCAAAGGCAGTGGGCCATCTGCTAACTGTAAAAGTGGGTTATTCTATTTCTGTAGAAGCTTTTACTCTTCCCCCCCCCTTAAAATGTCACTGGTGCTAACTTGTTTTTTTCTGACAAGTCCTTTATATATTAAATGTATTAAAATTTGTTTGTTTTGAAAATGATAAATCTTTGATTCATTCATTCAGTCTGTTTACAAGTGATCACCTGTCTTCTGACTAAAAGTGTCTGAGGTAGTTTATGCTGGGGGTGGGCACAAAACCCATGATGGACTAATTTAAAATTATTGGGGAATGGGTAATTTAAATAAATGATTTAATAACTAGCCAGGGATTATTATTTTTATATGATATTTCTAGCTGTATTTGTCTTAACTTTTGTAAGCCTCTTTAAGTCCTAAACTGGAAAATAGGCAGGATATAAATACATATTTTCACTGTTGTTATTAGTTCCACATATGCAGGGCACCAATTTTGGGGAAGGGTGATTTAAATCAAATTACCTAGTGATGTTTTATATATTCATTAAATAGTGGTGTAAATCTAACCACTAAGCTATGTTAATGTTAACCGTTAAGCTATAATTTAGTACAATCCTGTATTAAAAATATGCCAACCAAGGGGATGTGGGATATGGCAGAAATTCTACTATGGTGAGATAGGCTGTTGTGACTGCAGATATGACAGCAGAATCCTTGGATATGCTGGAGAAGGACTGTTGTATGTTGGAATGACCAAGAAGGTCTAGTAATCTGTATGGCACTGGGGAGCAATACCCTGAGGCCATATTGTATATTCTACCATGCTATGCAGATGTAAATGGCACAAACTTACACTAACCTTGAAGACAGTGTAAGAAAATCCTTATACCACAGCTCAATCTGATAGAGAAAATACATTTTAAGAGAATTGTTCTTATGGTGACAACCCATCCATGTTGCTATGACAGAGAATGCTTTCTGACTGATACACTCTGGAGCCAAGACTGAGCATCTTCCCCAACTTTTCACTGATGGTATAACAGTTTTCCTATAATAAGATATTGTAGAAGAAGTGGTGGAAAAACACAGAAGAATTAGATATGGAACATCAAGAGTCACCATTCCCTTAAACTTCTATTAATGAGGAAGGGTGATCCAGAAGTATCTGGCATGTATAATATATCTGGCTGCATGTAGGCAGCCAATCATAGCACATGACAATCTCCACCCAGGAAAACCACAACTCAGAAACAAGAAAGGGTGCAGCACTGGGTGGCTCACTATTGCCCCATAGCATACATATGCTTAGAGCTCAAAAGAGGAGAACTGGGAAGTAGGAAGCCGAAAGAAAAGGCATTTTGCACAGATATTCTGTATCTAGAACACTCCTGGCAACCTGAACATATTACAAATACTTTTCTAACTGACAAGTGGTTGCCTTGGGATTCCAGATGCAAATAGCCAATTGCACATCACTCCAGCAATTGGGAATACTACGTCAGAGCACCCATACAGATATGCAGAGGAAAGGGGAATTTCTGCAAAAACACAGAATATCCACTGCAACTTTTCCATTTCCCCCCCCATTGTTGCTGCATGTGGTCATTGTACCTTGCCTAAATTGTCTTGCTGTTAACAGTTTTTCCCTCTGCCCAGCAGTGAAAGTAAAAACAGATCTTAGGCCCCACACTCAGATAATCTGTCTGCTGGCAGCAAAGGCTACACACACACACCCTTGCCACTCCAACCATTATCAGTGAAACTCTCCTGAGCCCCTTTGCTTTACAAGTTCACAGCCCAGAGGAATACAGCAGAACAAACTGTTATTATACACACAGACTCCCCGTGCAAGCCTGAAGGGTGTGGTATAGCTATTAAGCCACTATCCAAGGCATCCAGGGCAACCTCACAAATGTCTTGTTATTTACTTGAAATAAAACTTCATAAAATCAAGAAGGGAAGGACCTCATGGATCTTCTAGTACAACCCACTGCCAGTGCTAGAATCTACCACTGAAGTTCCACTGAGAGGTGGACATCCAATCTCTGTTTAAAAATACTAATAAAAGACAGACCACTTCCTTCTGTGAGAGTCTGTTTTACTCTCTAAAAATTCTTACCACCAGGAAGTTCTTCCTAATGTATAGTCAGAATCTCCTTTTTTTGTTGTTGTTGTTGTAGTTCAAACCTATTGATTTGGATTCTACCTTCTGGGGCAGGAGATAACAAGATCACTCTATCTTCCACACAATAGCCCTTCAGATATACAAAGGTAGTTATCTTCTTCAAAGCTAGCATGGTGTGCTGTTTTGAGCATTGGATGAGGACTCTGGAAAACAGGGTTCAAGTCCCTGCTCAGCAATGGAAGCCCACTGAGTGACCTTGGACAAATCACACTCTCTCAGCCTCAGAGGAAGGGAAAGGCAAACCACCTCTGAATGAATCATGCCAAGAAAACTCCATGACATATTTGCCTTAGGGTTGTTGTAAGTTGGAAATTACTTAAAGGCAAGACTCCCCATAACAAAATTATCTTCTTCAGGCTAAATAAATCCAGCTCCATCAATGGTTGATACACCTTTTACTATTTTGGTTTCCCAACTCTGGATTCATTTCAGCTTGTCAATATCCTTCAAAAATTTCCAGAATAATATTTTAAATTAATAAAATAAAAATACAGAGAATTAAGACAGCATTTTAAAATAACTTCAACACACTATAATTGTAAAACAATATAAGGATGTGGCTTAACCTAGAAATACACACAAAAATTCCTGCTGTATTAAACCTTTCTGACTAACTTTTTGATGAAATTCAAGTAATTGCTCATGAATGTACCACTTTTGGAAGAAAAATAAATCCTAGAATATTTAGAGGGGCTTGCACAGGATTGTTAACTCTGCAAAATTTACTAATTGTGTTAATTCTCTTCACTGATAAGTGAAAGCTGACAAAATAAAGAGCTATAAACTTGTGCTCATAATTAAAATAGATTTTTGCGTTTAAAAAGAAGTCAGTGGTGTGAGCTTCTTGTAAATTATTTTCTGAGTTTCCTACACAGCATGCTGTGGAATCTGTGTAGCTTTTCAGAGCTTGTTTGACTGAAAGCTCCAGTGACCTAAGCTGGGACAGCCAAAAGTAGGGAATGCTGGAAGCTGTAATGCAACATTATCTAGAGGGCTGCAGGATCCCCACTTGTACTGTACAGTCACTCTGCTCAAGAAACAATTACAATATTTCTTTATCTACTGTATGTAGGATAAGGTGATTTCATGTTGCAGAATCAAAGAGGGAAAGAAATGTTCTATGGATCAACCAGCAGGGGTCACAGCTTTACAGGTGATTCCCAGTCAGGATTGAGGAAGGAAGGAAGGTCTTTGTAAGGTAGCTTTTGATTTTCCTATAAATGCAATTGGGGTGATCAAAGTCATTTTGGGATACGTTAAGATATGTTTTGAAAAGCAGTTGCCATTCCAGAAGTGTATTGCTACAATTGTCAGGTAGGTAACTTCTTAAATCACTTCACATACAGATGAGATGATCCTCTCAGTACCACTATAGACTTTGCAGGTGAGACCATGTTTACAAAGCCAATGGGCAGGATTGTACTCCAACAGCATGTGGAAGGTCACAAGTTTCTCACCTTTGGTTTACAGTCATGAGCACCCGGTCTACTTTGCAACCTGTTAAACATGAAAATTCTTTGACATGCTGATAATACTTACATATACCAACTTGACAAACAATATATATGTCAGCTATATAAATTGTGAAGCAACAATTTTTTTTGTGGTTTTCTAAACACACACACACAAAGTTTATTTGGGACAAGGTTTTGTGAACTGCATCACATTTCATCAGATGCATAGAGAGGAACCTCAGCTGCCACATTATCATACATATGGCTTCTTGGGTGAGTGGTGGTTTGGAGTGGTGGTTTGGAGTCAGGGGAAACTGAAATGCAAAACCTAGTAAAATCACTTTAACAATGGTTATTAACAATGGTTATTAACAAAAATAATTGGCTAGAAACACAGGCCCTTTTTGCACAGCATTTTCCATGAGAAAGAGGACCTGGAGTGTTGCATGATTGTGAGGGGCGATCTGCACAATGCACTCACAATTGCGCGATGCTCCAGGGGCTGGCAGGGGCTGATCATCCATCTTTTCATTTTCAGTTTGATGCTGAAAATGGTGCGTGATCACATATTGCTCCCGGGTCCCGCACACATTTACCTGGTGTGCAGAGCCTCTGGAGCTGGGCTGGTTGCGCTTCCTGCCCCAGTGCAGCCTGGGAAGGTTCCAGGCTGCACTGCGGAAGGAAGAGGCAGGGCTCTCACACGAGCAGGCAGAGCTGAAGCGGCAGGGAAGGGAGAGCCTTTTGGCAGAGGCTGCTCACACAATTCCAGCACAGGAACAAGATAAGGTGTGGAAAGGGCCACAGACATCTTTGCACAGATGTTACATGCAATGTGGTAAAAATCCTTTTTTCAAGGGATGGTGGTAACTTTGAGGCCGGACACAGTGCTTTGGGAGAATGATGTATTTGTCTCTCATTTTTTTAAAAAAAATAATGCTACCATGATTATGCGTTAAGAGATTTAACTATTGGTTGTTGCAGAAGTCATCGTTGTGTGTCTTCAAGTCATTTCCAACTTATGGTGATCCTGAGACAAGCCTATCATGGGGTTCTCTTGAAAAGATTTATTCAGAAGAGACTTGCCTTTGCCTTCCTCTGAGGCTGAGAGGGTATGGCTTGCCCAAGGTTAACCAGTGGGTTTCCATGGCCAAGTGGGGATTCAAACCCTCATCTCCAGAGTCATACTCTAGTGCTCAAACACTACACTACTCTGACTGGCTACAGTAGGCCAAATGAGGATGTACGTCACATAGGAAGATGAGTAGGTTGTAGATGATATTATTTTGGCCTGTAAAAGTGTCGGCAGAACAGCCATGGGGACACAACTGGCATTTGGGTCTGCCACAGTATCTGAACTCACTATTGTATCACTGTTGTGAACTGTTGTTGCTGGCAAAGAATCTGTTCACACTGGACAGCCGTCTATAAACAAGGATAGCTTTGTCATCCAAGGCTTTTGGGAGAGCAGTGACATTGCCTACGGTGGACTGTAAAGCACTGAGTGGTTGACACATTGGCTCATCAAGTTTGCTGTTAGAGGGGATGATTCATAATCTGTTTTTAGTATGTGTGCAACTTCTTCTGAGAAGAAGTATCAAGTTCTGATTAACCAAGGCCTACATTCATCTAAATTAGTAGAAATATCCCCTCTAATTCCCTCATTACCTTTTTTTAAAAAAGTGTCAACAGTAAGATGTAAAATTAAATTCTAGTGGGGTAACAGTATATGCTTCCAGTGAGTACTAAAAACACCCAATGAATCTGAATAAACATATGTCTTGTATAACTAGAACTGACAGCCATGGCATCCAGTTACTCTTTAGTTCATGACTGGGAATCATATGATCCTCCAGATGTAATGGGACTGCAGGTCCTTGCAGCCTGAACCAGCATAGTCAATGGGAAGGAATTTGGGAGTTTCAGTCTAACAGTCTGTGGAAGCCTGCATGGTTCTCATGCCAGCTTTAGTGAATGTCTGTGCAAAGATATCACTACTCACAGAAGAAAATGATTGAACTGTTACCTTTAGCAGCACATAAGCAAAGAGGCAGCATGTGTGTTTGCATCCTTGGAAATTCACCTTTGTCTATGGATGCCCACTGACATCTATGGTAGAAAATGTTGAACACTTCACACTATACTTCACACTGAAATTGCCAAAAAGATTTGTAAGAACTGATGAACTAGACTTTTTCTTACACATATTTTCAGCATGCAAATCCTGTGAGCAGCACTGGTTTCCTGATCATGCTGTTGCTGGGCCCCTTTCCTCTCCCGCCTATACACAACAAGCTCTTCAACTGATAATTAACATGTTGTTGCTGCTGCTGTTGTGTGCTTTCAAGTTGTTTCCAACTTATGGTAACCCCATCACAGGGTTTTCTTGGTAAGATTTGTTCAGAGCATGTTTGCCTTTGCCTTCCTCTGAGACTGGGAGAGGGAGGTTTGCCTAAGGTCACCTTAGGCAAACCTAAGGCAGTGGGTTTCCATGGCTGAACAGGGATTTGAACTCTGAGCTCCAGAGTCCTAGTTCAACACTCAAGCCATTACACTACACTAGGGCCATTTCTGCACTAGGCTGTTATAGCGCTATAACAGCCTCGTGCGGAAATGGCCGGCCCCTCCCGAAACTGCAAACCCCAGGATTCCATAGGATGTTGAAAGTGGAATCATAGTGCTATAACAGCCTAGTGCGGAAATGGCCTAGCTCCTTAATTCAAAAGAAAGCATGTTATATAGGGAAGCACAAATATCTTTTGCTTTCTGTCTGAACTGCACAAGCAGAACATTCTCCCTGTTTTTGAAAAGGATCGGGAATGGCAATTCACTGTTCCAGACTTATTTTTTCCTTCGGTGTCGGTTCTTATTGGTTTGAGGAAATCTATGAAGACCTGGTCAATAGGATCGTGAACACAGGCCAATTGGTATCCATAAACTACCTCAAGCATAATCTAAAAAGTATTTAGTTTCATTCCCCCAGTCTTTCTCTCCTCATGCCAACGAGACCGCATCTGGCTCATCTCCCCTTCTGCAGATCTACAAGGCTCAGTCATAAGTGCCCTGAAGATGTCCGCACTAGGCTCTTATAGCGCGATTATTCCACTTTCAACATCCCATGGAATCCTGGGGTTGGCAGTTTCGGGAGGGGCCCGTTGGCCCCTCCAGAAACTGCCAACCCCAGGATTCCATGGGATGTTGAAAGTGGAATAATCGCGCTATAAGAGCCTAGTGCGGAAGTGGCCAAAGTCAAGGAAGAGGAAATACAAAGAACCATACAGTATTTTTGCATTCAAGGTCTGTAAACCCGTTTCAGGGCAGAGGAGTTATGCCGGCTATGAACTTCCAGCAAAAGCCGACGTTAAACCGCATTTCCGCTTTATATAGAATCAGGGCAAGCGGGTAAGGCGCGCCGGCATGTGAGGTTAAAAGCACCGAAATAGGAAGCGCTCTGCTTTCACGCTCGCCGTTTCTGAAGTAAATTTTCTGCCTCAACCAACACGCGGGGGAAGTCAGTCGTTCCTCCAAACCCCCAGTCTCTCGCTTTAGAAGGGCTGGACATGAGGGGAAACGACTTCGTCCAGCGGTAAAGGACTCTGCACATGCTCAGAGACGTTATATTTCCCGTCATGCCGAACTCGGGGGCCATTTCCGCACTAGATTGTTCAAGCGCTATTGTTCGGCCGGCCCCTCCCGAAACTGCAGACCCCAGGATTCCAGAGGAGGTTGAAAGTGGAATCATAGCGATAGAACAGTCTAGTGCGGAAATGGCTTCAAACGGGCTTCTGCCTCAGCAAAGTTTTAATCCCGAAGCTTATTTTTGCGCGAAGGCTGCCTTCACTGCTACCAGGCAAAACCAGCCGCCGTGAGGCCTGACTTGAGGACAAGTCTTTAAGTCCTCGGGTAGCCTCTCGCGTTGTGGAAATTCAGCAGAAATGCTTGCAGGCAAAACACACTCAGGCTATTTCCGCACTAGATATTGGCCATTTCCGCACGAGTCTGTTATAGCGCGATGATTCCACTTTCAACCTCCTCTGCAATCCTGGGGTTTGCAGTTGGCCCCTCCCGAAACGGCAAACCCCAGGATTCCAGAGGAGGTTGAAAGTGGAATCATCGCGCTATAACAGACTCGTGCGGAAATGGCCATTGTGCTAGTGCTCTTATTCCACTTTCAACATCCCCAAAGGCCCCTCCCTAAAGGACAAACCCCAGGATTCCATAGGAGGTTGAAAGCGGAATAAGAGCGCTATGACAAGCGAGTGCGGAAACCGCCTCAGGCTCCAAGCAAATCTCAAAAGGAAGAAGCTTGGTTCACAACAGCCGCCGCTCCCCACCCAACTCAAGCCTTCTGGGTGTGGCCCCGGGAGCCGCGCAGCTTCCCTCTCCTTACACCAGCCTCCAGGCAAGAGCCAGAGGAAAGCGTCGCCTCCGCGCGCGAAGCCGACGCTTTCCCGCTTCCAGTGAAAGGGGACGACGGAGGAGCGACGGGGGAGGAGGGCTCGTTTGTATCTGCGCGAGTCACCCCGCCCGCGCGCGCGAGGAAGCGAAAGTCGGAGCTCGCGGGCAGCCAATCAGAGGCCGGCCTGGGCTGGCGAGGGGCGGCATTGGTCCGAGGCGCGCGTGCCGCACGCCTTGTGTGTAGAGGCTGGCGCTGCGCTCGAGGCGAGGGGAGCGCGCGGAGCCCGTCCCGGCCGGAATGAAGGATGGCTGGAGGAGATAGGATTCCCTACCGGACCACGGGTTCGACCCTTTTGCACCCGCTTAGCGATCGCCTGGGCATCTCCCTGGATCAGGTCCGAACAATTTTGCTACCTTTGAAATTAATAATAGCAATAATGCGTACTGAAGAATATTGTTCAGAAAGCTTGTGGTCCCCGCACCCGACAACTTTCGGTATTTTCTGGTGGAACCAACAGATTGCGTGAAGTTGGATTGCTTTTCAAGACTGTTTCCCGGCGCGCTTGCATTGCATGCTTAGGATCTGGGGCTGTTGTCACTTGCTGGCAGGTCGACTTCGACCCTATGAATGAGATCTCCAAGACCCCTGGGTATCAGCTGCCCTACTCAGGTCTTGCAAACTTTCCGCACTAGACTGTTATAGCGCTATTATTCCACTTGCAGCATCCTATGGAGTCCTGGGGTTTGCAGTTTCGGGAGGGGCCGGCCGAAACGGCCGCTCCCGAAACTGCAAACCCCAGGATTCCATAGGATGTTGCAAGTGGAACAATAGCGCTATAACAGTCCAGTGCGGAAATGGCCTCAGGCCTGTGACTTCGAATTTGGGATGAGGCTGGTGTGGCCCTTGTTCCAGCTTTTTGATTCTATTTTTGTTGTTGGTGGTGTTGACTGTGTGCATAAACATTGTTTATGAAAACGTGTCTTGCAATGGGTAGATGAGGATAATTAAAAAAGAAGCACTAACAGCCAGGCATATTTATGGAGATATAACTCTTGCAGTGTTCACTGGGTTTTGTACTTGGTAAGTGAGCATAGGATTGCACTCTGCAAATTACTGAGGAACCTCCATTGACTTCGGTGGATATTATTTGATGATATGTGTGTCTACGTGGAGATTATCTTGGAGGTATTATGGAATCAGGTTATTATGAAATATTAAAAGAATAAAAATAATAAAATATAAAATTATTAAAAATAAAATAATAACATTATGGATCAGGTTATTGTGAAATTATTGCTTTAGTTTCATAGTGGTGATTCTGCGTCTTATGGAGGTATTCTTCAAACTGGGCTTGGCAGGACCCAAAACCGAGCTGCAGGCTGCCAGTCGGTGGGTTACACCAGGAGGACCACTTTGTTGTGTTGTCTTTTCTCTCATTGACAGAAGATAAAGCAGAAAGATGTTGGGATCATGGAGAGATCACAGGGTGAAAGATAGAAAAGAAAATCAGATGCATCATAAACTCGATTGAAAGTCATCCTATGTAGCACGTTGGGTTGTCAAGGAGGCAGCATCAATCCCAAGGCAATACATACACACAGACATACAGACACTTCTTCACAAGGTGCTGAAGAAACAGTATAGTTCACTTTTAAAAATTTGTTTTTTAAAAAACCCTATTCTGTCTGAAACATTTTGAGTGCTTTTCCAAAAAACAAAAACAAAGGAATTGTTTATTCAGGAAACAAGGACTACCCTTTCTTGAGATTCACCTCTTCTGGTACTTTTTGGAGGGTCAGGCAATTGGTTAGATCTTCTTTTGAAATGTTTGGAATCTAATAATAGCCCAATAAGAAAACAGGATTGAACAGGCAAATAAAAGCATGAGGCCCAGTTGTTGTTGTTGTTAACTTTATTTATATTCTGTCTCCTTGCCACCAAAAAAGAAAAGAGCTGTATGTCGTTTATGCTATCATTGTTGAGTTAACTGGCCAAAGAGGTCGATAATATTCTTGGGCACTTGGCATGAGGTCCTTAATTTGTACCACACTATTGTGGCACTGTCATAGTTTCATCTTGGCTTACAGCCCATTTGTCCAAATCATTTACTATCCTTGTATTAACCAGCAGCGCAACAGTTTTTAAGTCTTGAGCACAAGTATTTCATGTTCCTTCAAATATTGAGCTAAATACTTTGAGAGTGTTTATAGATGAAATAGTTATGTGTTGAGGCTGCCCAGCTAACTTTGGTTTCCTTTGTAATCCACCACAGTTGCTTAAGCAGTTCATGGAATCTGGCTTAATGCAGAAAATATTCAAGTAAGCAAGGCATAGGACCCTGATTTGACTTAAAGGGAAAAAATTACTTGGATTTGGATTGGGAATTTTAAAGAGAGCTGGGAAAGTTATGTTTTTACAAAGTAGCTCCCTCAATTCCCTTAGCAAACATGACCAGGAATCCTGCAAGTTGTGGTACAAAAAGTAATTTTTCCAAGCCCTAGTTTTAAATGTATATTCCCAAAGTTAGCGAGATTTTTCTTAGTCTTTGATGAAAGAACCAGTGACATATGGGGCATATATACATCTGTGATAAGATGCTACTGTTGTGCAGGGGAGAAAGTGTGCATCTTCTTTTACAGGCTTCCCCCACTTACTTGACAGGTTAGGGACTGGAGCACTGTCAGAAAACAGAATTGATTGAAAAGCAGAACCCATATACTGTTCTATACTCTAGGGAACATGCAGAACTTCCGGAGGCTCACTTTCGACCAACGGTGCACATGCTGCTTGCAAAGTCTCTCTGCTGACTTGGAACCTTTTTTCCTTTCTCAGCTCACTTTGCAAGCAGCACACACATGTGAGAGCGATCTCAAATGAGCCTCCATGGGCAAAAAGAACTGATGAAAGAGCAGAACCCCTGTCAAATTAGCCCTGGTGGCACAGTGGTTAAATGCCGGTACTGCAGCCACAACGTTGTGAGTTCAGTCCTGCAGGGCTCCAGGTTGATTCAGCCTTCCAACCTTCCACAGGTCGGTAAAAGAAGTACCTAGCTTGTTGGGGGCGATTAGCTAAACACATTGTAAAACCACTTAGGGATTGCTTAGTGCTGATAAGTGGTATAGAAATGTAACTACTAGCTCAAATTAATGGAACTTGTCCTTAATTTGGAAATGTCAAAAGAGTGAGTCATCAGATAAAAGGGCATCCTAACCCTTAGGAAAAAAAATGAGTGGATCATTGAACTGGGAAGGAAGTGTCCCTTCACCATCACATACCATCACCTCAGTCTTTACAAAGTGTGCTCCATTCATCTGTCAGGCTGTGGAGCCACTGGTCAACTTTTCTAGCCTGATCATTTTCTGTTTTCTCTTACTCAATTTGAGATCACTTGATTTATTTTCTGACTTTGGGGTATTTGTGGTGACAGTACTTGAGAGCCCCTGAACACGTTGCTAGCTGAGGTTGAGAAACTGACTTTGTTCTTCCCAGTGCCAACCGGAAAAAAAAAATCTGTCTTTATTACTGTTAAATCTGATAAGGGTTTATGTCCTTGCAGCTAAGGAACTTGGGATTGCTTATTTCTGTCATCTAGATGGAAAAAGAAGGAACATGATAGAGGTTGTAAAAAAAGCATAGCATAATAATTGCAGGTTTCTCATTTACAGGATGCGGCAGCTTGAAAATCCCTCTTGTCTGTTATGTTTGGTTCAATCTGGATAATGCAGAAGTAAGAAAGGAGAGAAAGTGTGCACGTTTCTTGCTTTTTATTTGTTGTTAGGATTTAGTTAGCTATTCTAAATGAATAACTTTAAACCTTGGACATTATAGAAGAAGGACACAAGAGTACATAACTTTCAGTCTCTTCTTTGATTAACTGTAATGCTCCTTAGTATATGGCGGGGTTTATGGAACGGAAAGTTGGACGTAATAATACTTATATTTCACTCTCAGGGATGTAAATGGTGTATTGAAGAATCACACACCCTGATTTGTGTTAGTTGGCAGACTAAATACTACTTACTGTTAGAATCACTGAGGTGAGAATCTGTACCATAAGAGGATTTTGGAAATGCATGCAACTTTCAGTTTTTCTATATTTCATGAGCCATCTGTGGATCAACATTTCTTTGCAAATACTGAAAAAACATCAGCAGGGTAAGCTGAAAGAAACATTTGTATGACACACCCCTCCCATTCATTTAGTTCCAATGCTCCCCCCGTTTCCTAGAAACAAATTCTTCAAGTTGAAGCATGGCCATAGCAAAGAAACAAAAACAAAACCTGCTTCTGAAGGTCAAATGCGTTGCCTTTGGAATGTTCCAGAATGTGCCAAACGTCAGGTATTTTCAGGCTGCTCTGCCAGGGCTTGGCAGCTCCACCCTAACTTTCAGGAAGGAGAGTGACACAATCTAGTTTGATACTATCAGTATATTTTTCACAAAATGCAAACAACAGTGTATGAGTTTACTCTGTACTATTTGCCTGGAGGTTTTGCCTCCTCACCTGCTCTTGAGGAAAACAGGAAGACAAATAAGGACTTTTCCAGACAGGGCAAATGTGATGGGAGGCTGCACTATTTTTCAGGGTTTTTAAACTATTGAAATGGTGTATCTGTTGTCTCAGACTACTTTTGGCAGTTGCCAGCACCAGTTGCAACAGATTTTCCCTACAATTAAGTGGGTTTCTTTTTACTTAGAAGACATAACTGAGCAATATGTTCTCTTCTCTTTTCCTTTCTTTGATTTTTTAAAAAAGAATTACAGTGCATCAATGAATGATACTCTTGCACTATAACTCTATACCTCTAATTTTTTTAAAAAAAAATTTAATGGAGAAAATTTGCTCTTTAAACCTTTAGACAACCTCAGCAAGCCATGCTCCAGTTCAAAAAGACCATTTGAAAAGCTCCAGTGCAACTCCAAGAAATCACTACACACAGTCCCCCAAAAGAATGGAATGAGTAGATGCAAAGGTGGTAATAACTGGCAGAATTCCAGGAGGTGTTTCACAAGAATTCACACTTCTTTAGACTGGTATAGTTTTAAGATTATTTTTCCTGCAGTGATCCTGAGTTATTTCTATACCACATTATTTCTGATAGGAAAACTCTTCCATTAGTTGTTTAGGGTTTGATAAAACATTGCCAGAGCACAATCACAATAATCACTGCAGATGTGCAGATGTAGATCTAAATTACAGGTGGCTGGACTTCAGGCTTGTGTGGTCCAGGTTTGAAAATAATTTATTAAAAATTGGTTTGTTGCCCCTCACAGCTCATTAGATTTTTTTTTAAATCATTGATTGTGAGTCATTATTTTAGTTCTTAAAATAAACAACATGTTAATGTTTTGTGTAACATTGACAATTTCACGTTCATTTAATTTGTTACTTCTAAGCAAGATTAAGGGGGGAGTCACCGTTTAGTATTTCTTTTTTAAAAATGAAAAAAAATACAGGCAAGTTGCAGCTTGCATTGCCCTGACTTACAGTGGCTAAGATCCTGCATTGGGAGATGTCCTGTGACAGACAACACCAAGGACCTCCGGGGTCCTTGGGAAGCCACTGTAGATGACTTTTCTTAAAGCTCATCCAACTAAAGGAAAGCAGTTAGAATGCATTGCCAGTAATCCCCTTGCTGTCTGATAGCCCAGAAATGACTCTGTTGAGGGAACTGCACAGCTTACAAAGTGAGCTGGAGGAAGCTGTTGGTCATTATGTTGTTGGAGGAGAATTCTGACCTACGCAGTCATAAAAATAGTGAGCTGAGTGGTTGTAAAGCAACCCTATGAGGAAACTGGAGTCTTGGGATTTTGGTGTGGCTTGAAGGGTGTTTCCTCTGCTTAATTAGGTAGGAGGAGAAGCAACTGTAGCCTTATTGTCTGCAAAAAGAGGGGTGGAGTTTTTTTAGCCTGGAAAAGGTAAGCTCTGATGTTTTATGCTTTAGACATTTTGGAAAGTGGTAGTAAGTTAAATTGCTAACTTTGTGGCTACTTCAGCTCATATGGAAGGTGTCCTTCTGGTCTCTTGTAGCATTGACTTCCCCCATTTAGCTCAGGCCATTTCCACACTAGACTGTTATAGCGCTATTATTCCACTTGCAAAATCCTATGGAATCCTGGGCTGGCCCCTCCCAAAACTGCAAAGCCCAGGATTCCATATGTTACCCTGATTTCTGGGGTCCTTTGGGGGACACCTCAATGTGCTCCACGTGATGGGGAATGGAAACCAGCCAGAGCGCGAGCAATAGCAATGCGAGAGGCAGGATAACATAGCGGGGTCTTTTTACCCAGCTTTTACGGGGTCAGGCCAAGCCCAAAACCAAACAAAAATGTCTAATAAATGATTTTATCAAATGAAAGTCTCACGCACCAACGCAGTCACTCACACACTCACTCAAGACCTATTAAGAAGCAAAAGAGAGGAAACTGGATAGGGGAATATTGAAGGGGTTGACGCTGGGGTAATACTGCACCTTTTCCTGAAGTCCTTGGTCCGGGAAAAACAGCAAAGAAGGTGGGGCTCAGCACAGAGAGGGCTGAGGGGATTACTCAATGGACAGAGAAACGGTTTGCTGGGATGACTGGGAGTGATCCAAAGAACCGCTCAAAAATTGGGACTATTTGTAGGGGGAAAAGTACCTGGAGGGCTAATCCTTTCCCGGGGAGAACAATTGGTGTTGCAATGGAAAAGAAGCTCCATGATGGCAACTCCTTTTGCATAATGAGATCACAAGGTATTACCAAAGTCTCAGGATCTTCGGCTGCATTTGGTTGTGATGTGACTTCGTATAAATGGTCCTCACTCGATAGGATATTTGCTCAACTTGGGGCCAACATGCTAATCCTCTCAAGTTGGTTTCTTGGGGCTGAGGACTCTTTGTTTATTGTGGGCTTACACACCTTGAGGTCTCCTGGGGCTACGTGACTGGGGATTTTACTGGCCTGACCTGGTTTTTGGTTGTTTAACTGTGACTGCCTATGTCATCTAGGCGACCTCTCAAGCACATGGAATCATGTTTAATATCCAAATTGTAGACCCCGGGATAGGATTTTTCCAGTGGAGTAACACATAGGATGTTGCAAGTGGAATAATAGTGCTATAACAGTCTAATGCGGAAATGGCCTCAGTCTCAGTTTACATCCTGAGCCCAGGAACACAATCCCAGTGTAATTTGAGAGCTGCCTATATGTTTATTAGTTCATCAGTGGTGGTTAACAAGAGCCAGCATGGTCTGAGCATTGGGCTATAGCTCTGGAGAACAGGGGTCAAATTCTCACTCAGTTATGGAAACCCACAATGACAATGGGCAAGTTGTGCTCTCTCAGCCTCAGAGGAAAACAAAGGCAAACTCCTGTGAACAAATCTTGCTGAGAAGCCCAAGGCTTGCCTGAGGGTTGCTGTAAGTTAGAAACAACTTAACAGTACACAACAATTAACAGAACAAAACAATTTCATGATTTTCTCAGAACATAAACTGTCAAATGTTGGCTTCTTATTTAACAAATGGTAATGTGTTAGCATTAATAGTAATGTTTCCAAACATTGTGTGTAGTACATTGCTTCTTCTCCCCAGTCTTCTGGGCTTTCCGCACTACACTGTTATAGTGCTGTTATTCCACTTTCAACATCCTGTGGAATTCTGGGGTATGTAGTTTACTGAGGCCAAAGAGCTCTCTGGCTGAGAATTCTAAATTCCCCTCCTTAAACTGCGAACCCTAGAAATCCATGGGAGGTTGAAAGTGAAATAATAGCGCTATAATAGTGTAGTGCGGAAAGCCCCTTCATGGTCTACCAATGTGTGTTAAATTTACAAAGCAATGCATGGTGCACACACAGGATTTCCTAACAGCTGAAGCACAGCTAACCTGTTTTAAGCCATCTTGGCTATGCATTTGTTAGTCAACCACAAGAAAAAATTGCTTGCTGGAACTGATCTAGGTCTACTGGCCCAGCATTCTTTGCCAATTTTTCACAGTTAAATGGAGAACCTTACATAGTCTAGCTGATTTACCAGAAATGGGCTGCCAGTGAGTGCACGTTTTGTGCCTACCATGTTCCAGCACAGCAGAAGGCAGGAAGCATTTACCTAGTGTCAAAACACCTTGGCTGCATTTTGCTCTAGGTGGAAGATTCAAGTAAATATTCAGACATCTAGTTCACTTCGTATCATTATCTCATAATGATAGGAATGGGGTATGATGAGTTTTGAGTCCAAAGCTTGCACCCAGGTCCTTCCTGAGTGAAATTATGAGTAGAAAATGTTTGTCTGAATATGGCATTAGCCTCTTCTACTTTGCACTATGTTATAAACCACATTAGTAAATATATTGTCCCTAAATAAAGTTTTAATTCTACTCTGACCATCATTGGCATTAAGCAGTATCCAGTCATAATGATAGATGTAAACCTCATATACCATGAAACATAAAATTATGTATTTCTTATATGTTTCGTCTTTTTCCCATAGTCTCTCATTAAGATTATTCGTTCATATCCAATAATTATGCTATACACTTCTTGTTTGTTTTTGTTGCTGTGCCGAACTGGCATGCTTAAGAGTTGTTGAAACAAAAAGAGTCATCTAGAAACTGAGAAGGATGGGCCCCTGAAAGTGCAGAAGTACTGCAATTACTTCCCATAAATTAAACTTTTGAATTTTAGTTGGTTTTTCCAGAAGCAACATATACGATGTGGGTGTCTTGTTGTTGGCGGTGTAGATCTTTTTTCCACTTTCTACACTTTTCCCCATGAGATTTGTAGCACAGCAAGTAGTTACCAGATTCAGTTTAGGCTTGATTATGCTTAGCACTGAGCACTTTTATTAACACACTAGCCCTAAATGTGTGCTCTTGCATGGTTTGCTGAAACAGTCATCCATGAAATGTTGATGTAGTACCATGCAGCATTGGCATAAGGGTTGGCAGATGCCATCCCCCTTGAGTCTGTGTCACCAGAGTGCTAATTATAACTCTAACCCTGGGGCAAAATGTAGAATGTCACTAATCACTCAAATACCATTTGTACTTCATGACTTCTAGTAAAAGGAAATTTTGGTTCAGACTTGAGCAGTGATCTTTTTAAAAAGGAATAAATAGCAAACACCCTTCTGTATAAATTGGGTTAACTTTAACTCTTTGACCTCCCTCTCTAGGGTCCTGTCCAGAGTGGGGCCCCTGTGCTTGCTTTTACTGTGGACAGAAGAGTATCATGGAAGGCAAATGCAAACCTTTCACCCAGTACAGATTGCAGGATCAAAGGGCCCTACCCATTGGAGCCTCACTAGGGATTGAAGAGTCTGTTCATACTTTTACTCATTTAAAGAATCATATAACTTTTAATTATGTGGGCAGGATCATGTTTAGTTTGGCTGTTTGTGAACATTCCATTTCATCCCATGAGAGTTTATTGTTGTGTGCGTTCAAGCCATTTCCAAACTATGGCAACCCTAAGGTGACCCTATCATGGGATTTTCTGGGGGTGAGAGTGTATGACATGCCCAAGATCACCCAGTGAGTTTCCATGGCTGAGTGGGAATAGACCCTGATCTCCTTGGTCATAATCCAACACCGAACTACTACATCATGCTGGCTCATCAGCTTTATCACCATGGGCCTTTTTGACCATACCGCTACCAAAATCCTATAATTCATTGCAGTATGAACAGTTGTTGTGTATGACAATGGGTTGGGAGTGAGAGGAAGGTGTCTTTAACCTCCACCTGCACACTCCAAGCTGAAGATGATGAAGTATATAGCATAACATTGTCCAAAGCATTGTCTGTGGGGTAGTTACAAAACCTTCTTGCTCATATCTGAACACTTTAGGAAAATCTAGGCAGCATTTGGAAAAACACAAGCTCAATATGAATTATTAAGAAACATATAAAATTGCATCTGGTTCAAAGCCATCTGTTTGTTAACCAGGAACACTGAGGCCTGAGAAAGGCCATTATCATGTCAGATTTGACTAACATACAGAGTAATACTTAATTCTTGAGTTTGACTTTCACTTTAGATAACTTAATTCAAATATTTTCCCTCTTTACATGATTGTTGACTAAGGATTTTCTTCCTTAAAATTTTTGTTGACTAAGGACTTTGTAATCTGTTTTGCAGCTTCTCCATGAGGGCTGCCAGTGATTATTCCATCAGCTGCTTCACTGTGGTAATCCACAAAGAACATCTGTTCTCATTTTAGACTTCAAATCTCAGAAGGTTTTTAAAGCCTTTTAAGTAGGTGAGCAGCAGTACTTACTGGAGAAAGCAACATTGCAGTCTAGAAGCTATAGTGAGATTTATCATTTCAGAGACTATGGATGAAATGAAATAAAATAGGTATTAATTTTTTAAAAAATTCAGCTAATTTGGGAGTGGGTGTATCATCTGAAGATAATTTCCCATGTTAAGATAATCCATTATTTTAAGAAAAAACCCTAACACTTGGGCTGTGCAAAATAATGTATTGTAACTTCTGTAAACATTGATTTGTTACGTTTTTTATTTATGATAACTTGAAAATTCAGAAGTTCTTTCTGATAGCAAAATTCAGCTAATTTGGGAGTGGGTGTATCATCAGAAGATAATTTCCCATGTTAAGATAATCCATTATTTTAAGAAAAAACCCTAACACTTGGGCTGTGCAAAATAATGTATTGTAACTTCTGTAAACATTGATTTGTTACGTTTTTTATTTATGATAACTTGAAAATTCAAAAGTTCTTTCTGATAGCAGAAAATAAAGCAAAACTAGTAGTTAATACTAGTATTAACTACCGTAGTATTATGGTGTCCTCCAGATATTGTTGGGACTTTAACCCACATCCTTCTTCACCATTGCCAAAGCTAACTAAGGGTGATGACAGTTGCAACAAAACGACAGCTCACAAGTTGCCCACTCCTGTATTTGTATCTTAATTCCGTTAATAAATCTTAAGTATCCTGATATAGGAAAGATCAAAGTCATCAGCTAAACACCTTCATGATTGAAAAGTGTATAAATGTACATTAAATTTCACAGGGACATGTCCACTTGAAATACGTACCATTGTATTCTGTGGCTTTGTATCTCATAAGACTAGTAACTATAGCAGTGGGCCATAGTATACTTCCCTTAATATATTGTGAATGAATCCTGGGAGTTATTTTGTCTAGCTTGTTCTCTTGCCTTTTAAGTAGTGTGTCTTAGAATATAAGAGTCAGTCTTGCCATAAGCAGCTCTCTTTCCTTCCCCTGTTCCCCCTGTCATATATATTATACAGTTTTTGGTTTTTTCCCATTTAGTTTACAAGTTTTTCTGGGAGTAGTCATTTTCTTTTGAGGCTTTCCGGTCATTCAAGAGTTTCTCCCTTGTTTTCTCTGTTGTGCATCAATTTTTCACGAAATACATATCTGTCTTAATGTGCTTTGTTCTAAGTGTGTGTTTTCCCCCGTTTACTTGAAATGTAGAGAACTGGTCATGTAGAGATTATCTAAACTACTAACTACAGCTAAATTAAACTAAACCACAACTTCATTTTGCCGTGTCAACTTGCTCTCTGATCTGTTGGTGCTGCTCCTGAATGCCAGGTTGATCTGTAACAGAAACTATGACTTGGTTGTGGATGAAGGGGTTGACCCACCTGGACACTTAGTGCAGCACCAACCTATGTTGGGTGTCTGGGAGGGAGGAGTTGCCATCATCCATAAAAATTCTTTCATCCCCATGAGGAAATCCTTCTGTCCAGGCAACAGTTTCAAGGATTTGTACCTTGTGTTGTTTCAGAAAGACAGGCCAACGATGTTGCTGGTGTACTTTGCTGCCATAGGACTGTGGTTCTGGGGGATTTAAACATTGACACCAAGGCTGCCCTGACTGGGCCAGCTCAGGAGTTCATGGCTACCATGACAACCATGGGGCTGTCTCAATATTTTGTTGGTCCAACACACGAGATAGGGCATACCCTAGATCTGGAAAGTGATCTGATCTTAGGAGGAATTTCAACAACCATGTCATCTTGGTCAGATCATTTCCTCATAAAATTTGGTTTGATAGTAGCAAATCTTCCCTGCAGGGATGGGGGAACCTATTAAGATGGTCCACCCCCATCTGAAGGATTTTTGAATGCCCTGGGGGGTTTTCTGGCTGGTAATTCTGCTGAGACTCTAATGTCACTTTTCTTTTCTTGTATGTCCTTTGAACTCTTTGCCTGATGAAGGCATCAGTGAAGCTTCAAAAGCTTGCATGATATATTTTCTGCATTTTTGTTGACCAATAAAAATATCACTCACTTGTAGAGATGGTATAGGTCTTACAAGTGAATACAATTGGAAATCAGTAAAGACGCTTCATTGTGACTACTGTGGAGCATGGATAGAGACAACTGTACCTGTATAATATGCATATTTGTGAAATACACACTTCTTACATTTGTAGACATGCATTTCTTAGGTATACATCTGGAAATGATTGTGTAGATGTGGACAAAATCAGTGGAACTTAAGTCCCATTGATTTTAATAGGAGCAAACATAAGTCATGACTGATATGTTAAATTGACTTTGGCTATAAGTTTGACCGCTCTTGCGTGGAACTACTTATTTTTGAGTAGACATACATAAGATTTTATAGTATGTCTGGAACCAAATTAAAATGGGGGCTTCTTTTGTTTGAAAGATATTAGTAAATTTGAAATTTCCTTAAGCTGAAGTGTCATACTAGGCTTTATATTATACTGAGCTTTGAAAGAGGGATTGGAATCATGTGGCTCCAGATTACTGCAATTCCCAGCAACCCTAGCCAGCATTGCCAATAGTTCAGAATGCTGGGAGTTGCAGTCTAAATTCTGAAGGACTTCACGATTCCCACCTCTACTTTAAAGGTTTTTGAATAAGCAGGTAAACACTCCCTTCATGCTCTTTGAAATAATGCACATCTATGGAAAACTGTCCACATATCTTCAAGATTTTATGGTAGTTTCTTGCTTGCCAGAGATGAAAATGCTGACAGACAGAGATCAGATTCCAATCTGTTTTTGTATTTCCTTAGGTCAATTTTGTTGCTTGTCAGCTCTTTGCACTCTTGACTGCATTTTGGTTTCGTTTATACTTAAGTCCTAGCCATGCCAGCTCTGGTGTTCGCCATGCTTTTGCCACCATTTTTGGAGTATATTTTGCTATCTTCTGCTTTGGTTGGTGAGTATTTACTTCTAACACTGTTGTAAAACAGATGTATTGCATAGATTGTGTTGTTCTTATTGTTGTTTTGTTCTTATATGCCTTCGGGTCCTTTCCAACTTAGGTGACCCTAAGGTGAATCTTTAAAACAATCTAGTAGACAACTAGTAAACCCATTACAAAGTTCAATATTATGTATTTTGGCAAAAAGTAGATGTTTTTAGACACTGTGGGCAAGGTACAGCTTTGGGACTGCATGTAGCCAATACCACCAGAATCTCAACTCTCTTTCTGGCCAATAAGAGGGTGAATTGATGCAATGATTTACCTTTTAATAGGGTATAACATACTGTTTAACATAAAGAAATATTCATTTTTAAAAACCAGAAGTGCACTGCTAGCCACTTTGTGGTGGTGGGGGATTGTTTTGTTTTGTCTTTCATTAGTCCATGCAGCCTGCTGGAGTCCCAAAGCATAAAAGTAGTCCCATGTATACTGCTGTCCTTAACACTGTCAAGCCCAGTGTTAGAAGTAGATACCTCTAAATTTCAATATATGAAATGGGATCATATTTGTTGACATTACAGGAACTTAATGTCAACAAATATGATCCCATTTCATTCAACAGTAGATTTGGAGGGGTGAGGGTTTTATGTTTGTTTTCTAAAATCTATATCATCTAGTGCAGTGGTTCTCAACCTGGGGGTCGGGACCCCTTTGGGGGTCGAACGACCATTTCACAGGGGTCGCCGCTCCTCAGTCCTGCCCCCCCCTTTTAAAAGAAGGTGGCCTCACAGCCAATGGGAGCAGTGCTTCTGAGACCCCTGCGCTGGGAGGAGGGGAGAGGAGGCATGCTGGGCGTTTCCCCGTCTTTCCCTGCCTGGTGGGAAAGCACTGGAGGAGCCTGAGGTGGAGCTGGAGGTGCAGAGAGCAGGAGGAGAGAGCTGGAGCCAGAGCGTTAAGGCGGAGGTGAGGAGAGGAGACCCCGCGCTGGCGGGAGGGGAGAGGAGGCGTGCAGCTGGGTGCAGCTAGGTGCTGCTTGGACGCTCACGCCTGCACCCCCCCACACACACACAGACACACACATGGAGGGCTTCCCCTTCAGTGTTCCCTTTCCTCTTCATGCCGGCTTACAGAGTCAGAGTTGCTTGCCGGGGCGAGTGAGCAGCCAGGCGCTGCTTGGACGCTCGAGTCCGCACCACACACACACACACAGACACACACACAGAGGGTTTCCCCTTCAGTGTTCCTTTCCCCTTCATGCTGGCTTTCAGAGTCAGAGTTGCTTGTTGGGGCGAGTGGGCAGCCGGGCGCTGCTTGGATGCTCGCGCCCGCACCACCCACCCACCCACACACACACACAGAGGGTTTCCCATTCAGGGTTTATGGCACTGCAGCGGGACGTCTGGGAGGTAAGACCCCGTCCCCTCACCCTCTTTGCCTCAAGCTCATTCATGCTGACGAACAGAGTTGCTTGCCGGGGCGAGTGAGCAGCTGGGCTCCGCTTGCTTCCCAAAGTGACAGGGCTGCAACAGAAGTGATCGCCCAGTCGGCCATTCATTCTGGGCACCCCGCTCCGTGGGAGTTGTCGGTGTGTCTGTCGCCTTTGGTCCGGCAGGCAAAGGGGGAAACTTTCCTGCTGTGGATCTGCCATCCGACGGGGAGATCGGTCCCTCCAAGACCGAGAACTCGGTCGGGAAAGGAGCAGCGGGCGTCAGCCAAGGGCTTCAGTTTGTGTAGGAGCCCCTGAGGCTCCTTGGTTCTTTCCTCTCCATCTTTCCTCTCTCCCTGTCCTTTCCTCCCTGCGCCTCGTGTAAAATGTGGGCTGTTTCGGCATTGCCTTTGGGAGTGACTGTCTTTTTGAACTGTGGAAACCCAACATTCAGAACTAGAACTACTGCCTTAATTCTGGCATTGATGGACGCTTTCTGTGCTTAAAAAGGGGGGAGGGTTACCAGTTTTTAGGCATTAGAAGTCTATCCAGAGCAGTGATTTAGGGCAGTGTTTCCAATCTATTTGACGTTGGAAATAACTAACTAACTAAATAAATAAATAATAAATAACGAAAATGATTTTATGGTTGGGGGTCACCACAACATGAGGAACTGTATTAAGGGGTCGCAGCATTAGGAAGGTTGAGAACCACTTATCTAGTGACTTTATAAAAGGGTTTGTCCTCCCTGCTACTCATCATTGTTCTTTGAAAGTTAAACTATTACTTCTTGTTTTCAAGGTACTCCATCCATATTTTTGTTTTAGTGATGATAAGTTATGGAATCATGACCATGGCTAGTATCCCCAACATTCACAGGTAAGAAAGGTTTGTTTATTTAACAACCATGCCATTTTTCTTACCTTTTCCCATGAAGTTACTCATCAGGTTATTCACTTTGTACCTCTCATTCTCAATTCCTGTAGCAATCGTCCTCAGTTCCTATAGCATCTCAAATTTAAAATGTTTAGGAGATGCAGCATCTGCTGCTCAGCAGTGAACCTCTCCTGGAATTCCACAGCAAGTCACTGTGTTTTAATTTAAAGAACTTCAGAAGACTACAGCAAGATGCTAAAAGCCAGTCTGATCCTCGCTGACACATGCCTTGCTTACAACACATGACTAGTACTATCTATGTGGTGTTGCCCTTTGTTAATTTTTCAGAATCTTAATTGGATAGAAAATGTTGCCACAGCCCTGTTCTTTGGAGCCAGTTTTGGAAAACTGTATTGCTCCTATGCCAATTTCAGGAACTGCTGGTTAGTTTTCTAGTAGTTAAATATGCTGGTTGTTACTTTCTAAAAGTTAAATGGCTGTGAGTCAAGAATAAATGAATCTCTACTTCCTTCTACTGTCTTGTCTGTGTATGCAACTGGAGAGAGAGAGTCTTCTGAGATATTTTTGCAAAGTGACTTTAACACTCTTGTGAAAGTGTAAAAATCTCATATAAAACTGATCAAGGGAAGAATGCATATCATTCTAACTTTTAAGAAGATAGGACAGGGCACAAAACTGACAAATATAGGTTGGCATCCTGTATGGTTCAGCATAGTAGTTCTACAGCTGGCCATTTACCAATCCCCAGACTTTTGCAGAGCTGCTGCAGCCCCTCTTTCATAGCAGGGGGAGATCACAGAAGCTTCTGGCTATGTCCCTGTAGCCTGAGAGGAAATGATTATGTGGTCTACCAAGGTTCTCCAGAGGTTTCTGTGATAGGTGCAATCATTTCACATTTGCCCATAGGGCATATCCAGACACTTCTCCAATCCCTCCCTGCTCTCCACCAGGCGCAGAATTGCCATAAATGGGGTTTCCTGCAGCTACAGTGAGTCTGGGGAGAGGGCAGCATGGGTCGTTGTAGAGGAAGGAAGGTAATACCAACCTCTCCATCAACTTAAAAATACATGCATAAATGTAATGTTGACGTCTGCCTGCATATGCCACTGACTGGATATTGGCCATAAATTGTTTGGATTCAACTTATTTAACATATCCAGATTCTTCATCAGTTTCTCTTTATCTGCTTTCACTTTAAACTAGTGTATATACCGAGCGTTGCCTGGGATTTTATTTTCTCATAGGTAATACTTGTTAGAAATACCTTAGGAATTATGTTACCTTACCTTAGGAGTTAGATGTGGTTGAAATACACAGATTTGAGATCTCATGTGTCTAATTCCCCAAACTGTGTTGTCCAGTACGTGCGACTTTCCCCTGTATTCCCCAATCCAATCTGTATTAAGAGTTGTTAACATACAGAGGTTGGTTTCCTGAGGGAATACATGGGCCTTCTCCTTGCTGCTAGGCCTGATCTCCATAGTAACCAGCCTGAGGTCCAAGAGCTCTCCAGCTGAGAATTCTAAAGGCCTCCCCCTAAACTGCCAACCCCAGGCTTCACAGCGAGGCAATCATATGAGGTCTTGGCCTGCCTGACACAGACAAACTCACAAATTCTGACTTTTATATATTAGATATAGGCAGATAACAGATAGTGTATCTCATCTGCATAATGCATCCCCTTCCCGTACTATTTCTGTAGTCATTGTTAAAATAGTCATTTGTAACTTCCTTTTGCAGATGGGAAACCATTTGAGAGAAAGATAACAGACCAGAAAAAGACTATGACTTCACAGTAATGAAGGATTTAAAGTAAAAGTTTCCTAGGAATCCCATGTGCTACCACCTTCATTTCCAGGATGGGAGAAAAATGAAGTGTAAATGTACAAATATCTAATAGAAGACATGCTTCCTTCGCGTGCTGGAGGCCTACAAATTGCCATACACCTTATAGCAATTTGTATTTTGCAAATGTTTTAGTGTTTCAAAAATGCTTCTTTTATGTGAGAGTAGTGATGCAAATTTACTTTAATGCCTTATTCTTTTATGTGGCCCTTTTCGCATGGCATTTGCCATGCGAAAGGGCGCCTGGAGCATCATGTGATTGTGAGGAGCGATCTGCATGATGCATTCACAATTGCGCAACGGTCCAGGGTAGGGCATGTGCCGCTCGCACATTTTTTCATTTTTGGCTTTCAGCTGAAAATGGTGTGCAATCGGGCATTGCTCCAGGGCCCTGCACGCGCTTGCTGTGCGTGGAGAGCCTCTGGAGCCGTGGTGCTCATGCTTCCTGCCCCAGCGCAGCCTGGGAAATTCCCAGGCTGTGCTGCAGAAGGAAGAGGCGGGTCTCTCACACTGCCTGCTTCGGAGCAGGCAGCTTGTGCGGAGCTGAAGCAGGGGGGACGTGAGAGCCTGTCAGTGGAGGCTGCTCACGCGATCCCCGCACCCCAGCGCCGAAAAAAAGGTAAGGTGTGGAAAGGGTCTTTGTGACTGCAGTTGTAACTGCAGTTCTTTAATTAGCGGCTTGTTTACGTGTGTCATTTTGCTGACATTAACATCACCCTTCTGTTTCCCTGAATTGTATTAAAAGCAATATCTATGTAGCAGTGGGGACTCTTTTTAACATATGTTTATATAACTAAATCTAAGGTTAATAACTTGTCTTTCATAAGGCATTTTAAGTAAATGTTTGAGATGAATAAAAATAATGACAATCAGAGGAGTGGTTGTTTCACTTCCATCAGTAACAAGAGGAACATTTTTTAAAAAAAGTTCACCATCAGATGGAAAAACAACAATAAAAATATCCCCTTCTGTGCTGGCCAGCATAAGCTGTCAGAGCTTGGGATGAACAGTAGAGCCACTGGACTGCTTTGGCGTCCACTCATTTTGTATTGGACTGTTGCTGCCTTTAAAAAGCTGTCTGCAATGTGTGATATAAGGCAGTGAATGAATGTGCATGGAGAATGTTAATACCACTAGAATTCCCTGAAGGCACTTTTTGGGCTGGATGTTGTAAAAACATAGTAGGCCCTTTGAAGAGCTAGCTGGGGAAGACTTCAACTGGGCATATGAACCTTGCAGGTTTAAAACACCTTGAAATGATCAGGATGACTTCAGCTTATTTGTTTTGTCTTTTGGTTACTGTTGTTTTGATAAGACTTCAGTTTCGTGAAATAAATGTGTGTATTTCTAGGTACTCTTTTATGGTAGCTATGGGATATCTCACACTGTGCCACATTAGCCGGATATACATATTCAGTTATGGTATTCTTACTACAGATTTCTCTGGGTAAGTAATGATACCTAACACTTCTATAATATTTGTTAATGTACAGTAATAAAAGGCAGAGAATTCAAGCTGATTCAATGTCTTCTAATTAATTCAGGTTCTTCTAATTTTGTAACTTTATTTTTTATTTATTGGTGTTATCTATTTATTCATTTATTATTTAATTTATTTTATATTTATTTAATTTATTTTATTAATGTTTCTGTGGCATATTGTGTCATTTTCAAGGTAATGTAGTGCATGTTATCTGAAATATGTGAAGTTTATGCAAACTGTATAAGAAGCAGAGAGTGCAAAAAATAAAGTGAAATCTTAATATTACTTTAAATCTGTATTGTTACATATGTATTATTACATTTCTGTGATAAAGCTACTGATTCTGATTGGCTAAGATGATGTGATCTCATGAAATGCTCATGAACAGTCCAGCTACCCAAAGTACAAATGTGTTAAAGTATTGGTGCAGCTTCAGTGTGGAAAGGGAAAGTTTTCTGGCTGGCTGGCAATGAATACCTTGCAAATGGCTGGTGAATAAGAATAACTGTATATAGGCTTCCCATAGGAATCTGCTAGTCCACTATGGGAACAGAACATTGGACTTAGATGCATTTTGTGTATTTTTGACTAGTTCTTTGTGTTATTGTTTTTTTTAACACAAAATTTAAAAAATCATTTTGAGTAAGATGACGAGTTTGTCCGAAGGGCATCAGTTGCAAGCTGTGTCCAAAGGGCACCAGATTCAAGATTCAGTTGCTGACTCTAGACCACATTTTTCCCATTCTTTAGCTAAAGAGCTATAGTCTTTACAGAAAATACAAGATAATCAGAATCATTAGGTGACTTAAAAAAAAACATATGAGTAGGGTTTAGTTAATGTTTACGTAAGTTTGATAAGTGATTGCATTCCTAAACAAAACACATTTTTCCATTTATAATGAAGACCCAGAAATGGGTGGATGTGAGTGGAATAACACATAGGAAGATATGTACCAGGCCTATGCTAAAATACTATACATTTACTACATATAACAGTGTGGCTCTCTTTGGCTTCTATTCCATCACTTTGAGCTTCCCAAAAATGCCATGCCCCCTTCCTCACAATACCATAGTTTGGTGGCTTTCTAGCTTTTGTCTGAAGATTTCCCCCATTCCAAAAGATTGAAAATCCTCTCCTAAGGCTTAGTTACTGGATGTGGATGCTTTAAGCAAACATCTGCTGTTATTTTTGGTTCCACATATTTGCCCTCAGCTACACCCGCCAATGGAGTGTGACTCCCAAAGAATTTCTCTGAAACTGAATTTGGCTTTGGGGTGAAAGTGGTTTCACACCCTTGGTTTCAATTTTGTTATTTTTGGGAGCAAGCATTTACTGAGATATTTTCTTCTATGTAATAATTGTATTGGTTCAAGTGGAGTACTTCAAATATCTCTGAAAGCCATGGGATTTGCACGCACAAGCCTAGGCGGAGGTAGAAATAGACAGTTCAGCATCCTGTTGACAATGATTTTACAAGCATGGTGTGGCTACTAGTTCAAAATGACTACTTACAACCACTCTATGAATAAATTTTTAAAAATCACATTGTTTTACTTTGTAAGTAACTGGTGATTATGACCTAAATCTGGTTTCAAATCTTAATTAGGGTATACTCAACTGAACAAAATTTCTGAATAAAAAAAATCAACACTTATACAAAGATTTAGTAGATTTAGTATGTCTGCTATAATTGGGACTAGGAGTTGCATTTAGGTCAATGAAAATATGTATCATTTTAATATTTAGATAAGGAGGAAATATGTTAGCACTATTTTTTGCTTTTTGATCATTCTGTCTGCTTCTTTTTGCAAGTAAAACCCAACTGTTATAATAGTTCTTTGTGTAACTGCATGTCTTACTCTTTTATGCAAAGAGGATTATGTTGGTGAGTTGCTCTTCTCTTTATGTATTTTTAATGTTTTGTCATGTTCCTCTTGTCATGTTCCTCTTGTTTGAATTCAGATAGTACCAGCTGATGCTTGTTCAGACTTCAGAGAAATGGGAATGGGTATCTGAAGAAGTCCAACAAGCCTGTAGTCTTTAATTTGTCTTCCTATTCCTTGTCATATAGAGAAGTTTATTCCTTTTGGATTCAGAAATACAAACCTTCATTTGATCAGAAAAAAATTAACTGTTTCTGGGCTGGCCAAACAGGAAAAAAGAGGCCACCTGCAACTTCAGCAACTATGTAGACTAGGACATTTCAGCAGGTGTATCTTGCCATACAAGCTGTACCTGCTGAAATTTAGTCTTCTGAAGAACAATGAAAAATGCAGAATCTCTGCTTTCTTTGGAGTTTTGGTTATTGGTTTGTATTTCATACACCTAATTCCTAGTTGACATCTTTGGAAAAAACATTTTACAAAGCTGACCACTACAAAATTGCATTGTTGCAAAAGTGATATGTTTCTCTGTTTTCTGAAGTGCTCTTAGGTAACATGGCAGATTTCCTGACAGTGAAATTGCTCATACTCTGTTTTATCTGCAAATAGAAAAGCCAGCAGACATTCCATTTTGCTGCTATTTCAAGTTAATTTTCTACTAAGAACATCCATATCAAATCCCTCTGGTAAACAAACACTTGACTCAATCAAAGAAGCCATGGCCCTGAGTTTGAAAGAACTGAGTAGAGTGTGACCATGAGTTGAAACCAATTTTACAGCAATAGCAACTAACAACAAGAAGGGATAGGGAAGAGAGAGATGAGAAAAACAAAGGGAGGCTGAAGTACACTCAGTGGGTACTTTGAGAGCTAGACATATCCTGAGCTCAAAAATCAACCAGCTTCCAGGTACCAGCTAAGTATACCTATCTTTGCTCCTCCCTTGCACAGGGATAGGTGGAACCCAGATGAGTTCTGAGGGCTTCTGAAGCATTGACTGTGTCCAACTTTGCTCCTCTTTTGCCTGCCACTCCTGCAGGCTTCAGCTGGGAAGTTAGTGATGTTAACAAATGCAGCAATGCCACAGATGTCATCTAGCCCAAAGAGAGTTGGTAGAGAGGAGCTGTTACCCTGTGTGTTGGGGGTCCCGAGAGGGGCGCCCAAATTACCAAATAAAAACATGAGATAGGGGAAATTAAACTCGAGCACTCTCTCAAGCTAGCGAGAGGCAGGGTAACTCAGCTGGGATCTTTTAACCCTATGTATACAGCGTCGAGTCAGAGAGTGGCTAGACAAGTTCTAAAGCAACAAATAATTTTTTATTGAGAACAGACAGCACAAAAGACACGACATACACTAACTAACTGAGAAACAGAAATGGAGAGTTTTTGAAGGGATGGGCAATACGACACCTGGTCTTGTAGTCCTGGAGAGAAACGGAGGTTGCAGGGGAAGAAACTCAGCGCGGTTCACTGAGAGGAGCTCACTGGACAAACCGGCAGCAAAGCGGGATGGAAGTCCAAAGTAGTCCGAGGAAGGCTCGGATTTGGGAGGTTTTTATAGGGTGGATTTTACCTACAGACCATGCCATGCTCAGTGAGAACAAAGGAAATTTGTAGCTGGACAGAGGCGTTGGAAAAGGTCAGGTTTTACATGATGAGCTTAGCGCTTGATGACAATAGTATGGCCAGTATGCAAATAGCTCAACATAAAGGAATGGCTCGGCACTTGGCCGTGTATCTTTGTGTACAGTCGCGCTGAGCAAGGCTGGTTTGCAAGAAGGTGTTCCCTGAAGCATCGGAGAGGCTTAAGTTGCCTGCCTAAATGAGGTTTGGAATTTACAACCATTAACTGCCACGCCTAATATGTGCTTGCCTGGTGGACCTCTGCAAACACGTGGAGTAGGGTGGCAGAGAAAGGTCACATAGAGGCCAAATTATTTGATATCAAGAGATACCTAGTGCTCTCACCAGACATATCATAACCGTGGTAACAGAGCTAGCCTGCCACTCCAAATCAGTTCCCTTAATATTCAGACTCCGGTAATACCTCCAATTGATTACATTTCTCTGCCTTATGTGACAGAGGTGAATATTTTTATATCTCTGTAGATGTCCTTCAGTAAGTTATGCAATGTGTAATGTTTTGCAATAAACAGTAACAGTTGTCACCACAATTCTATATAAATTTACTTGGAAAGAAGCGATACTGCACTCAGTGGTGCTTTTTGTTGTGATATGCCTTTGTTTCCAACTTAAAGTGACCCTAAGGTGACCCTATCACAGGGTTTTCTGGGGCTGAAAGTATGTGACTCACCCAAGGTCACCCGGTGGGTATCCACGGCCAAGCAGGGAATTGAACCCTGGTCTCTAAGGTTATAGTCCAGCATTCAAACTAGTACACCATGTTGGCTTTCTTCAGGAGTGTTTACCTTCTAGTAATTGTGTAGTCTTTAAAACCCATGCTGAAATCGAAGGTAGTGGACATGAGCATTGGCTCTTGACCAGGATAACCCAAGTTCATTCTGGAGGTTGATGGTACAAATCAGAAACAGTTGGTTGGAAGAGGTGATGAATCCACTTTTGATTTTACTGGTGCTGCTGTTATACCACTCCAGGTTATATGGGAGCTATGCCAGTGGCAAAAGGGATGGGGTCCAGCTCAGAGGGCTGCAAGAAGAGTGGTGATAAAATCAAAAGTGGATTAGCTGCCATCGTGGCAACAGGCCCACCCACCACCCCAGTACAAATCTCACTTGGTTGTATTGCCCAGCCTAATGCAGAGGACATGTGTTGCTTGAAGCTTGTTCAAACAAGAATGGTATATGATTTTTTATTTTTTTATTGTTTTTTAAAAAAATACAATCGAGTTTGAAAAACTGTCTCTTGGTCTGCAACTCCCAGAATCCTTCAGGTTGGGATTCTGAGAGTTGTAGCCCCAAAAGTCACTTTCTGAAGATCTGAATCAACCTCTGTAGCATGTAAGATATGACATGTGCTGTCTTTCTACTTTTTATTATAGTCCATTGATGATTGTAACACAGAAGATCACAACTCTTGCTTTCCAGGTACATGATGGTAAGAAAGATAGTGTTTCTATTTTCTATCCAGTCTCCTATGTAAAGTTCTATAAATAGATACTGATAGCCTTTGGGGGAAAAAGCAGATAGTTTACGCAGGATTTGCCAAGCTCTTAACTCATCTTTCTATAGCTAGAATTTTGCTTCCTTTCTCTTGCAAATTAAGCATTAAAGACACCAAATTGTACTACAATCTGATCTGTCTTAACACTTCTTTTGCCCTGCTCCTTTCAAATAATTGGGAGAGAATGGAGGCATTACTTGTTTTGCCAAATTCCAGATTTCTGCCAATTTATTGTGGAAATTCTGAGTATGTTATCATGAGTCTCATGCTTTGTTTAATTAAGTGACTTTGTTAGCTTAGGGGTTATCCAGAAAGGGAAAAAAAGGTCCGTGGAAGTATCAAGACTTCCCAGTTCTTTTTGTTTTGATTTTACCTGAATGTTCATGATTTTGCATCCAAAATATTTCTTGAAGTATCCCAGGTTTCTTTCAGTTTCCCCTCCCTTGTATTCTTCCCCTTGCTCCTCCCATGTATCACATGTCACATCTAGATTCAGGTAATGTTTCAGAAACTGGCTTTCACCAATTTCCACTGACCCTTTTTTAATTATTATATGAGGGTTATAGTCAAAGTTTTAAAAGTGCTTTAGCAATATTACACTAGTTAAGCAGTAGTATCATTTTCTTTTGTTGACTGCATTCCTCTCTATCTCCTGATCTATGTTGAATCTGGGTCCCAAAAAAAATCATTGTGTTTCTTGATAGTGGTCACCTTAGTTAGTTCTAGTATAACACCGACAGCCATGGAGAGCACCATTTCATGTTGGAAAATACTGAGGAGTGGGAGTGAAGAGTCCTTGATAATGCCAGGAGTTCCCTGGGAATACTTCAGGATGGAGAAAACACAATATACATCTCCAAAATAATGCTTTGTACAGGAGCAAAACCTAGGATTTTCAGATACCTTTTTTTTCTTATCCAGAGAGGCCCTCAGGATTATGGATAAATCAAACACTACATAGAAGGTCGTCTTCTCCCCTCCTCCAAACATTTATTAAAACTTAACTTCCACAACACTGTGTTCATTCATTTCTCTTGATCTTTAAGGGGTAGGGAGTGTACTGTTATACATGAAGGATTAAAAATCCTGGACTCCACAAATTCTTAAGCTTTACTGTGATTCCTTCCATTGAACTGAGGATATTCAATGGATATTGCATGGAAATTGTAGGTTGCATAAAACAGACCCTTTGAGAATAATCTCATAAAACCAGGAGTCTGAATAATTCAAAATGGGTCCTATGTTGTGGCTTGGAAAAGGTGCAATGCAATTCAGTCACTGATAGATTTTAGATATATCAGAGGGCATACCCATACTACAGAAGCACAATGCGAACCTAGGTGTGTCTGCTCAGCAGTAGACTGTAGGATTGTAAACTTAAATTGATTTAATAATCCTTCTAATCTCAGAAGTATAGGAACATGAGAAACTATTTTTCACCAAGTCACCCTATTTGTCAGTCTAGCCCAGCATAGTCAATATTACTGGTAGCTATCAGATAGATGTCCTATTTGATTCTTTTCAAAGTTCCCAGCCATGGAACCTGGGGAACCTCACAATGGAAAACATTCCCATGGTTCCTCCAAAGTCTAGGAACTGCAGTTCTAAAATTTTTGGAAACTGCAGGTCTTTTATTATTTATTTATTTATTTATTTATTTATTTATTTATTTATTTATTTATTGAATTTATACTTCACTCTTCTTCCAGGATGGGATTCAAGATGGCTGCCTACTGGAGGCTCCTATCTCTCTGGTGGGAGCAGGATAGTCAAGACTAACACAAGCCAATATAAATGTATTGTGCAGAGAGAGAGAGAGAGTAGGTTAAATTCCATATTACAAACATTAAATGCCAGAAATCACTCTTCCAGAGAAAGAACTGAGAAGAAATAATAGCAGAAAGGAGAGGGGCCAGGAAACATGAGCTATCATCTGTGGAGCAATGAGAGTACCCATCTTGGATATTCTTCTAGCCTCTTTCTCTTCTAGCAGTAGCAATACAAGGGATTCACTGTAGAGGAAACAAATGGTTATTTTGAATTTGGTGGCCATCCAAAATGAATCTTTTTCTGATGTTGTCCTTGATTTTCCTCACTTTGAGTTCTTGAAATCCATAAAAACATATCTCCAACCTTTTTCTCCATCTATCCAGTAGGGTGCCTGTGACAACAAATCCTGGATGACTATGTTCTGCTAACTCAGGAATGGGGGACCTTGGGTCTTTCAGATGTTTACATCTCACTATTGCTGAGGCCAGCTAGAGCTGATGGGAATTGGAGTTCAACAACATCTAGAATGCCACAGTTCCCCCAGCCCTGCCCTGTGTATTCAGCAGTGTGATAGAAACAGGTGAAAAGGAAATTGTGTTTTATCAGTACCATGATGTGCTATGTGGTCCATGTTGACAAAATTGCTATTATAACACAAAGTACTTAAGACAGATTTTCTGTCCTCCTCTAGCAATGAGTGCACATTGTTTCGACTTGTTCTAAAACCAATATGTATTAATTGCTAGAGGAGGACAGAAATTTTTTTGTTTCTTTGTCTTCACTGGAAATCACAGTGGTGGTAATTTTTTTCTAAAACAAGATGAAAATAGATATGGTGGTAGAGAACTGGTTCATAATCTATGGGGCACAAAATGCAGCTTTCATCAATATACTTGTTATCACTAATATTACATTTAATTATCATCTGCAGCTTTTTTTCCTCTCCTGTGTCTGATTCAATTATCATCTAATTTATTCTTGCTAGGAATAGGTCAAAAAGCTGAAGAACTAACTAAAGAACAGAATGAGCTTGCTATAAAGTAAGGAAGCAACTCTTCTATCAATATGACCTTTAAACAAAGAAATTGCATTGTTTGCATGTGTTTGTAGAGTGTTTAAATGTTTTGTTTCATTTTGTGACTCAGTAACTAGAATTTCTTCAATATTAAGATATTCTAATGCAAAAAAAATCTCATATGCTTTAGAATACTGGAGTTATTATTTTGCAGAGCTATCCTTTTTGAAGACCCCATTAATTGTGTCTTTACTTTGCAAATATCAAATATTCATAGAACAGGACTGACCTTTAATGTATGTTTTCTGCATAAGCGCTTTGCTGTGATGAAAGCAAGTGAACTGAAGATCAGCTATTGAAATATTCTAAAATGGGCATTTAGTTCTCTCTGTAAATGTCAGCCTTCTATCAAGCTTTCTTTTCCATACATGTACTATGTAGCTTGCTTGTGCCTCTCCTCTAGCTTTCCAAACTGCAGAAAAAACAAAATACTGCTTTAGGATTTGGTATCTGCATCAGCACCGAAATGAAATGATAATTGAATAGAAATATGTAGAACAGAGTGTACATTGGAGGGACAAGAAAATTTGTATGAGAAAATTGCTTCAGGCTGTGATACTAATCGTTCTTCCTTGTACATTCTGTTGACATTAACAGAATGAGTTTACTTCCAAATAAAGGTAGTTAGGATTGGGTGGTCTGAAACAAAAATGTACCTTTTGTTCAATCTGTTAATGAATATTGAAATGTTGAGATTAGTTATTTGGTTAATTCATGAAATTAACTTTTGTTGTTGTGTGCCTTCAAGTCATTTATGACTTATGGCAACCCTAAGGTGAACTTATTGTTGGGTTTTCTTGGCAAGGTGTGTTCAGAGGGAGTTTTCTTTCCTTCCCCTGAGACTAGAGAGAGTGATTTGCCCAAGATCACTCAGTGGGTTTCCATGGTTGAACGGGAATTCAAACCCTGATCTCCACAGTGCTCAAACTGCTGCACTATACTAGCTCATATGAAATTAACTAGATAAGACAATCCACTGTAGCCCTATCCAGACATTCAATTCAGAGTTAAGCCAAAAGTGTGATGAGGAAGAATCTGCTATACTCACCAACACCAAGCAAAGTAGTCCTCTTGTGGGAGCAGTAGACTAAGGAAGAGAGTATGATATGCAAAGGAAAGACTCCATTCTATTGAAAACCCTGGTTTGCCATGGCTTCCATTTGTGCTTCCTATGTATACAGGAGGTTCCTCATAGTGTGTCCCTCCTCATGTTATTCAGTTGAAACATTAATGAACTGAATATGGATTCTATCTTTGTATGTGCATGTGCTTTTCTTTTAGGGCCAGATTAAATTAATGGACTGGCTCTCTCAGATTTGATTGTCTTTTTGATTTGAGTTGTGTTTCTGGGACCCTCCAGGAGACATTCACCTTTAAACAAAGACATGCAACCCGTGTACATCTTGTTTCAATGAAAAATAAGTTAAAAATACAGGATATGGTACCAGCTGTAATGGGTGGTAGGGTGGGAAATTTCTCCATTGAAACTGCCCACTCATGAGCTATGATCATTTTTCAGATTGTTCACTAATATGGCTCTTAGCTGCCCAATCGTAGTTTTTTTTTTTTCCCCTGTTTGGGGAAGATGTATCTCATATTCCACACCCTGGAAGAGTAGATCCTCACAGTTTGTTTTATTTTATACCTAGAAATATAGGCCCTTTTCACATGGGGTTAAAAAAACGGTGTAGATCGACCTCCACGGAGGTCGTCTACACCGTTACGCGAATTGGGGTGGATTACTTGCGAGTAAATCCACACGCCAATCCATGGTCGGACGCCCGCAAGTGGCGGTGCCACGTGCTTCTGAAAAACCACATTTTATGTGGTTTTTCAAAGGCACAGGGTGTCCAGCCCCGTCGCAGTGCCCGTATGGATTTACGGAAGCGCAAAAGGGCATCCCTGCAGATCGGGCAGGGGGCGGGATTTCCGGCTGGCGAGCTTCTCCGATTGGCGGAGAGGCTCCGCCAGTCAAAATCTGCCATTTTGGGCGCTGCCGGGTGCTGAGGACGCCGCGGGACGCTGCTGCGTGTAGAGCAGCAAAATGCGCTGCTCCGCATGGCGACGGAACAAGGTAAGCCACGTTTTGGCATGGCTTGCCCCATTCTGCTGCCTGCGTGTGAAAGGGGCCATAGTCAGTGATGGATAGATTCACACTGATGATTCAGCTTATTATGTGAATGACAAAAACAGTTTGTCTGGTAACACAGTCTTAAAATGTGTTTCGTGCATTGTCAAGTTTGGTAAAAATGTATTCATAAATGTGTGCTGTAGAGCAGAAAATATAGAAATATTTGTTAGGGAGGTCTCTTTACAGCAGTATATGCTTTGGCCCTGTTATATAAGAAACCAGCTGAATTGTAGATATTTTGTTTGAATGTGAGTTTGTATAGTTTAAGAGACAAGTAGACAAACACTTTAAATTTGGCCCCCTACCGAAACTGCAAACCCCAGGATTCCATAGGATGTTGAAAGTGGAATAATGGCACTATAACAGTCTAGTGTGGAAAGGGCTAAAGAATTAAATAATCCTCTTTCAGGTGCTATTTAAAAGTTTCCTTTTTTTCTTTAAGCAAGTCAGATTTTTCTTTAAAAAATACTGTATGACTGTTTTGACAGAACAAAACCTTCCTTGCTGGAGTATTTGAGCTATCATCTTAACTTCCTGAGTGTCCTAGCAGGCCCATGTACAAATTACAAGGACTACACTGCCTTCATTGAAGGCAGACATGTACAGATGAAGTTGTTAGAAGTCAGCTGGAAGCAAAGGAATTGTGACAGACTTCCTGACCCTTCTCCAGTGGTAAGTTGCAAAATTCAAAGCATCTTTTTTCAAATGCTGAAATCGTTTTTGTGGGAAGTATTACTATTAATACTAATCATAACATAAGATGCATGTATGATCACACTAAAGGCCTGTCTAGTGCAATCCTCTGTTGTTACAGCAGCCAACCCTAAGGATGTTCTGGAGGGTACAGTATTGTCCCCAGATGTTGGTCACCCCTGGGATAGAGAGACATTGTGCCCATCCTTGTTAGCAGTCACATAGAAACCATAGTGTCTCATAGTCTGGCCAAAATAGCAGTTATCATTTTTCTCAAACTAGAATTAGGGAAGGATGGAAGAGGAGTAGAAAACAAATTACTCAAGGCTTCCGATTGCTTATCAAGTAATATCAAACCATGATTTGTCATTTGGCCTGGACCACCTAATTATTGTGCCACCAATTACTTTTTCAAAAGTAGCAAGTGTAGGCAACGTGTGATACTTCTGCTGGCTGGTTTCTTATGAATGTTTTATGTCTAGGAAACATTTTGGCATTTGGCCAGCCTTCGCTCTGAACTGATTGCAGCAATGTTTTATGATCCTTTCTAGGGAGCAGTGCTTCGCAAGCTTTGTATCACGCTTGTTTCTCTGCTTTTGTTCCTAACGCTTACCAAGAGCTTCCCAGTGACATCTCTTGTTGATGATCACTTTATCAACAAGTCCTCCTTCATGACAAGACTTGGCTTTCTGTATGTTGTTATGCAAGCGTCAAAGCCAAAATACTATTTTGCATGGACACTCGGTAAGGTTAACTTAATGGCTCTTCTTTCAAAAAAAAATAATAGATGCACAAACTTAAGGTTAACATAATGGTTTTGGATATTCAGTTCATACAAATTCTTGTGGAATAAGATCTTCAACTCATGAGCAAGATTAGTGCATTCCTACACTTGCGACTGGCAGTGTGACTTCTGGTCAAAAACTTGTGATCTTGTTATTAAGAGGGAAATAGGTGTTAACCAGTATGATCACAATAGGAGGAATGTCAGGCATGCCAGTGGATATGTATGTAATATTTAACTTAGGCTTGTTTACTTTTTCCAGATTGTGACCTCTCCCTTGCCAATTTTTCTATGTCATAAGAATCTAACAGTCATACTAAAGTAATCCTTGTCTAGCATTTTGTTTCCACTGTGCAATAGCACTCTTTTGCTCATGCTCCCTACCATCTTGTATACAGAGGCATCCCTTATTTCTATGCTCATTACAAGCTGATAAGTATTAACAGTCACCCAGTGTATTCCACTTACTAATGACAGGATCTTCCATCTGGGTCTCTCATCATA
Organism: Ctenosaura bakeri; assembly: GCA_948474755.1. Classification (NCBI taxonomy): domain Eukaryota; kingdom Metazoa; phylum Chordata; class Lepidosauria; order Squamata; family Iguanidae; genus Ctenosaura; species Ctenosaura bakeri. The sequence goes on along the minus strand of CAOLHI010002550.1, from coordinate 186,524 downwards.
GACCAGGTTGTGCAGTGCAGATCAGAGCTATGTTGCAAACAGATGCTGTACAACAAGAGTGGGCAGCCTGTTTGGTCTGCTTCTGGGCTATACATTTACACACTTGCTCACTGTATGCTACCTAGTATGGGTGACAAATTTTGTGCTACTAAATTTCAGCAAACCTTAGGAAAGAAATGAGACGGGTCTTATTCATGTGTGTCCAAAATTTGGTGACTCATGGGCTGACTGATCACATTCCTGCTATACAGAGAGAGTTCTGCAGAGCATATGAGAAATGTGGGAGAAACATAGAGGGCCCATCTGAGGGGTGAACCTACTTGAGTGAATCCACAGCTTTTGAATGCAGTTCTAACCTGGTTAGAATGCAGTTGGGAGTAAAAACTGCATCAGAATCTCTGTTTCTCCTGAATTTTATAAAATGGTTTGAGGAAAGGCTGCCTTTTGTTTGTAAAAAGAAACTTGTGTCTCATAGGCTTTGTTAACTGAGAGATGCCTGTATTCCTAAATAATATGAACTGGATTGAGCCCATTCCATTAATTCCTGCTATCCACAATGCAACCATGATGTCATGGTAAATGACTGGGTAACTCGCACCCTTCCATGTCCAGAATAGTAAATTGCACACAAAATGAGAGGCAATCATCATACTTTCATGTGAGGAAGAGGGGCAGCATAGCTCTATCAACTGATTTTGCACTTTTCATTTTCTAATGTTTCTCTGGTCAAACAGCTGTAGTCCTGTTTATGTGATCTGAATGTCCTAGTCACAATAACCAATAAATGAGGAGTGGGAAGTCAGGTGACCCTCCAGAATGACATTGGATTCCCAGAAGCCTGAGCCAAGTCAGCCAATGGTGAAGAATAATGAGTGTTGCAGTCCACTGACATGAGGGCCTGTGTGTTTCCTATCCTTGTTGTAAAGGAAAGATACCTCAAGAGCCAAGATATTTCAGAGAAAAATGAAGTGTATAAAAGGAGCAGAAAATAGTGCCTGTGTACATATATGTGCCTTCAGCTTGAATGTTTACTTGCTGCAACCCCATGAATTTTATTGAGTTTTCTTAGGCAACATAGAAGTTATTAAAAGAATATAGGCTAGTTCCTTTTCAAACTGGAAACAAGGTGTAAATGAAGAACGTGTGTCAGAAACAGCATTTTGACTTGCATTGTGATTGGAAGTCAAAGCAATGGGTTTTGCCACCCTGAAGTAGTCAAGACCTCTCCTTGTTCTATATATTGAGCAACAAAATATAATTTACTCTCTTTTCCCTTTCTCTGCAGGTTTTATCTAATGACACAGAGTAGTCTGTTGATCAAATAAAGTTGCTGCTAGGCAGTTCTTGCTTCTAAAGTAGGACAGAGATGCCTTTGTCTGAGAATCAATTAACTGAATTCCCTGTTTGTATGGAGAAAAGCAGAAACCACCCCACAAAAAGAGAAAGTTCATTCTGTCCTAATGTTAACTGTTGAACTTTAGTTAGGAGCCAGATGAAGAGACCAGGCTTCAATGTAGTCTGCCAAGGCAGGCTGCTAGTGCAGTTGTTAGGTCTTTTGATTAGTGGGTGTGATATGAATTGTGAAGGGGCTTCTTCAGAACCAGAATCACTCCTTTATCCCATATGATTCTCAACTGTGTCCCCAATAAGTGGCTGAAAAAAAAAAGTTACTTTTGAAAGATGTTAACTCCCAGAATTTTCCAGCCAGCAGAGCTGAACTGCTCTGATGTTAAATTCCACTTGGCTGCTGAATGGATTGAATTTCTAAATGAAATGTCATTTGTCCATTGTTAACTGGACGTTGACAAAGGGACAAAGTGAAGATATTGCCTCTCTACACTGCACAATAATTACACCACAAAATTTTGCTTCTCCAATAAAATTTTCCTTCAGTCCCAAAATTTCTAGGAATATAATAACTTAAAACTTTGCTTGAGCATTTAGAAATAGAGTTTAGGCATCCAGAGAAAAGGGGCAGGCAAACCCAGCAAATATGTGGTTTTAGGTGTGGATGATTTTCTGTTTCTCACTCTGCAATGCTAGAAACTGAGGGAGTGAAGGAAAAATTAATGGAGGGCAGAAATTCTTATGTGGATGGGTGCTACTTTTATTTTGTCCTCCTGGTAGCTTCACCCCTGAGGAATTTGTTTGTGGACTTGGGTCTAAAAAACCACATGACATGTGGTGGTGAGGAGGAGCTGTGCAAAGGACGTGGAACCTGTGTCTCCCTCCCCTTGTTTTAAAACCAAGGGAAGTTTCAGAAGCAAGTTTCGATATGGCATGGCAATCTGGTCAAGGAGGGGAGGGTAAGAAGAATTTAAGATCCTTTTAGCTACCCCCAAGCCCTTGGGTGTGTATAAAGTAGCTCTTTGGAGTTCAACCTAGCATGTTTTTCCCCCTAATTACAGCTGATGCAGTCCACAATGCTGCTGGTTATGGGTTCAGTGGTGTTGATGAGAATGGCAATTTCCATTGGGACCTAGTATCTAATCTGAATATCAGGAATATTGAGGTAAGTTAAAATGAGACCTTGAAAGGAGAAAAGGGAGAGAGCACAAGCCTCTCAACAAACTGTCTTACAAGAAGCCTGCACAAATGTGCTACAACAGCTATTTTATATGACCTGGCTTGATGTATCAATATATCATGTCATGTTAAAATATAAAATCATGAAACAAAGATTTTTCAAACAAATAATCAGCACAGGTCTTTGTCTCACCCTTTCCTTGGAAACTTGAAGAGAGAGTGCAATGTTATGAGACTTACCCTATGCATGTCTATTTCTGTTCTAAAAAGCAGAAGTCTGCTCCTCCCAGAGTATTTAAAAAGAGTAAAAAGACATATCTGAAAGCATGTATGATTCTTGCCTATTGCCAGTGAAAATGATTGTGCTTTTATCTATATAAATGATCACCAAATTTCACTGTGTATGATTAAATTACAGAAGTCAAAAGACATGGGTAAAGCTATTGGTATAATCCTGCAATAAATATTAGTGTAACTTAAAAACATGAGTAGATACTGACATTTTTAGAAGATATGCAATAAAACATGGAACCTTCTCTCCTAGATGGCAACTAGTTTTAAAATGTACATAGAGAACTGGAATATCCAAACCACTGCCTGGCTTAAACGGTAAGACTAAAATACTTGAGTGTTTTTAGATTTTTTGGTAATCCTCCCCAGTCTATCCAGATTCCTACACTAAAATTGGGGCTGGGTGTTGCTAACTAAAATGGTGCCATCATAAATTCTTTCAGTGGATAAGAATAAAAGTTATATGTTTTTTCTGGAATTTCTGTAGAGTAGTGGTGATAAAGATAAGTAAAATTTGAACCTTTTTTGGATGCTTCTAGCTCAATCAGGAAACAACTATGAATAGGGCCTTCTTATGAGTGATGACCAAATATTAGAGCTCCAGAAAAGCTGCCAAATAAATCCACTTGCCATTTTTAAGTCTGACCAAGACCTTCTTGTCTAGACAGCTGTTGTTTTAATTTTGATGCTTATATTTTTAATTTGTATTCTAAGATCCTGTGAGAGCATTTGCAAGATGTATGTTTTTCTAAATAAATGCAATTTTCAAAATTGTGCTTAAAATAGTTGATGTCCAGCTATTGTCACTACTGTTTTCTGTATCTCTAAATGAGAAGGGCTTACCTTAAACTTTGATATGGGCAGTTTTTACCAAGAAGGTTTCTGTCTCTTAGCATAAGAAAGGCTTAGAGTTATTTAGTAAGGAAGTGATCCATTCTAATCCCACTTGCCAACACAGACAGTTGGACTGGATATTTCCATAGGAAATATTCCTTTCCAATAATTTATTTTACACAGTAACAAGCCTATGCAATTGGCAAACATTTTCTGGAGGAATTAGAATCCTGCATGCTAAGAAGGTGTATAAAAAGTTACTGATTCCAGTGATCAGATTTTCTGCATGTTTTCACAGTTATTAGCCTTAACAGCATTTCTGTAAGGCAGACTCATAATGGTTCATGATTAAAAAACAAGAATGGTTTGTGTATTTGCTCACATGTGTACAGTTCTGATCAAATCAAGATCCATATATGCCAAAAATCTAGGAACTAATCAGAAATGCCTTCTAAAAAAATTCTTCCTTGAAAAAAGTATAACAGCAGAAAACATTATACAGTAGATGTTTTGTATTAAAATCCAACAAATGTTCCTTCTGCAAAAATATAAGGAATTAAAGTGGGAATATTTTATCTGGAAAATACATATTGACATCTAATCAGACAAATTCTCTTTTAAAAATAAAATGCCCTTTCAGATATCCTTAGGGATAGGGAGCTGAATTTATGAAAAGCTAAAATCATAAGCTTTGCTGCCATTCCTTTACATGTAGTGAATATGGGAGATGCTAGTTGAACCTACAGTCATTAATTTGTTAAAAATACATTTCTATCAATAATTTCTAAAAACACTAAAATTCTACAAATATATAAGAAAAAGGGAGAACAACACAAAGAAAACATGAAACATAAAGTTCAAAAATTAAAAATCAGGGAAAAAAGAGAGAAAAAGAACAAAGAAAAAGAAAGAAAAAGGAAAAGTTTTTCTTCTTCCCCTTCCCCAAGTTGTGCTATCCAATAAAACAAAATTGAACATTCTTCTACCAAAGATTAACATATCTAGTATAATATCTTAATATTACTTTCTATTACATTCCTTTATGTATTACTTTTACATGGCAAATTGCATTAAATGACAAACAACATTAATACAAAGTGCTAACTTGATTACACTATATTTGCACATGGTAAAACCGTAGGTCTATTTACTTGTTATATGGCATTGCTAATTCAAATATTTCTCTTAACATTTTATATTGGAAAATCTTTTTTACAATATAATTTTATAATTATTAATACAATTAATACAATATTACATTAATTAACTCCAATTTTCACTGTCTTATGTATGTAACCATTTCTTAACCTAGTTTCAGCTAAATATATTTCATTTTGAATTTATCTCCCCAATGTTCTGTTTTAATGAGAACACTATTGCACTTTCATAGTTCCAAAGATTTAAAGTTTTCTTTTGAAAAGCATGCTGCCACTCTGTGGCTTTCAGATCCTCAGACCTAAACAGCTGCATTTCACAGCAAGGGCAAAAGATGTCACTCTCTCAGTCCTTCCCAGTCATAATGTGGTGTTGTTGTTGTTGTTGTTGTTGTTGTTGTTGTTGTTAAAAGTAATAGGAATTCCAAACCCTAATGGCTGATCCTGCGTTCCCCCTTTAATCCAGTGGGAGTTTCTACAGCCAAAGGTTGCTCTGGCTGGCACATTTGCCATGAATGCTCTCCTTGCAGTTCTCTATCCACTAGATTGCTGGAAGTCAAGTCTAGTCATTAATATTTATGAGTAGTTTACTAGAGCATGTAATCCCTTGCAGAAGTGTTTTTCTTAAAGGTTTGTATTGTTTAGTAGATCAGTGAAGTTGAGTTTCAGACACATTTGACATATAATCCATGTATTGTCTGTATGTACACGTACATATCCTTTTTTCTGATTTTATTTCTTTTTCCAGTGTGTGCTATGATCGAGCTCCTCAGTACCGTAGAGCTTTAACGTTTCTCCTGTCAGCAATTTGGCATGGTGTTTATCCTGGATATTATTTTACCTTTATCACTGGTATCTTTATGACACTAGCAGCCAGAGCAGTAGGTATCTCTTTCCATTTTTGTCCCTTTGGGTACAATTGTAGATATAATTAGTGACGCAAGAGTTCTGTTAAAATTATTGGGACTGGTTGGTAAGCATAAATTACATAGATTTCCAGAACAGTTTTGTTTTGGTTAGTCATAGGAACTAACTAATTAAAACCAATTAAAGGTGTAACTTAATTTTTTAGAACTTAATTGATGGGCTTGAATTGGACTTTCAGCATTAATTTAATTCTAGAATCAAGGTGTTAACTAATTAATTAAATCAGAGACTATGTTAAGGAGTCAACAGATTTTATATATCCCAAGTTGGTTCTTTAATAAATGCAAACAGCTATAGGAATCTATGTTTATTTTTGTAAATTGTCAGCCTATAACAGCTTAGTTAATTCTCAGTTTACATCTTTATGAGTGGTAAGGGCAGCTTGTTAGGGGGCTGGTCTTCTTTGCATAGAGGTGGTCCTCCTGTGTTCTACACTGGACACTCTGTAGAGACTCCTCATCTATCCCAAGAAACTGAATTTTGAAGCTTTTGTCCTTGGAAGTTTTGATGGCATCCATATGGAAATCAGTAAACCAAAGAAAGAGGAGGGTTGAGGAGATAAGACTCTAAGTGATGGAGGAAAGGAAAAGGGTTTTGGATGGTGTGGATGATAAATGGAGTTTTTAAAAAATCATGCAGGTATTCCTTTCTCTCCTAACCTGAGGACAGGGACAAAGGGGTGCTGGTTTGAGTAAAATCTCTGATTTCATTTATTTCAATTCTGGTAAGGGTATATGCTTTGATTTTAAATGGAATTAAACTTGTATGTAATAGTTAATCTTTTTCACATCTAATATAAATATAATTAAATTGTTTGTTTTTTGCTTATGAATGATTAACTAAACATGTTAACCCTTTTCTGCTAACTCTCCTTAACCACATCATTCTGTGAGGTGTGCACATGGAGAACTCCTAGTGGATGGAAAGGACCTATGTTTCCTTTCTGAAACTGATTTTTCCTTGGTTAAATGTTTACATGGCACAACTTGTATATAGCACTCTCTGTATGCCCCATTTTATGATATAGAAGTTTGTTTCCTGGAAATCTTAATGCTCCCACCCACTTCCTTTCATTCCTATAGAAAAATATTTGTAGAATGTGTCTGCTTAAGGTTTGTAAACTGAAAGAGGCTTAATTGTAGGGCTTGGTGGTTGAGAGCAGAACTTCTGGCTAGAAAAAGCTTCATGTCTTTTTTTCCCTCTATGAGAACTGGTAGGGCAGGAATCATATCCACTAACTTGTTGTCTGGGGACATTATTCTGGGTTCTGCGGAAACACAAATGTTACAACTGGGGACACTAGGCAATTGTAATAGTTTGATATTTTGCTTTGACTGCAGAATTTGGGGTTGTACAATGCCCATTGGATTAATAGGGACATCAAAATGATGAGGTGCTGGTGCTGCTGAAAACTATTTACTGTATTTGCTGGTGTATAAGATGCACCGATGTATAAGACACACCCCCATTTATACACTGGCAAATACTGTTTGCTGGCATATAAGACACATCAGTGTATAGGATGCACTTCATTTTCAAACAGTATTTTTCTGGGGGGGAAATTGAGTCTTATACACCAGCAAATACAGTACCCGTTAGCACTCAGCATCACTTTCCTTGGGCATAGTTAAGCCATTAAGGATTGGGTACTGTGTTTCTGATTATGTATATTCTTGCCAGAAGCAAAGGGGAATTATATAATCTGTATACTTCATCTGTGTTCTGACTGTTCTGGGAAGATCCACACCATCAGATTGTTTTCAAACATTTCAGTGTGACTTTCTATTCCGGAAGAATCCAGATTGTCTTCAAACATTTTGTTTGGATGGTGCTTTTATTACATAGATTGTCCACATTTTGCATTCCAAAACCCCTGTGTTAATCATTATATTGGACTTGATTTTTGGGGGCAGGGGTTTGGTCTAAATCTTTTTCGCTGATAAAACTGAGTAACCCTATCCATTTCTACTTGGAAACAAACCGCCCTAAGTTCAAGGGGTCTTATTCATAGGTAACTGATATATGATTGCAGCCTAAGTAAATTCTTCCACTTCCAGTCATCTGTTGTTTCACTGTGCCTTCCTAACGAACCCTCAAGATGCTTTCCCACCCCTAGTAACAGAAAACAAGAGAACAAGAATTGTCATATGTCAAAAACTCCGTCATAATTAAGTGACAAATACATAAAATAGAAAACCAGTGAGGGACCAGGTATATGTATGTAGATTGCTTTTAGATGTTTCCGTGTTTTCTTTTCAAGGTAAGGAACAATTGTCGCCATTTCTTCATCTCCCCAAAACCTCTCAAGATGAGCTATGACGTAGCCACGTGGTTGGTAACTCAGCTGGCTGTCAGCTATACAGTTGCACCATTTGTTCTCCTAGCTGTGGCGCCTACGATTAAAGTATACAAGTAGGTTAACCCCTATTATTGCACCTGCTTTTAAACTTGGACTTCCCAAAGCTTAGTCAACCTTAGCTTAAGACCTGAGGGGGTTTCTTTGCCAAGCTGTCTTGTAGCTGGTTTGTGTTGAAGACTGAACGTTTTTTGTTTTGTTTGTTTGATTATTTTTTGCATGCTTAGGCACAATTGTTGTATACAGTGTCACAGTGTGCAGTGTCTTGCACAGTCTTGTGTACTTAGGTGCAAATACCCAGGCATCAAATACACATGCACTAAGAATCCAGAAAGAGTAGATGCATCTGTTATAAGGCCACTGGAGCTACTCTGTGTTAGAGCTGGACCAGATACACTGTATTCTACCATCATAACTAGAAATTGTAGTGGGCCAATAGCTTCGGGATAGGGCTTGAATGTACTGATTTGAAACTTGGCAGAGTAGAAGATGTCAGTTTGCTAGTAGCTCATACTGGTCTTCAGAAAGGCTAAACAGAAGTCTAAAGTTGAAAGAATGATCCCTAGCAGTTTGACCACAGTTATCTTCTTTTTCCATAGATTTCACTGGGATTAGAAAAATCCATCCTGCTCCCACTGCACTATATATATCACCCCCTGCACGCATCAGAGAGGACATGTGCCCTTCTCACTCTCAAAACATTCTCTTTCTATGCAGATTATATTGCATTCTGGGGGGAGTTAAGTAAATGATTAGTGTGGGCAGTTCAAGATCTCCTACTTGGAGCTAATACATACAAAGATATGCCTGCCAAATGCAGTTGGATATCTTCTAGGATATTTCTTGTAACTGGTTATGAAGAGCTGTCTCCATTTTCAAATGATTTTGTTTTACTTGTTTACTTGTAATGTATTGTTGTAATAATGCAAGTGAGCTTGCACATTATAGGTCATAACCTGACTTTCAATTATTTATATTCTGACTAATTTTGTCTTTGTCACTTACAGGTCACTTTACTTCCATATGCACATTTTATGTGTACTTGCGTTGCTCATCCTGCCAATCAAATCTCCAAAACACATCAAAAAACAGCAGCTTTCATTTCAAAGAACAAATAACTTTGAAATGAACAGAAAACAAAGATGATTCTTCAAAAGGAAATTACTTATCCTCCTCTGTGGGAAGCTGAAAGAAGTGGTACAAGGAATACATTACTGTAGTGGTTTCATTTAAAACACTTCTTAAGACATAGAACAAACTTAACTGATGTAACATTTAAATCTTGTTACTGGATAATGTTTACATTCTTGAATGGAAAGGATGATAGCTTTTATATATGTGTATGCTAAAGAAAATGTTTTAATGGAATCTTTCTAATGTATTTAAATTTTTGCACATGTGTTTCGTCCTCTCATGTTTGTCTTGAGTAGCCACTAGTTTTGAGATGAAGGAAAAATTAATTTTCTGGGTTAGTATATTGGTGTGCTAAACTCCAAAAAGCTTCCCTCTCTCTGTTTCTCTCTCTCAATCACCTCATACCCCACCTTCATGAACTGGTTAAATTGAAAATTATATATTTGTAATGTCCCAAATGGAGGATTGCAGAATTTCATGGATACCCCCCCAGTTATGCACCAAAAGAAAAATATCACAGATGGGTCTTCCAGCTTCAAATGTTTGGGAACTATTAATCTGGAACAATAGGGAAAAGAAAAAACAACTGAATGTCTGTGGGAAATAATATCAGAAAATAGGAGGATCATGGAACACTGTGAATACAGTTCCCCATATTCTTAACAATAAGCCTGGATATATTTTCCTTGAAGAGAAAAAATAAGGAGAGCATGGGAACTTGAAATCAGTTGCTTTGCCAAACTTCCCTTCATGTTTTGTCTGAATGCTCAGCACTGAATATGGGTGATTTTCCCCTTCCCCAAACTCCGTAATATTTGGCGGACACTCTGTAGCTTTCTTGATGTTATTTGCCATATAAAGACAAATTACTTGGTTACTTGAAAATAACTCAGGGAGAGTTTGCATTAAGCACTTGACTTGACCTTTACAAAATATGCTTCTTCAGATTTTCCTGAATTTAAAAATAATGCTTTTATATTTTAAAAAACTAATTATTTTTCCCTGTTTTTTTTTAAGATATTTCATTGTAAAGGGAACAGGACAAATTAAAAATAATTGAACTGACCCAAATCTAGTCTAATACATTTAATGCTTTGTAACCTTCATTCTGTTTCTTATAAACTCTTCTGTTCATGGAACAAAGTACACCCTCCACCCTCTTCTTATGTTCTCTTTGGCTACACATTTGAGAACTGCAGTTTATCTTTCAATTTCATATTTATGGTTGAAAAAAATTAAAATCATGTATGCATTTGAGTGAGAGAAACATCAACATTTTCCAATTTATTGTAGAAAAGATGAAAAAATCTATTAGCTCTGTTTTTATGGTTTGAAAGGAAAAGGCATTCCGTGTACAAGGCAGGTTGTATGAGTAATTAACTCCCAAAACATTATTTTATATTATAATGTTGGTGCTGTCCATTATCATGTCATTGCTAACTGTATAATTATGTTTTTATGTAGTTGGCCATTTTCCTATGTTGCTTTGCCATCTAGGGACTCCAAGAGTAAACCATAAAAATGGTATAAAAATGATTTAAAAAAAAAAAGACCAAAAAATGATTTTTCAACTGTAATGATAGCTTAATCAGTGAAAGAAAGTACAAAAAACAAATTCAAAAGACCTTGGAAAATAAATTTCACTTGGTGCCAAAATAATTGCTGATTCAGTGCTAGATGAACCTCTCTGAAGGCTCTAACTGAAGGCTTTAACTGCCATGGTTCCATCCTATGGAATGCAGGGATCTGCAGTTTAAGGAGGAGTCTTGAGAATTCTCAACCCAAGAACTCCAATGCCTCACTAAACTTTCTTAGTATGCAGCCATAGTCATTAAAGTGGAATCATAGTGCTATAAGTGTGGTGTGAAAGGGCCCTGTGGAAAAAGAATTCCAGAGGCAAGGCATCACTGCAGAAAAGGTCTTACTGAATTTATCACTCATCAATAGAAGGGTGACAAGGATAGGCCACTGAAGCAGATTAGAATCAGCGAGCAGAGTCATGTTGCGGAAGATGCACTATACAAGTACTATTAGTTACCATTCTCTTGGCCATGTGGTTCACCTCTCGCATATTAGTTTGTCCTGGTAGTTTAAATGCCAACAGTGCACACAGAAGAAATCTTACCTTTGCCTAATGGTTGTTCTGCATAATTTCATTTATCCTGTTACGTTAGTACAGTATTCGTCTGCCTTTTAAAAAGAGTTATGTGTGAGAGAGAGAAATGAAATCACAACCTCTTCCTTTTTTTATAATGTGCCGAGCATGTGAATTCTCTTGAATAACTTGTTCTATGAATTTTGCTGCAGACTTATTCAATATTTTGTAGAGAAGTCAGTGTGTCAAAGTATTGAATGATATATACTAAACAGAAAGTGGTTGAATTTGTTGGGTTTTACAATTTACTAAAAGTAACTTTCTCCTGTAAATTTCCAATTCAGGACTCAACATTTGTGATGCAAGAATCTAGGGTTATGAGTATGGCTTTTAATTAATGGTAGTAGGAGAGCGGAAACATATTTGGGCGTTCTGTTCTCTGATGTTTTGAAGATACAGGCCTTCTACACATCCATAAACATCTCCATCCTTAATATTTTTTTTGCTGAATGAGGCCAAATGTTCAGCTATGCAGCATTCCTTTCCAATCATGGGGAAGTCTATGAACAAGACATAGTGAAAGTAAACTTCTTCCCATGTTTCCCAACAGAAGTATATTGGCCTCCAAAGATTAATATTCCTGGCTAATAGCTCTTGATAGAAGTGAAGTACATCTGTAGATTTATCATATATCATGTATCTTTTTGTATGGTACAGAAATACTATAAATTCTTGGCTGCAAACATTGGTAAGATTAGCACCAGCTTTAAAATGATACGTAGTAGTGGTGACATCTAGTGGTTACTATGATATATTTAGCTGTATGTTCGTTTTTATTGTAAATTTATTGAAAATACATCTAGGGGTGTGTGCAAACCAGAGTTACTTTAAGAAGCAAGTTAGGATACTGATGGAGCAATAGTCTTCTGCTTGCTTCCCAGTAAGTTCCTTTTTTGTCCTCCGGGTAAGTAAATGGCAGTAAGTGGATCAGACTTTTTTTTCCTGGTGGGAAGGAGTAGATTAGATCCCAAGGTTGCTGACCCCTAAAGAAGAGACTTACCTCCAAGATTTTATTTCTGGACCCAAATGGGTGCTTAGCAGGAGTAATTTCCAGTTGCATATTTTTCTGTTTGGATTCATATACCTTCCTTTAGTCTGGAGAAAAACACAATTGGGGATGGTACATGAGAGAAGCCAGCATGATACTATGAACTGGGACTTGGGAGATCCAGATTCTCGTCCTCACTCTGCCATGAAATTCAGTGGCCAACCTTGGGCCAGTCACACTCTTTCAGCTTGGCCTACCTCACAAGGTTGTGGGGCTCAAATGAGGCAAGGAGGTCAGTATGCCACTTCAAGTTCAGTGCAGGCAAGATGGCATATATCTAATAAATAAAAGTAAAATACATTCTTATACACATATGTGCAGAAATAAAAATGTGGGCATACTCCTGAGCAGAAGCACATGCAAGTACTTAGAAGTAAGTACCTATGTTGACCACAGTTTACTGGCTGGGGTTCAAAACAGCTATAATTGCTGGAATTTTGGGGTGCATTTTGCCCAACACGTCAACTTCTCCAAATACCTATAGTTAGGTTATGTTCTCCCTACCCCTGTGGTTATTGTTGTCCCCTACATTCACTTTTATTTTAAAAAAAAATCTCTTACCATTTTTGTTCACTTTCTGAGTAGCTGTGGAATATAGAGGAAATTGATACAGCATTTTCAAGCAAGGAATAAAAACACTTCAGTGTGATCTCAAGAGACATCATAATATATTCTGGGACATAGTCCAAGAATCCTTGCGTGTTGGCAGATATATATTTTGTGACAAGATGTTACAATGAGTTAAAAACTGCCTCAACAGCTGTTCCAAATAAATGCATGATGTAGCATACCTGAGTACCATTAAGCAATTTGTGGTGGTTTTCATATAGAGTAAAGCATTGACTGAAATCTTGTCAATAGACATGTTTTGCTCAAATAACTTGCAAGGTAAACAGTATAGTAGGCTAGAAGCATGCTGCACTTATTGTTGGACAACCAGAACTTGAACCAGTGGGCTTAATAATAACAACTGCAATGACTTGGCTATTACCTTAAAATTACTGAAGTAAAACTTCCTGCTTTGTTTCCTTCCCAGTTTTGGGGCTTTTCTAGCAGTTCCCTATATCTCATCCTACTTTGACCAGTAATGCTGAACTCCAGAAAAGGTTTTCAGGGAAGAAGAGAGGATAGAAAACATCTGTGAAGCTCCTATCTTTTGATCAAAACCAATCAATTATTTGGAAGTAAGGGGACATATGTGGTCACTTGGTCAATTTGAGAGTGATGGTCTAATGAGCTGCTTAAAGTTGTTCACATCTGCTGGCCATAAAAATTCTTTTATTAGATAAGTTATAAGCAGAAGCTACACTTCCCTTGTGTTATCATGAGAATTGAATGGCTAAACAATTACTTAAGATTTTTGCTCTGCTGGATCAGGTCAAAAGTCTTCTAATCCAGAATTTTGCTACTACAATAGCTAACCAAATACCTAAGGAGAAGCCCATGAGCAGGCCTTGAGCAGAGTAAGCTCCTCCTGCGTATGTTCCTTAAACACATAAAAATGTCCAGGGCAATGGAGCAACTCCCTATTTGGGATACTTTTGCTTTGAAAAAAGATAAGTAATGGGAGACCTCATAGAAGTGTATAATACTATGCAAAGTAGGTAGAAAACATGTATAGGAAGAGGTCTTACACCTCTTTTATAATACCAGAACCCAATGTTGAATGCTGAAATTAAAGACTAACAAGAGAGAGAACTTCTGTGCATCATACATAGCTAAATGACGGAATATGCTGTCACAGGGCATAGTGATGACCACTAATTTGGACAGCTTTGAAAGGTTGTTAGACATTTATCTTTAACTGGATAAAACTATCAATGGCTAATCATTGTAGTTACTGTATATTACCTCTGAATTCCATTTGTTAAGAAACAGGACCGGTAGTGTGGATTGCTCTTAGGCCTTGCTTGTGGCCTTACCATTGGCAATGGGTTGGTCACTGGGTCAACAGAATGCTGGACTAATAACTCTGGTTCAGGGTTCAGGAGAGCTCTTCTTGTATCCTTCTCCCTGAAAAGGTTTAGTGAATAAGACCACATACCTGAGAACTAGTGAAGAAGTGTCAGATAAGTCTTTCAGGGCACTTTGTCAGTACAGTGCACCTGTGCTCTATGCAGGGGTTCCAGCAACCCCTGCGTAAAACAAAAAAAATACGAGCACTGCATCTAAGTGTAATGGATGCAATGTGCACATGCCCGCAGCAGTGTTGGTTGACACTCATCACATCCATTGACTGTAATAGGACGTGACGCTTTACATAATCTCACATTCATGCAAGTGGAGGTTGCAGCCGAAGAGGGTGCGCAATAGTTACATGATCCCAACGATAGCAAGTGATGCCAACTTCACTGAGTTGAGTTCATTGAGCATTGCTCCATATGGTAATTATAACAATAAATCTTTTTACATCAGGTAGAATATAAATGGATATACATCTGTTTTATAAAGCCATAGTTTGATAAATGAACAGCCACCTTTTCAGTCTGTATAGAAATACTGCACCAGTTGACACTAAAACCTCTTTTCTAGATGCTGCTCTGTGTCAAAGTGGGGTGAGGAGCACGATGTTTTTGCTGCAATTATGGAATTTTTCAGCCTTCTCTTAGATTTTATTTCCCAGTGGATTAACATTTCAGGGCAGCATCACAGACAGAGAACAAAATTCAATTAATTGAATATGAAATATTTATAACCCTGATCTATACGTCTATCAAAGAAAGGCCCTTAATAAACCTTCTCATTAGAATGGACTAGTGACTCATGTCTTTGCTTTTGTAGTCATTTGGAATTTAAATCCAATTAATCTACTGTCCTTGTGAATATGATTTAATTATTTGAGAAAGAAAAAAGCCATTTTCAGAAGATAATGATGCATAGTGAGTGGGCAAAAAGGAGTGGGGAAATGTTGATCACAGGAATATTCTCTCTTCCTGCTACTCCCATTTGACAAAAGGCACAATAAGTCCTACTGGTGCCCCAGGTTTTCTGAGAAACCTAGAAACCTGCACAGAAGAAAGAGAACTCTCCACTTTGTAATGCATATTATCCAAAAACCTTTAGGGGCACGGAACAGTAAAATTTTGGAGCTCACATAATTGTCCTTCTGCCAATCCTTTTCTCTCCGTTTGTATCCTAACATAGGCCCTTTCTACTCTCTGCCTTTTCACAAAGTTATCCAGTGGGTATCCCGGTAGTGGATCTGCCAGGAGGGGAGTGTGACTCCCCTCTGCACTGGCTGGCTCCCTGCAGAAGGAAGCATGATGGCCATGCCTCTTCCTTCCACAGTGCAGCTAAGTACTTTCCCTGGTTGCGCTGGGGCAGAAAGCGCAGCCATCCCAGTTCTATGGCTTCTTCAGCACAGGTAAGTGTGGGATGGTGGTGTAATTGATGCCAGAAAAGCTGTCAATGATTTAATCTGCAGTTGCACTGCCTGAGGACAGGAGAAAAATGGGATTGCAACAATGTCATGCAGAAGCGTTGTCACAGTACCATCTTTCTCCCATCCCCACTGCAGAATGGGAGAGTGCTGCAGAAAGGGCCATAGAGTAACTGACTATAATGATTAGAGTGTTGGACCAGGAGTTGGCAAATCCAGATTCAAATTTCCACCAAACCCAGTTCCCGCTGAATTCACTAGGTGATCTTTGTTCAGTTACTATTTCTCAGCCACACGGTGTTGTGATGATAAAAATGGTACAGAGTGAAGTGATACAGAGAAGAGACAAAGTCTTAGGGTGTTGAAAAAAGATGACTTAATTTTTCAAATGAGCCCAATGCATTTCAGCCTACAATATTTAATTGCCTCTTCAGGGGGTAATAAAAGATAAAGAAAAAGGACAATACGCAACAACAACAACATCACAGGATACAAGTTACAGTTTGCTCTATCAATTATATATGCATGTAAAATGTCTCCATTTTAAAACCACTTATTAACACAGTTTGAAAAAGTAGAGGCAAGTAGAGGCAATTCTACAGCAGATGGGAAGTTAAGGGATATGTGAAACCTCAAGTTTTAAAGTAGATGGATGTACTCCACGTCTATATTTAGATCATGGGGAACTAACATGCCAGTCCATTTATTTTTAAAGCAGGATCTTCTCATTATAGGAAGAAGTTTCTCAAGCACCCAAAAGCAGATCTTTAAAGGAGTCACCATGTTTTAAAAAGAATGGTCAACCAAAGGGGCAACTGGCCTGATCCCTTTTGGTTGACCATTTTCTAGAATGTGATGACTCCTATAAAGATCAGTTTTCAGTGCTTGAGAAGCTTTTTCTCTTCCCCTCAGTTGGAAGATATGTCCCTGCCATGTACAATGTGTCCTGCACCTCTAAATGAACATGCTGTGCTCAGATATACTGAAGATTTTGTTGCTTTTACACAATCAAAAGAGACCTCCAAATGATCCTGTAATCGACAGCCTTGCTTAGATTTTGCAGTCTGAGGGCCATGGGTTCCTTTATGGGATCATTTTAACCGTGATGTAGTTGTCCTCTTCTCTTACTGCATTATTTTCCCCACCATTATTGTTTATAATGAGGCATGTTTTCTCATAAAATATCCAAACTGCAATAGCCTCAGTTTAGTAAAGTTGTTAGGGGATACGATCCTAGTTCTGAACTAGGTAGTACTGAGGTAAGATTAAACTGCAAGTCCAGTCAGCATCCATAACTGAAATGAGAATTGAGGACTGTCTTGTACTTCAACGTAGTGTTGCCATTCTTTCGAAAATACAGTTTCCAGATGTTACCTTGCTTCATTGTCTTCTGGCTGTGATCCTGGCAGTGCCTTTGGCAGAAAGGGAGCATGGCGGGAACACTGCCCTCTGCGCCCGTCTTCCTGTGGAAAGGAACACTAGGGACACGCTTCTTCCTTCTGCAATGCATCTGGGCTCTTTCCCATGCTGCACTGGGGTAGGAAGCACCTCCGTCGCACTTCTGGCCCTTCCGCATAGGCGGGAAGGATGACAGCATTGCACAATCAGGGGTCATCGATGGAAAAACTCCATCAATGAGTTACCCTGTGATCACACTGTTGGCAACAGAGAAGTGTGGGACCGCGATAACATCATGCAGAAGTGTCATCATAGTCCTGCTCCTCTCATGTCCCCATGCCAGGCTGCAGTAATCGTGGAGAAAGTGCCCAAGAAGGGACAGTTAAAATTCATGACAAACTGGGCTGAAAAATCAGGAAGTAGCTTTTAACTAGTCTGTGTGCTTCTGAAATACCAAATGAAGGTTCTGATACCAGTTAACTTAGCCATGTGTTTACTGCAAAATTAATATATTATCCACATTCATAAATTAAAGAATGCTCACATATCTGTCTTTATGAAGAGCCCACACCCCATTTTCCCCCCTTTGGCATCTTGTTCAGTCTATATAAAAGCAAAAACTTTCCAATCCTCCAAAAAGAGTTAGGCCTTATAATAAGGGACACCTGGCAATGCTGCATCAGGAAGCAAAATCATTTCAGCCAGCCTTGTTTCTTAAAAATTCATAATAATGAGGAGAGCTTGTGAGCATTAGCTAGGGTAATGGAAGGCAAGGTAGCATGATTCATAGCTAGGTGTTTTTAAAAAATTCTCTTGTTTGATATTTTAAAAACTACTAAAGTTCAATGAGCATTCATAGTGGAGGGTTTTATATTTCCAATTTACAAGAAAAAGGACATGCATACTTAAGTGGGTGTCTCTATCTACCCTGTGATGCTATCTTCTGCTTCTTCTTTTCTCTCTAGGTTTGAAAAGAGATTCAGCTCAGCTGGAAAACAACATTTACTATCTTCTTACAAATATTGTTCCTGTATCTTCTATTCTTGAAAGTCTCCAGTAAACTAATAAAATAAAAATAAAAATTATAATATCAGAACTAAAATTAAATCAGACCTCTGATCTATTAAGTTTACTGCTTCGTATTAGCCAGGAGTACTCCAGGGTTTCAGACAAAGGTTTTTCCCAAAGCTCCCCGGAGATATGAGGGACTGAACATTGGAATGCATATCCTCCCACTGTCCCAGTTTGGCAGGGACAAGCCCTAGTTAATTCCTTGCCATCCCATTTTCTCAGTTGCTTTTAAAGTACTCCAGTTGCTCTCTCCTCCTCCAACTTTCCCCCTTCGTCCTTGGTTTACTTCAGATCCTGCAAACAGAGTTGAAAATGCAGAAGTAGTTTGCACTTAATTAATTCAGCAGAAGGTAGAAGACAGGAGAGGGGGAAGAGTTTTCCCCTTCCGAAACTCAGTACATAAATTTCAAAGTTTCTTGCTTAAAATAGTAGTTTTGTGTGTTCTTTCTCATTAATAATGTTTGTCTTCTTGTTGCCTGTCCATACTCTTTTGACCACACTCAAATGTGGTTCAGCCACATGGATCCCAGTTTTCATCCGCAAAATGTTGGAGGGTATGCGAAAGTCCACATGCAAATAATGTGCTCTACCATTGAGCTATGGTCCTTCCCCAAATCAGCCATTTCCCTACACCTCCAGCTTGGTGCACAGTTGTTAGCAGGAAATGTTTATTATTCCTATTGTGAAAAGTTTATCAGCTAACTTCTACATATCAAGCTGCTGTTAGAAGCACAGTAGCTGGTAAGACCATTTTTTTCCTAACCAGCTGGCAGTCCTGACTTGCCTCTCAGGCTTTCTGTTTTAATTTTTTACTTCCACACAGTTGCATTTCTTGAGCTCAGCTGTCTTTTTGCCAGCCATGGTGTACCAGCCAGCTTATCCATTCAGTTTTGTTTTCATTATGTTGGCATGCTATGATGTTTCAAATTAATTTTAATATCCTCCTCCCCCCATTTGAAGGCCTCTTTAAAACACTTTTGTTCTTCCTGCTCTGGTGAGCTGGGATCTGTCAAGAATCCAGAGAACAGCTTTAGAGGCCATGTGATGTTGTGTGGTAAACTGCTTCTTAGTTTGCTGTCAGCGCTAGTGTTCTTAGCTGTCACCTGCTTAATTCTTACTAATTTGTTTAAAAAATGGACTGAAATGACTAACTTTGTTGTTATTGTGTGCCTTCAAGTAGTTTCTGACTTATGGTGACCCTAAGGCAAATCTATCATGGAGTTTTCTGGGGATGACGGTATGTGATGTGCCCAATGTCACCCAATAGGTTTCCATGGCTGAGCAGGGAATCAAGCCCTGGTCTCCAGGGCCATAGTCCAACGCTCAAATCCCTAAACCATGTTGGCTCTCAAAGTTTAACTACCTAACACTTATTATTCTTGATCTCTAAAATCAAGTCCTGCCAATAATGAAACTGGATGTCTGGTGGCAGAATGATGGAATCCAGTGGAAAGGAGAGGGAATGATCCCCTTCCTCACTGCACATCCCTTGTGCATTCCCCACCCCTCACCCCAAGTGGCTCTCTAGGGCTGAAAGAAACCACCTCTATCCGTTTTCAGGGGGCACAGAGAGTTATAGGGGGAGGGAAAAGGAAGTTGTTTTGTGCTACTACTGCAATGCAGGGTTTAGGCCAAAGATTCATTATCATAATGTGAGACAAGACCAGTCTGATCTTCAAAAACGTTAAATAATATGATATTGTATGAAAAACTATGTTCATCAGGCTGGGAGTCTAGAGATTATTTCTGATGATTCATGTTACCTTGAAACCAACAAAGATTATTAGAAGCAATACCTTTTCAATATCACCTCAGCTGAAAATAGCCTCTGTCAAGCTGCTGCCCCTCAGTTTTTTTATTTGCAATGTAAGATTAACAAGAATGCTCTCCCTTTATGAGCCATGGCAAAGACTGATGAGACAGCGTCTGTAGAACTCTGAATATTTGGAATTATTGCTATCAATATGAACAGCTGGAGAAGGACTGCCAGCGTACACCCAACAGTATAGGATGGGGGACACTTGGCTGGATAACAATACGTGTGAAAGGGATCTAGGAGTCTTGATGGACCACAAGCTGAACATGAGTCAGCAGTATGATACAGCAGCCAAGAAAGCCAACGCAATTCTTGGTTGCATCAATAGGAGTATGGTGTCAAGATCAAGGGAGGTAATGGTACCACTCTATTCTGCTTTGGTTAGACCTCATCTGGAATACTGTGTCCGGTTCTGGACACCTGAACTGAAGAAGGATATTGACAAGCTGGAGCATGTCCAGGGGAGGGCAACCAAAATGGTGAAGGGTCTGAAAGCCATGCCATATGAGAAGTGGCTTAGGGTGCTGAGTCTGCAGAAGAGAAGGTTGAGAGGGAACATGAAAGCCATGTTTAAATATTTGAAGGGATGTCATGTCAAGGAGGGAGTGGGCTTATTTTCTGCTGCTCCAGAAACTAGGACAAGGAGCAATGGATTCAAGTTGCAGGAAAAGAGATTCCACCAGAACCTCAAGAAGAACTTCCTGACAGTCAGGGCTGTCCGGCAGTGGACTATGCTGCCTCAAAGCGTGGTGGAGTCTCCTTCTTTGGAGGTTTCTAAGCAGAGGCTGGATGGCCATCTATTGGCAGTGCTTTGATGTGGGTTTCTGCATGGCAGGAGGGTGGGCTGGATAGCCCCTGTGGTCTCTTCCAATTCCATGATTCTATAATAAGCTTCCCAGTCATCATCAGCTGGCATCCTGAGACAACATCAGGCACCTGTGTGGCCCAACAAGGTATTTGCCTGGGCTCTCTGACTGCCATTTTAACCTCTACTATGTGCCCCTGGGTGTTATTGGAAATAAAATGCTGGCTCCCAGTTACCTTCAGAATACTAATAGCAAGTAAGTTTCAAGGATCCATGAATATCAGATGGTTTTATCTGAGGGTAAAGCTAATTCAAATGTGGAGCAGGCCCTGACAGTTCACGTATCTTTTAACACACATTAAGAAGCAGAAACAGAAATAGCAGGATTTCTTTTTTCTTAGGCAGTCCTGGTTTAAGGTGCAGACTGTTTAGGAAACAGGTGACAAATCCAAAAGATGATTCAAAATGAAGGGAAAGGAGGTATATTCCAATGTGTGCTCAGTGAGGTTCTGAAACATATTAAGATTTAGTTAGTGTATTATTGAAATGAATGCAATTGTGCCAGTACAATACTTAAACAAGGGATCTGTGTTTGAGCGTAATTTTTGAAAAAGCTCCACTCCTGATGACAATACTTATCTCTTTATATCCATCTAAATAAAGCAAAAACAAACCTTTATCACACTGAGGTTCAATTTAATTGGGGGGAGGGAGAGCAAGGAATAGGGTGGCTCTCCTGTGGCAGAAACAACACTCAGAATTGTTTGGGTAGAGGCAGAACAGCCAGTTTTAAATGTTTATTTTAAATGTTTAAATGTTTATTCTTGATGTTTATTCCTCCAACTGTTCTAATTGTCAGTCCTGATTAATCCTCTGTCCTCCCACTTATTTCACCTGCCAGTTTCTGCTTCCCACTTTCCCCCTTTGTCCTCAGTTTACTTCTGTTGCTGCAAACTAAGTTCAAAGTACAAAAGTTGTTTTTCCTCAATTAACTGGTGGGGGGAGAGCAGAGGAAAGGAGAGGAATCTTACCAGTAGATTCTGGCAAAAGCAAACTGCTCCAGTGTCTCCTAGGTTGTGTATTCTTCCCCATTAATAACCTCTGTCTTCTTAACCACAATTCGATGCTGCTTGGCCACAAATCTCCCAGTTTTCATCTACAAAATGTTGGGTGATGTGATATCTGAGAATATAATTCAGCACTTACCCATGCAAGCAGCATATTTTAGGTTAAGACAAGCACTCTCTCCTCAATTTAATACATGTGTGTTTGACATTTTTGGTCTTTTCCTGCCAGTAGGCAATGACCTTTCTGTTTACTCAATCTTTTCTGTGTTAACTATCTGCTGCTGAAGGGTTATTCATTTTCGTGTGATATATTTTTTTCATTATTACTATATTTTAAAGGTCTTGAGAAACTGCTTCAAAGTTTTTAATTTGTCTGTTTAATTTTTTAAGCTTCTTATCCATTGTTTTAACTGTGTTTTGTTTTACCTCATATTGTGACCTGCATTAGATTCCGTATTGGGAGAAAGATGGGATATAAATTAAACAAACAAATGAAGTCTGATGGCCATTTTAAAAAAAGAGTTCTGCTTCATGCAAACATTTGTTTTCTTGCTCTGGATATTTGGGTACTGTGGGATAATCTTGATTTTTCACTTACAATCATTCCTTGGAGATATGAGACATTTTTATATCTTGCAGCACATTGGAATTCTCATTGGCATCAAAAAATGCTCCAGATTAAAAAAAACATAGTATATTCTTTTCTTTTCTTTTCTTTTCTTTTCTTTTCTGAATACAGGCTAAGTGAACTTCTGGTTAATATTTAATATCACATTATATTGTTGTGTATTCTTAACAAACCAAATTAGCCCTCCCCCCTTGCTTTTTAAAGGAAGGAGATTTGTGCCTTTGATGATCACTCTCTTAAATTGTTGATGATAGTGCTTCTTAAGCCCAAACTGTGTGTGTCCCATGTCCTCATATCAAGGTCTGCCCCAATGGCATCTGATATGGAAAGTAGGGGTGCATTTTAAACTACCAGTGGGAGAATCTCTGCTTCCAGCCCACTACTATTAATTCCTTCAATCTTTCCCCTGATTTCCATGGTTCTGGGAAGGGGGGTGCTACGAAAACCCAGTCCGTTTATACAGGGCATGGAACCTTGCCTTCCTTGGCATTTGGTCGCCTGATTTTGACATAATGAAATAACACAACAAATACAGAGGCTAGGTCTCTGTGTGGCCTGTTACTCTATTCTGGGGTCTGATTTCTAGTAGATGTCATGTGTGATGAGACCTACTGAGGCTGACATGATTTCTTCCAAATGTGTTCCT
This sequence comes from Ctenosaura bakeri, assembly GCA_948474755.1. Classification (NCBI taxonomy): domain Eukaryota; kingdom Metazoa; phylum Chordata; class Lepidosauria; order Squamata; family Iguanidae; genus Ctenosaura; species Ctenosaura bakeri. The sequence continues at coordinate 163,289 of CAOLHI010002550.1, read as the reverse complement.
GCCAACACCTCCAAGTCTCCAGGTCACTATATTTAAAAATGAAGTGGCAAAAAGTTCAGAAACAATCAAATGCTTTTAAATCAAACAGGAAAAATGGCTAACTCTGGCTTATTATTCTGACAATCAAGATCCTAAGAATACTTCACCAATGATGCAGCCAGCATCTTTGCTAACCACTCAGGGGCAGAAGGCAGTTTTTAAACACTCAGGGTTCTTCTATAGGGGTTGGACAGATCCCAGAGGGAACAAATGAAACAAAGGTCCTTTCCACACGAGGAAATTAAGATGGGACAGAGTGTACTGTCACGGAGGTCATCTGCACCTTGGATCGGACTATTTACCTTAGTTCTGCACCTAAGTCCTATTCAATACGCCCCCAAGTGGTCCTCCAGCACACTATGTGAAGACCAGAAAAAAACAGTCTTTCAATTTTCCGGAGTGCGCCAATTCATTCCTGCTCAATTGTGCAGATGCACAGATTCGCACCAATGCGAGCCTGCGATCAGCAGAGAGCGGGCTATGGGCGTGGTCAGCTTCAGCGGTTGGTCCGGACCCACAAACAACAGGAAGCCGCCATTTTGTCAGCCTCACCAGCGTGGATCTAAAGACCTCGCACTGCTCCGAATCGCCCTGGAACAAACAGAGGAGCCCTGTGGAAGGGCTTAAGGGGAAGTTCACGTTGTTTCAAGCCCAGAAGAAGCGGTAAGTAACAACACGGAGCGATTCCTCACCTCGTGCGGAAAGGGCCTTCGACCATTTCTGCTCCACACTGTTACAGTGCTGTTATTCCACTTTCAACCTCCTATGAAATCCTGGGGTTTGTAGTTTAGGGAGGGACATTTAGCATTCTCAGCCAGAGAGCTCTTTGGCTTCAATAAAGTACAAACCCCAGAATTCCACAGGATGTTGAAAGTCAAAAAATAGCACCATAACTGTGTAGTGTGGAAATTGCCTGATTGGTCAAGGGCTGATGAGGTGGCCTCCAGTTGATTCCTGAAGATACGCAGCTAGGCAGTGATTAAGAGAGGAAATTAGCCTGTGATATAAAATAATTCTGCTTGCCACACTTCAGTGTCTAATATTGTTCGGAATAGCTTCATTATTCATGATGTTTATGGAAAGGATGTTGGAAAAGTTTCTTTTTGGACTATCGCTCCTAAAATCCTTAGCCAGAATGGCCAGAAGGAGATTTGGATGTGAATGTAATAGCAAATGTGAGCCCTGGCAAAAATCAGACTTTGCAAATTCCCCTTTTATTTTTTACCTTGATAAAGAGGAGGGGGCTGAAAACACGGTCAAGGGCACAATATATTCTCCCAGATGGTAGAAGCAATAGGTGGTTCTGTCCAGGTTTTCTAAAATATCTCATTTCTTCAGCATGGGTTGTTATGTTATCTTCTTCTTTTAGATGCTACAATGCAATCATCCCTAAGCCATTCAGTGTTTTTGGTTTCCACCTGCTGGGCTAATACCCCAGTGCCTGAGATGTCTTTGAAACCTGAATGTTTCTAAGCAGCAGCTGAGTCATCAGGGATGGCTGTGAATTGCCCTTTTTTAAAAAAATTGTGTTGTTTTATTTCTCTTTCTCTCCTCCTCCATCCTAACATTAGGCTGCTAGTGAAAATACCTTTTCAGCCCTAGCATTGTTATTACCCCTATAGATGATGGCACCTTTAATGTGTCCTATTCATTGTCATAATGGCTGCACCTGTGTGTAGAGCAAGCCTATTGCAACTGCAGCAGCTGTGGGCTGTAATTGCAAAAAAAAAAAAAAAAAAAAAGCCTTGTTTTCTGTTTTTCTCTCTAAAAGCATCATGGGTGCGTGCGCATGCAGTAATGCTCTCTGATGGTCAACATATAAGGATTTGGGACCTTTCCCTTTTTGCAGGCTTCCCTATAGATAATAGAGAAGCATGATTACGACAGGTAAAAATCCCACTCCCCCCATGTCACAATCCCAGTCTTTCTCTATTGACCTCTTTCCTGCATCAACTATTTGTTCAATAAATAGCTCAGCCAAATAGCATTAATAACATCACATCTGATTTGGCATTAAGGGTTGCCAAGTCCAGTCTGAGAGACCAGTGCCTGGAAAAGTTACTACTTGGATGTTTTCCATATTTACACAGTCAGCATCTCATGGTTCAATGTAAAACGAATGATGAATAAATAAATAAAATTTCTGCACTATGTGAAATACAGGCATATCTCAAGTTAACAAAACCTCTGACATAGGAGCTCCTTTTCACAAAGTCTTTTTATGCCTGCTTTGTCCGCTTTCCCTCTTCTGCCTGTTTTCATCCTCTGTCTAGCTGCAAAGCTTTTAGCAGCTTAAGGCGGGGAAAAATGAGATTTTACTCCAGCCAATCCTAATGTAGCTGTGTGTGCTTGCCTACAACAGAGAAGGTAAACAGCAGCTCCTGCAAGAATTCCTTTTTGAGCATCCATGAAATACAAAAGGAGCCGAACAGATAAACCTGTACCCCCTAGAATGCTTAAAAAGAAGAGTACAGATTTGTAAGCTTGACCACCAAAATGGAAATCATAAGAAACGTGGAGGCCTGTGAAAGAAAAGATTGTCCCTGGATAAATTTTGAAGAAGCCTTCTGTTTTATATGTTTATTTATTAAGTTCAACCATCATTACGAATTGGCACAATAAATATAAATCAATATACAATAGATCCATATGTATATGTTGCCATATACTCCATAAGAAATATCAACCAACAGTATGAATCCAGCATTACAGTATTATTCAATACTCCGTTGTACCCCCCAAAAAGATATATGAAATAGATTAATAATTAGATAATTTTGAATTTGTCTGTAACTAATATAACCTAGAAGAACAGTCATTATTTTATCCTAACAATTATTATACCCCAACCAAGACCTATTCTATATATTCACTATTTCTTATCCTAGAGTATTGTTATAAAAATCTAATATAAGATTCTAATAAAACTTAGATTTAACAAAAAAAAAAGGGAAGGAATACAAGAGAGATACAAATATAAGCAATATAAGAAGTAAAAAAAAAGAGAGGAAAAAGAATAAAAAGGGGAAAAAAGAGGAAGGAAAGGGAAAGGAAAAGAAAAAAAGAAGAAAAAAAGAAAAAAATGAAAAAAGAGAAAGAAATAATGTGAGTGAAATAAGATTATGAAAAGAAAAGATAACATAATATATAAAATGAATTTACAACTCTATTTCATGATTTACAGTTCTAAAAGAGATATTTCTCCCCATCTTTCTTTCCATACACTTTTTAGAGCATTCCATTCTTGATTCAACATGGCTGTACTTTGATTTTGCATGAGCATAGTTAGCATATCCATTTGGTACATGTCAAGAAGCTTGAATAACTGTTCTTCAGATGTTGGGATTTCTTTAATTTTCCATTTACTCACATACAATAGCCTGTCCACTGTTATCATATATAAAAGAAGCCTTCCATATCTCTTTTGACCATTCCCGTTAATTCCTTTCAGTATATTTAATAAAAATAACTCTGGAGACATAGGAAATTGTAAACCCCATTATTGCTCTAGTTTGATTATAGATTTCTCTCCAAAATATTCTGGCCATTTTACATGTCCACCAGACATGAAAGAAAGTACCTATTTCCTCATCACACTTCCAACATTTATCAGATATATTTTTATATATATTCACTAGTTTTGTAGGGGTCAGATGTCACCTGTAAAACATTTTTAATAATTTTCTTTAAGGGCAATACATTTTGTAAATTTCGAATGCACTGTCCATGCTTTTTTCCAGTCCTCTAGAGCTATTGTATGCCCCAGATTTTGGGCCCACTTAATCATGTTATCTTTGATGGGTTTTTTCTCCAATTCTAATTTCAATAAACTTTTATATATTAGTAATAGTATATGATCCTTGCCATCCAATAACTTAATGTCAAAACCATTTCTTTTTCAAGTGTTCTCCAGCAGGAAGCTTTGAAGTGTTCTCTGGAAGGATTAAAATGTTTTTGTTTACTTATGTAAGGCTTACTTGACCTAGTTGTTATATTTCACATGTACATATTGTTAGTTTTGAATACAAAGTTTGCTGAAACTTATTGAACTGCTTTTTCTTCTCTTTTCCCTCTTTCTTTCTTATGGTGGTATACAAAGTTTCCCTGTTCTTTTCATCTTATTTCTGCCTCTGATACCAAAATTTGTGTTAAAGAAGGAACACATCTACTTGGTTAATTGAAGCATACCTATAGAATAAGGAATAAGAAAAAGTACATGGAGCTTGGTACACTGTTTGATCAGTGAAGAGGCACGGAATTTGTCGATACCAACTGACTAAGAAAAATACATAACCAGATCTGTTTTTCATCTTCAGCAGTAGGGAAAGGTGAACAAACAAACTGCTGAAACTTCACTGAGATAACAATAAAGATTATAGTCTCATATCTAGGCAGTGAAGTACTATTTACATGCATCTACATAGCATTTGTTGTTTTTGTGTGTCTTCAAGTCATTTCTGAATTATGACAGCCCTCAAGCTAACCTATCATGAAATTTTCTTGGCAAGAATTTTTCAGAGGGATTTTGCCTTTGCCTTCCTCTGAGGCTCAGAGGGTGTGAGTTGCCCATGGGTTTCCATGGTTTGAACCATGCTCTCTGGAGTCATAGTCCAGTGCTCAAAACACTGCATGTCACTTGCACCTTTAGGTAGAATGATTTGTTTAAGCGGGTCGGCAATGAGTATCAGAAATGTTTAATTTGTTAATTTAATTTCATAGGTTCTTACCATCAGTTTGCAATACTTCAACACTGGGTATAGGCCAGTTCCCTCAGACTCTGTTTCTAGCTCTTCTGTGACCTGCATTCTACTCATTCAGCAACTTCCTTGAAAATGCTGCAATTTTCCTCTGCTTTTCTAGCCCTTTTTGAACTTCCTTAGATCCTGCAGTTTCTACCTTCCACTCACCCTGTCCTCAACTTCCTTTGCCAACAAAATGTTCACTGTACCATTGATGGTTTCTCCACACTTCCAGTTGGAATGCCACTGTTATTGTTCTCTTGTTGCAGATTAACTTCTCTGGAGAAAAACAATGGAACTGCTAGTTCGTTTCCAAAATCAACATTTTTTGCCATCTACCTGGATAAAAAACCTTGGTGATTCCTTTTTAGGCCATTTCCACTGCCAGAACCCACAGGACCTCTTGTTTACTTTTTGGTTATTTTACTAAGTTGCCGTACTGCCTCCCCACATATTTCTCCTTCATTGCCATCTTCTGTGAATAGATCACTTGAATTAATCTGTTCTGATTGTCCCTTACCTCGCTACCCAACTATTTCTCAGATCTCTTTCTTCCCTCATCTTCCTCCAAACTTTCTTCTACCTCAGCTTTGCATGACAAACTATTTTATTGGCTAGATTGGCTGAGAAATTCTGGGAGATGTAGTCCAAAAAAGAAAATTCTAGAACATTTGGGAGGAAAGGATGCCAGTGATGTTTGCTACTTTCAGTATTGGCTGAGTTCACCCTTCCCAATCACTTTTGGAACAACAGCATGTCTCTGACATTCTGGGATGAACATATTGGTGACTGCTAAGAAGAAAACACTGATTGATGCTTTGACAAAACCGGTTAGGTTTTCATCATCATCATCATCATCATCATCATCACCACCACCACCTGGTAGCAGCAAATATCCAGATCCAAAATACATAACACATGAGATTTTAAAGAACATAACAGTTTTAATAAACAGCAACAGAACCATTGTGGCTTTCAACAGCAAAATGAGCAGAATCCTGAAATGGAGAATGGAGGGAATCTCAAATACTGCTTGTTCCTTGGTTGCTAATCTCACCAAGGAAGAAAAAGAAATTTAGGGAAAGGTCTGTTTAATGCAGATAAAAAATGCAGTAAAAAGAGGATCTTCATGGATTATAGAATTAATAGATCTGCATAGTTAGACCAGCAAGATCAAAAGTTAGATCATGAACAACAAACGATGTAAACAATGACTTAACAGGGAAAAGACAGGATTTAAAACAAGCATGGATAGATCAATTTGAAGATTGCTGCTAGAAGCAAAGATTATCTACAATCTTTGAGCTGGGTATTCATTGAGCTAAACAAGTGAATGTAGGGCTAAGCAGCAAATTATTACTGTGTAGTCCATATACAGTCCTCCCTCCACATTTGCAGGTTTGACCATCACAAACTTGATTATTTACAAGGCACCTGCTTGCCCCCCCCCACTGCTCTGGATTTTGCCTGGGTAAGCATCTCTTCCTTCCTCAGAAATGGGTAAAAAGCAAGTGAACAGCAGGGGGCAGCCCCATGGGCGTGACTTTTCTGGTCATGTAGTTGCCCCCTCCCATTTGCTTGCCTATTGCCTGGGTGCCTGGAAGGCAGCACACCTGGGTGAAATGCAAGGGAATGGGGGACAGTGTGTGTGCACCCCTTCTCCAGGCATATGGCTGTCCCCTTCCATTCTGTAATCTGTGTGTGTGAGAGAGAGAGAGAAAGAGAGAGAGAGAGAGAGAGAGAGAGATTTGTGCTGAAGATCAACAATATCTGGTGGGGGATTGGGTTCTGTTTCAATTCCACAATTTGTGAATGGTTGTCAGTGTTTGTCAATAAACTGACACTCATTGTGGATGTGATGGTAAGATTGATGATTGTGGTTCCTTTCAAACTAATTTAGGCCATATGCTTCTTCTGGATAGGGTCAGGTTTCCTCATGAGCAAGACACATGATAGATTCACAGCTAGTAAAAAATATAATGTTGTTGTGATGTCTCTTTAACACAAGATGGCAGACTTTCCACAGATTTTGCATGACAGTTAACAGAAAACAGAAATTTCTCAAAAACACATTAAAATAAAAACACACAAAGACAGCCACAATGATGGCCTTGCAGATCCATGAGAAGCAGTAAAAAATCAAAATCCACAGTTCAAAATCTGTTGGGCAATGCCCTATTAGAGCCAACCAAAAATGTCTCCTAATAAAGGTATGGCTAACCGTGGGTTTAAGCATTTCTTTTAGACATGTAGTTTTAAAACAGATATATTTGTGTTAATAAAGGCAGGACATGCTGTCTTTTTTATGTTGATTTGTCACAAACTTCAGTAGGAATAAATTTTATTAAAAGGTATTAAATATTTCAGACCTGTAAATGACCACTATTATATAGTCTTTTGTGGGTCTTGTTCTAAGATGTGCCAGCTTCACAACACGCTTTAATATAGATACAGGTGTGTGTGTGTATGTGTGTGTATGTGTTCACAAAACAATGGCAGGGTAAAAATTCTCAATATGTAAGAAGCAGGGCTTTGGTTCATTTGTTTGTTTTGCCTCTTGTGATTGTCATTTTGATGACTATTATTTGGTTTTGGGATTATTTTCAATTCCCTTTTTAGAATAGTTTTCCTCTAATTTGTCAAGGTGTGGTTCTGTTTGGTAAAGACATGCACGTGCGTTTGCTGACAGAAGAAGCATCTTTCCTGCCCCTCTGTTCCTTTGAATTATGCACAGATGAAATCAGACAACCTCAGAGTGCTCAGAGGTTTTTGATTGGCAAGTGTAAATAAAATATAACAAAATTATCATTTGGTGAATGAAATTTTAATTGGCAAATGAAATAAAAACAGCAGGACACCCCTGGAAAAAAAATGAACTTTTTGAATAAGAACCAGTTTTGTGGCTTTTGGAGAAAAGGAATGGCAAATAAGGCCATATTTGGATAATTTTTTTGGTGTGGTGTTTGCCCATTAAGTTCCACAGAGAAAGATGAAACTGATCACCAGTCTTTTTATATATTAAAAAGCAGGAAAAAGCAACCTAATATTATCAGCCTCATATCTTAGTCTCTGCCTAATTTTTTCATAACTATTAAATATTCGAGGTAGTCAAATAAATAGGTGCAGAGGAATATGAGCCTGTGTTCCCAGAGTTGGAGACTATATGCTATATTTTCAAAGGGAGATCCTTATAGCTGGATACATATTTTTTGCAAGCTTTTGTGTAAAGATATTTCCGGGAAAACCTGTGTGCATTTAAAATTCCACGTATGTATGTCCTGTTGTAAATCATTTGCAAACATTCCAGCAGACAAAGAAAAATTACATTGGTGTAGCTGTCAATAGCACTGTTGCACAGAAGTACATATTTTCCATTGACATTACAAGCAGTGACTCACAAATATGCATAATGTAGTCATTCATTATGTATGATAAATATTGGGTGACAAATTTGTGGAATGATTTCCTCTGTGGACTCTGTTGTGGATTTATAAATTCAAAGTGGACTTTAAAGTTGATTTGCCTTTTGTCCATTCATCAAATTCACTTTCTCTACTTACTATTGTACCTATTTAATTACAAAACCAGCACAGCAGAATTTTAAAAGCTTCTTCACATTTTATGGAAAATAACCTTTGACTATATGTCTTTTAAGAGGGAGTAGAAGGCTATTTTCCAGAAAATGTGAAGAAGGTTTCACATTTTCTGTGTTCAAGATCTGTGTTCTTCACTTAGAATGTAAGAGAAATATTGATCCTCTTAAAAGACATCTAGTCTTTTAAGAGGATCAATATTCTCTTATGTTCTGAGTTATGAGCTGGACAGAATGTTCTGCTTAGAAAAGGAAGACTTGGGTTCAGCTATGTTATTATGTGACCTGCCTAACCTACTTTGTAGGGTTGTTTAAGTAACTCCTGTGTGTCCTACCCCTGATCTTGGAATATGGGTAGAATACAAATGTGATAGCTATGCAAATATAATTATCCTTTATTTCACAGTCTACCAGATGTCACTGATTCAAGTTTTGGACCATCAGTGACTCAGATTCTGTTCAATCTAGGAATCAGTGAGGTGTAACTGGGTAATGTAACTAGTCAGGTAGTATCCATTTTTGTAATTGTGGTATTGTGGTCCTATTTATAGCAGTATTATGCAGATTTTTTGTCAGTCTGTGTGGAATTGGTCCTCAAGCATGATCATCGTTACTAACTGCCAGAGTTGAATAAGTTAACTATCTCTAGGGCTTTAAGTACCCTAATGGAACCAGATCCCATCTGATCTTGGAAGCTAAGCAGGGTCAGCCCTGGTTAGTATGTGGATGAGAGACTGTCAATGAATGCCAGGTGATGTAAGCTATCTTTCAGAAGAAGGAACTGGCAAAACCATCTCTGAGTATTCTTTGCCTAAGAAAACCGCATGAAATTCATGGAGTCTTGAACAGGTGACTTGAGGGCACATACACACACAGTGGCTAGAAAAACTTTGAATATCAGTGTCACAGAAATATAAGCAGCCATTTACTGACTGCTTAGCAATTCATTTAAACGTTCCTTTAAAACATTTTGCCAGATTTATTATGTAAACCATGAATGTACTTCAGGTCAATTTGTTCTTTAAATATCTCAGGAAAATCGTCAGAGGGCCAACAGTACACTTATATTCTATCATTTCAAACAGTTATGTCCTATGATTATTTCCCACATTGTTTAATAGGTGGGCAAACCCAAAATATATGCAAGAAGCCTGCCCAAGGTTCTGAAATCTCCAATGCTCATCTGGCAAGTTACAGTCCATAGCTGTTCAGCATTTTTTTCTGTATTATACCATTGATTGCTGCTATTGTGTTAATTTCTTTTACATTTTCAGTAGTTAACATCACCTGAAATATTGCTAAATGCTGAAGAATGCTCATTTACAGGATTATAGCATGCTGAAAGGATTGCATTGGCTACCAGTTTCTCTCTGGGCTGAATTCAAAATGTTAGTAATGATCGTCAAAGATTTAAATAGTTTAAGCTGAGGATATCCTGGGTCCAATTGCCTTCTCCCTGTGACCTAATATGTGTTCTGATTATGGTGGAGTCACAGTAGTAAAAGACAAAGGAAAGGACTTTCTCAGTGTCTGCAACTAATTTGTAGAATTCTGTGCTCCAGGAGACTAATTTGGCCCCCCCTTTTTTTAAAAAAATAATGTTTGCCATAGGTTTGTTTAGGCAGGCATGAATTTTATACAACATGAGTTCATTTTTTTATTACATTTTATGGTTGGCTTAAATTACTCTTATCCATCTTGTATGGTCTGCAAATATTTTTGGTATAAATATCTGTGATTTGTTTGCATTTTTTAGCCACAAGCAATGGCTAATTTGTGAGAAATAGTCAATTGTGAAAAACTTGCTTGCAAAATACCGTATTTGCATATTTGTATCAGGCACACCCTGGTTATGCACTGGCAAATTCTATTTGCTGGCGTATAAGACACACTCCATTTTCAAGCAGTATTTTTTGAGGAGAAAAGTGAGTCTTATATGCCAGCAAATACAAGTAAATTTGTTTTATATATGCAAATAGAGGTGCAAGGACTGAAAATGTAAAACTAATCTGGTAATTCCATAGCTCCGTCCCTAAAGCCACAAGTCTACTAATGGCTTTAAGCAACGCAACACCACTGCCATCTGCAATGAGTGGATGCAGACCTGCCATATAGGGCTGGTATCATGACAAATGAAATATGCTTTTGAACCCTACATAAATGTGAGATATTATGAGCAAGATCCAGAGCAGTTGTTTTGCTGACAGAACCACTACTGCTGGTAGAACCAGGGGAACGGGCAATTCCTGTTGTAGCTTCCTGCTCAGCTTCAAAACTTGGGCCATTTCTGCTCTAGGCTGTAATAGCGCTATGATTCCACATTCAACATCCTATGGAATCCTAGGGTTTGCAGTTTTGGGAGGGGCTGGCTGGCCCCTCCCAAAACTGCAAACCCCAGGATTCATAGGATGTTGAAAGTGGAATCATAGTGCTATAACAGCCTAGGGCGGAAATGGCTCTGATCAGGAAGGCTGAGACCTTCCCCACTGGGTTTTCATGGTGTGAAGGATTATAGAGGAGAGACAGATGGGAAGAAAGACCCATTGCACTAGAGGATGTCCATAATGCATTTAGGCCTATTTCAACTGTGTGATGATCAAACTGAAAGTTGCTTTAAGTCTTCTTAATTCACAAAGGGCTGTACTGACTGTGGAAGTGGGAGGCTTCCTATAACACTCATCCCTTCTCTTTGCTTGCCTTTTGTGGCTGTTGAAAAGTCACTCTAGAGGGTCAGGGTACTCCTTTTAGACTGTAGTGGACTGAGTAGCAAAGATCTGTAGTGGGGGGAGGAAATCATTCAAAGCAGGGAAGTGGAGCAGTAGTTGCCTGCTTTCTGTAAAATTCCACAAGGATTTTGCACAGAGGCACAACACTTTGCATCGCATCATAATCAGCTCTATCTGCCTTTCTTGTTTTTCTAGCTTTTTGAGAATTGGCCAGAGCCTGTTCACTTTTCACTCTGTTGCATCTAAGGGAAGAAGCTGCAGTCTCATTAGAGATGCCCATATTTGGAGTTAAGAAGAGAGAGATGTGGCTCACTTTTTCTGTTATGTTTTCACAGTGGTCTAAAGCATCTAGAAGAGAGATTTTGAAAACGTAAGTTTCAGACTTCCCAGCATGGTAATAGCATTTGCTTGTGAGGAGCAATAATCCCAGTGTTAAAAACTGAGAGCTGTTGATATTTGTGCAAGAAACTATCTGTCTACAATCCTGTGCACACTAACCTGGGAGTAAGTTTTCCTCCAAATGAAACTTACTTCTGAATAGAAATGCCATTTTATTTAGTTTAACAGTAGTCCCTTGCCCCTTACAATTCTGCTGATGCTAACTGAGGTAATAGCAAAGTAATAGCATGGTAACAGGTCATATGTAATGAGTAGGATAGTCTATTCTGTAGCAGCATTGCCTTTCTTCACAGGAAACCACCTCAAGCCAGAGATTTAGCCAAGAGATACTGCTGAAACCAAGAGTGGGAATCTCTCAGCATGAAGGCTGGATTTGATTTCAGAGAGGTTCTCAAGGGCCACATTCTAGTGGTGGGAACGGCCAAAGGGGTAAAAGAGATTTTTCAATCTTATAGAATGCAAGGAGAAACCATACAAATTTCAGGAAGTCACCAAATAATTGTGGGTGAATAGGAAAGGGTCAATAACCATCTGGGAGATTATGGGAGGTTAGGTTAAGAAGCTGGAAAGGGCTCGATTCAGGATCCAGAACCTAATGGTCTTTCCACACTACACTATTATAGTGTGTTATTATCCTTATAGAATCCTGGGATTTACAGTTTAAGAAGGGGCATTTAGCATTCTTAGTCAGAGAGCTCTTTGGCCTCATTTAACTACAAACCCCAGAATTCCACAGGATATTGAAAGTGGAATAATAGCACTATAACAGTGCAGTGTGGAAAGGCCCTAAGATGCTCCACTTAAGGAGTATGGAGTTCTTTCTTGGATGACATTTGGTAAGACTAAAGAGGCAGGAATGAAAGCATTCCACAAATGGCCACATTACATAATTATTTTTATTGTTAACTTTATTTATACCCTGCCCTTTCCTAATATTGGGACTCAAAGTGACTTACTAATTAAAACTGTTGTATTGACATGTGCTGTCAAGTTTTTTCCAACTTATGGCGACCCTAAGGCAAACCCTATTATGCGGTCTTGAGAAGATCTTTCCAAAAGGGGATTGCCTTTGTCTTCCTCTGAGGCTGAGAGAATGGTACTTGCCCAAGGTCACCCAATGGATCACTGTGGCTGAGTGGGAAACTGAACCCTGCTATCCAGAATCGCTAGCCATTTTCGCACTAGCCTGTTATAGCGCAATGATTCCACTTTCAACATTCTCTGGAATCCTGGGGGTTGCAATTGGCCCCTCCTGAAACTGCAAACCCCAGGATTCCAGAGGATGTTGAAAGTGGAATCATCGCGCTATAACAGGCTAGTGCAGAAATGGCTATAGTCCAGTGCTCACATTGCTACACCACACTGGCTCTCAAATTAAAATGCAATGCAATAAAGCACCCAAAGATCAACATTAAAAAGGAATTAAACTACTACTAATGTTTAAAACACAACTTAGAACAATGATTAAAAAGCAGTTTAAAAGAACAGAACTGTTAAAACAATAAAACAGTACAGTACCCTCCTAAAACCATTTTCAGTTCTCAAAAGCCTTCTGAAATAAGTCTTTGACTGCGGATGGGAGAACTGCAAGGGGTAGTTCTATGAAGGGATTTCTATAGCCTGGGGCAGCTACTGAGAATGCCCTATTCATACATTTCCATTTTAAAGAGCAAGCACAAACAATTGCTCATGGAAATCAACAGGCAAGTAACCATCTTTTAAAGAGCTTTTAACAGTCTTGGCATTAAACTTCTATCAATCTGTATACAGAGGTGCACACAACTAGACTCTTTCTCTCAAGTGAGAAACTGATTTATAAACAGAGAAACAAATAATTTTTGACCCTAATTTCTTTTAAAATTTCTTTAAAAACCCTAATTTGTTTTAACCTTTTATTTTCTTTATTCTTTATTGTAGGGGGTCCCCACCCCCTACAAATATAATTTTTTGACAGAGACTCCCCAAGACTTAACTCACAATTTAAATGTTTAAATTTAGATTTAAATATTCAAATATTTATTTATTAAAGGATTCTGGAGACTAGGGCTATTTCCGCATGATGTCACTGAGCCGCTTCTGCCATGAGATGGCAGCAGTCGGCAGGTCGTGCTTCTGCACGATGTCGTCGCCATCCCGCCGCCATCCCATCTTGAAGTGTTGCTTTTGTGTGGTATTTAAAAAATGGAAAAAATCTGTTTTACACCTCCTATCATGTGGCGCTATCATATTTACCGTCGTACGATTACGACGCTTCCTGCCCCAGTGCAGCAATGACAAGTACTTGGCTGTGCTGTGGAAGGAAGGGGAGTGATCAGGTATGGAGGGGAGTGTTGCTGATCCGCCCCCTTCTGGACTTGGATTTGTAGTGCAGCAACGTGGAAGAGCATCATCATGCAGAAAGGGCATGGGATTCAAATTCCCACTCAGACACTGGTTGACACTGGGCAAGTCACATTCTCTCAGCTTCAGAGGAAGGCAAGGGCAAGCCCCCTCTGAAGAAATCTTGCCAACCCCCCCCCCATGATAGGTTCACTTTAGGGTTGCTTAACTCAGAAGTGACTTGAAAGCACACAACAACAAAGGACCGCTTGCAGAGGGAGGTTCTTTCTAGTCATCATGTCTCTCTGCTTTGAAAACTGATTTATGGCAACCCTAAGAAAACTATGAGGGTTTTCTTGGCAAGATTTGTGACTTGCCTGAGGTAACCTAGTGAGTTTCCATGGCCAAGTGGGGATTCAAACCCTAATCTCTAGAGTCATAGTTTGCAAACAAGAGAGCAGTTTCAGCACTTGCAACCCCCCCAGTGCCATGTCCCTGTTGCTGCTAGTTCTGTTGGTGTCCAGCAACAGGGCTTTGCGGACCCCCTGTGAGGGCTCTATGCGTCCCCCCACAAAGATTTTATTTATTAAACTTTTGTGATTGGGAGGAAAACACACAAGAAAATGAAATGCTTTAGGTATGGTTGTAGTATAAGCTCCCTCTCTCCCTCTCTCTCTCTCTCTCTGTGTGTGTGTGTGTGTGTGAGAGAGAGAGAGGTTGTTCAGTAATAATAAAGCAAGACACAAAAAGAGACTCATACATGGGTAAAAGTGAAAGTCTTTGCATCAAGTATAATCCTTGTGCAGGCATGGCAGAGGAGTGATGAAGTCTTTTGCAATGAGTGATGTCAAGTTATGCTGTAGGTGCCTGCTCTGACAAAAATTGAAGGAGAGAACAGCATTTTAAAAAGCAGTACTTTCAGTGCAACATCATTCCTGTGTCCTCTGTGAAACAAGCTGCCAAGAAGATGTCTATGTATGCTTGGTGTGTGTGTGTGTGTATAATCTCAGATCCCACCCCCTCAACAATTTGGCATCTATACAAGCTCTTGCATGCATGTTATTCTTATATCTCAAGTACTGACAGCAGAGATCCAGTCACACATACTGGGTCTGCAACAAGACGAGAAAAGGCCAAGTTTCTCTTTGTGTTGTTTTTCCATGCAAGTTAATATGTGAGTCACTCTTTTTCCTTCTCGAGGCATTGCCTTCCATGCTGTTGCAGGGTGACCTCCTCCTCATTCTTCTGCCATTGGCAAAGGTCTTTCTATTCAGGTGGCTTTCTGACAATCGATGGGCTTCTGAGTCCTTTAATAGATGACTACTGTACTTTCATGAATATGGTTTTAAATCAGTTTTAATTTGTGTTTTAATCTGATAATGTATTTAATTGTGGCTTTGTATGATATGTTTTTGTGTTAATCTTGTTCTAAGAGGGCTCAAGAAAGGTGGGATCTAGATAACATAAACAAACAAACAGTGTGCCTAGACCCAACATGAAATGAAAAGAAAGAATATATTTACACACCATCATAATCACCACAATATAAGATACAACACATTTCTAGTATTTGTGGCATAGCCTTCTGGTAAAGGTAGTACTGCATTGTGATAAAAGAAAAGTATGGACATTTCCACACTGTACTGTTATAGTGCTATTATTCCACTCCCTAAACTGCAAACTCCAGGATTCCATAGGATGTTGAAAGTGGAATAATAACACTATAACAATCTCAGAGCAGAAAAGGCCTATGTCTTCTACTTTTGTATGAAGTGTGAGTGGGATCTTCAGGCACTGTATTTAATAAGCAGATAAGAAAGTGTCTGTCAGCCTCCCCAGCAATTTAGAGGTTGCTTCTATGGAGCAGTTTATATAGACTCATTTCCCGTCAACGAGCAGCCCTGATGACATTAATTCCTCCTATTGAAACAAATGAGGCTATGGCTGGATCTGAGTGCATGGCTTTCAAGGGAATTCATTCTGTATCTTTCACGTTAGCAATATCTGTGAAAAACAGGAAACTGTTTTCCTATCTCATTCAAGTAATAGATAAGATGAGAAATTAGCTGCTGGATGAGCATCCTGGGGGCTGTTCATTTTGTCACAATGAATAAGGTTTGGCTGGTGCTGATGAAGCCTGGTATGTGTACACACACCATGCTCACGTATACAGACTCACCTAACCATAATGCTACTATGAAAAAGGTTCACTTCCCTGCTTCCAACTCAGGTTTTGTTTTGATTTTTTTTTTCATTTTGGTATGTGTATGTAAAGCAAGGTTTTTGCTCCACAAATCTGCCAGTTTCAATAAAAATTCCTTGAGGATTGTGAAGCCCTTTTAGCTGGTCACAGTGAATGTTTACATGCGAAGCATAAAGTTTTTTGTGTATATCAACTGGACACAGGAAAGAGGCTACAAAGGTCTATTTGAGTAATCATCAGAGCTTGGAAACCTTACCTTTTTTTGACCCAAACTCCCAGAATCCCCAGCTAATGTGGCAGCTGTTAATGCTGCCGAGGGGATGATGAAATTTGCAATCAAACCAAACCAAAATATTTCCATCATCCATGCCTGTTGTGCTTCCTTGTTTTTAGGACACTATGTCTGTTTGAAAGAAAAACCAATCCTACACTCTTACCCTTTTCATTTAAGATGTTGGGCTACAAAAGCCGTTGTTCTTGACCATTAGCCTTGTTGGCAGAGGATGATGAGAAGCAAATGTTCTTACCTCTTTCTTACCTATGTTTTATGTGTTAAGGTTGTGGGAAAGAGATAAATGAGACAGTCATTGCATGCTGTCTTAGTCACTAAAACATAGCCCAGTATGTGTTTTCTACCAATCATTAAGCAGATGTTTCAAGGAAGTCTACAAACAGGGTACAAAGGCACAACCCCTCTTCTGTTTTTGTGTCCTAGCGTCTGTTAGTCAGAGGTGTTTTGTGTCTGGGCTCCACTGACCTATCCTGATTAATCTGTATTCACAGACCTGTCATCCATTAATTTGTCTAAATTATCTTTAAAGCCACCCAGTCCAATGTGGCAGCAAACAGCAAACTCCATAGGTTAATCCCATGAGTATGAGGAAGCACCTTCTTTTGCCAGTCCTGAATCTACTGCCAGCCTTTTTTGTGTCTGACTCTTGAATTCTAGCATTGTGATGGGGGAAGGGGGGAACAAAACAAAACACCCTCCATATATGTTTCTGTAAGCCATGCAAAATGTTGTATACTACAGTGATGTCTCCCTCAAGACATTCCCCCTCCCTTTAACAAAAAAGATAGAAATACTTTGGCCCTTCTTCACAGGGAAGGTATTTGCAACCCTTCCATCATTTCGGTTATCCTTTTCTTTATGCCTGAATTATGCAGCCTGATAGATGCTGTAGCTAATGCTGAGGAATCCTGGGATCTATAGCCCAACTTGTTCTGGAGGGGCCCATGGTTCCCACATCTCCTTTACAATATCCTTTTTGATGGAGTGTCAAAAATTATGTGCAGTGTTCCAAAGGGGCTACGTCATGGATACATGAGGAATTTTATAAAATGTTATGTTTTGATATACATTTACACTGTAATAGGTAACAAAATTCATAACCATCCCTGTCTTTTGTAGAATAAATATGCTGTGTGACTGTTATACTGAGCCTTGGGTTACCCACAATCCAAGGCTCTGTCCTTACTTCTGAGAGTTATAATCTTATGAGTCATCAGGTTGACCGTTGTTAAAACAGTAGAGGAAATAAGTCATGGATCATAGCACATTTATCTGAACATTCCACTCTGTAGAGTGGGATGGCCCACATCTGCTCATCCCCAAGATAGATCTGGTTCCAGTACCCATCCCTCCAAGGTGTGATAAAATTATGAAAATAAGGGACATAATATCTGGTCTTACGCACACAAACACACATGGAGAGAGGGGCAGAGAGAGGCCATTTCTCCACTACACTGTTATAGTGCTATTATTCCACTTTTAACATCCTGTGGAATCCTGGGGTTTGGAGTTTATGGAGGGGCATTTAGAATTCTCAGCCAGAGAGCTTTTTGCCCTCAGTAAACTACAAACCCTGGAATTCCACAGGATGTTGAAAGTTGAATAATAGCACTATAACTGTGTAGTGTGGAAATGGCCAAAGAGAAAGAGAGAGAGCCAGCATGGTGTGGTGGTTTAAGCTTTGGACTGGATACCCGAGTTTGAATCCTTGCTGGGTAAAAACCTACTGGGTGGCCTTAGGCAAGTCACATTCTCTCAGCCTCAGAGGGAGGCAAAGGCAACCCCCCCTCAACAAATATTGCCAAGAAAACCCCATGATAAGTTCACTATAGAGTCCCATAAGTTTGAATTGACTTGAAGGCACACAAAAACAATAACATGATGTTGTAGATAGAGATATAGATACACATAAACATCTTGCCAACAATTGATTGCTATTAGGAAGGACAAAATACTACTGCACTGAACACAGTTTTACAAATGGGTAAAAATAATTCCCAGACTCATAAGCCAGCAGCCAATTCAACCTTAGCAATGGAACTGCAGGAAAAGAGGAGAAAACAGGTGCTGGTGCTGGTGATATTTTATTAGCTAAAGCCACATTTTTCGTTCAGGGGCTGAACAGGAAGCCCAGGTCAGCCATGAGCCCTGCTCAAATACTTTTGTATGGGAGAGGGTTTAAATGTGAGGGAAAGAAGATTTTGCCTCCCAGGTCTACCCCTCCACTTCAGCCTGCCTCCCTTCAGCATTGCTGGGTGCTGCCAACCATGTTAAAAAACAAAGTAGGCACTCTTTGCTCCCCAGTTCTCCATATATAGGTACAAATGAGTATGTCTAATTTTTTTTTATTATTTATTTGTATCCTGCCTCTCCACATGAATCGAGGCAGCAAACAACTTACAAATAGCATGTATTTCGAAACATTTCTATACATGCTATACATTCTATTCAGGAGGCACCCAGGCTTTAACATTTATATAGTGTCCCAAGTTCTCCTAGCTCTAAATGGATGAGAAGAACACCCAAGGCCAGAACGTGAAGATCAGCCATGGAACGCTCTAGCAGAACCCCAAGCTAGGACACCAAACATGGGTTAGGAGTTTCCTTACAGAGCTGTTGCTCCAACAGACGGAGATAGGGAGGTTGTACAGTGGAGCTCTTTGCCCTGACAGAACTTGGAATCCCCTCATGGAAACTAAACTAGAAATATTAGTGTTACAAGCTTTCATTCTGCATCAGCCTGGTATCATCTTGCAAAGAGACAGAGAGGTTGGATAGTATGTTGTAGGTTGAGTGGGATGACAACGTAACCCGTATATTAGTCAGAGACACTCACATACAATTCCCTCTCTGGATACAATGGACAGGAGAAGGGAGTAAAGGCCTCCATGGTTTCCAGGCTGAACTATGCTCAAACAGGACCTTATGCAACAGATGTCTGGTAAACAGCTAGCAAAGCTTTCTGTAATTTCCAATCCATGGGCAGAGCAACATGGTCCTCCCAAGGAGAGAGACCCCGTGGATGCCCAAACTGCAGGTTAGCCCCCTTTTTTCTAATTGTCCATCAGCCCCAGGGCATCTCTCCTCCTAATTTAACCCGTGCCTGATGTCCTCTTTTCTTTTCATGCCCACTTATTATGACAAAGCAGTATAAGAAATTCATTCATGGGTAGCAAGTAAAGATGAGTTATTCCCCCAAATGGTCTACATGAAGTAGGGGAAAATCCAAGAGAAGGCGAAAAACAAGCATGCCACAATGACATGGAAAAACTCCTTCCTGGCCCCCAAAAGGCAACCAGGCACAGCCTGTGAATTTACAAGGAGGTATGCTGATACAAAGGGTCAGGCTGAAGGTCTGGCTGAAAATGGCCAATTACCCAATATGTTGTTGTTTTTGTGTGCCTTCATATTGTTTCCAACTTATGATGACTCGAAGACAACTCTATCATGGTATTTTCTGGGACTGAGAGGGTATGAGACACTCAGTGGGTTTTCATGGCTAAGTGGGGAATCAAACACTGGTCTCCAGGGTTGTAATTCAACGCTCAAACCACTGCACCATGCTGGCTTTCAGTCCACTGGCAGAGCTTGCAGTGCGTGGAGGGAGGGCGGGAGAGGTGTGTGGCTACGGTGTGGGGCATGGCCACAGTGCATGGGGGTGTAACCACAGTGTGTGGGGATGTGGCTGGGGTGTGTGGGGGCATGTCCACGGCATGTGGGGGTGTGGCTATGAGCTGGTATGCCCCCAAAACATTGCCGCCAGGGTAAACTGCACCCCTCGCCCCCCATCCCTACGCAACTGTCTCAGTTACCTGGCATGCAAGCCTACATACAGGTTTGCTTGTGATCCTGTGAAATCTTGTAAGATTTGAAATCCCATGAGACTTCAAATGTGATCTGGTGTGTAATGAGCAGTGATGTAGACTTGAATCAGTTGATTCAGACTCAAGTAGGACTAAAGTCTCTTCAAGGACTCAACTTGGACTCGACTTGGCAATAAACGACACACTGACTCGACTTGACTCGTGACTTGTATATTTTTAGTGATTGGATTGCCACTCTTGGTTCAGTAACATAAAACATTCATCCAAAAAGCTTGCAACTTTTATCTTTTTGCCTACTGGTTACATGATGATCTGTCTTAAGTCCAAAGCTTGGAACAATTCTCGGAGAGGAACAGCTAATGTGTTAGGCAATAGGTTTGAGGTAGGTTGAGGTCTGCTCAGCAGCCTGTCCCTGCTCCATGTTGGAGGAGCCTTCTAAAATTTTTCCTAGCAGCAGAAGGCAAGAGTCACCTCCAGAGTGCAGGGAAGAATCCTTCCTTCTAAAGCTTTTGAAGCTTCGCTAATGGGGAGTATGAAGGATCCTATTCCCCACTTCCAAAAAAGCCTCCAGCTTCGGAAATGGGAAGAAAGAAGGATCTTATTCTCCATTTCAGAAACTGGCTTCCAAACTTGAGACTTGACTTGAAAGTATCTTGCAAGGACTTATGAGACTTGACTTGAGACTTGGAGTAAAAGACTTAAATACATCACTGGTAATTAGTGTCAGATATCATGTCTATGGCATTGAGAGACTTAACTCCAAGCCTATGCCAGGCAGTCACTCAGCAAAGCCTGCGAGTGCCAGCCCCGTGGGGCTTGGTGCAACATGCCCCCTCTGTGAAAGCATCAGAGGTAAGCTTTCTTCTAAATCTACGAAGAGAAACATGGAGGAAAGAGGCCAAGGATATGTGTTCTTATTTTCTTGAGGTTGGAAGTAAATTTTGCAGTGAGTGTTGCACTGAGATTCTGACACCCATCCCGTGAAGGCCTCAAATTCTGTAACCTTCATCAGGGCCTTAGGAGGATGAGAGTACAAGAACTTGTCTGGAGAGGGGGTGGCTGGCTGGAAGAAAGGGATAGTCAAAGCAGGGTGCTGCTGCTTTTTTTGTTTTGTTTGTTTGTTTAATGTTTAGAAAACTAAAGAAAAGGAAATCAATTATGAGTCTTACCTGAATTTTATTTCCTCACCCAAAACCAAATTACTCAGCAAACTTATCGCTTGCTATTGCAGGCCTTGGTATTAAAGAAAACAATCAGGCTAGCAGGATTAATCTCTGACAGCTGCCTTATCTTTAACTTGCACCTTTGTTATTTTCTGATGAGCTTCTCTTTTTTTGCTGCCACGTTGTACCATACCTCACTGGTTCCTTTCATTTTATCATCAGGCAGGAGCGAAGGACCTTTCAGTTTATTAAAAAACCTTTATTTGTGAAGAACAAAGAGGGAGAGAGAAAAGGCAAACAATGAGGTCAGACAATCTCCTTCCTACCAGGAGTCACTCACCTGTTATTTAGAGCCTTATCAGTTTTTTGGGGGGAGACTTGAATCATTGAAAAAATGGGGCTCTGACAGGCGAGTCTGTTAAAACGCACACAACCACACACCAAACAAAACCTGCAAAACTCTGACAGACACAGATCACCCTCTAGACAATGACCTCGTCAGTTGTCAAAGCAGTTATATTTTTTACTTGGTTCTTGAGGGATTTGTTTTACTGACTTTCTTTTAAGGTAGTAAGCAGCCATGACACACACATAAAAGCCTTGACAGGTTCAGTGGCAAAGGTATATAAAATCACATGCATGAAGCAGAAAACACTTGATCTACCATTAATGAAGGTTTCCATTCTGGGTGTTTTCTTACCTGTCCTTTTGGGGCAGATGGTGAAGGGGGGGTTGTTTTCATTGACATACACAGTGAATTCAATATGATTTATGTATGCTTACTCAGATGTAAGAGTACTTCTGTTCAGTAGAGTTGACTCTTATCTTGCATAAAGGGCTGTAGCCAAAATCAGCTAGTTAGGGATATATTTGCACTTGATCACATTTATTTCTCTGTCTTTCTCCAAGGTATGAGCATGAGAAATGTGACCCTTCTACCTTTTACAGCAAACCTCAAGGAAGGTTTGCCAAAGAGATATCTGCCATACTTCTCAAGGCTGCAGTCCAAACGAATACACACTTCTCTGGAGGTGGACCTGTATACAGCTGCATTGCACTGTGAAGGAGACCTCCATATGCCTTTGAAAAGATTATTCTAGCCAACAGCTTACATCTGAGAAGATAAACTTTATTCCAAGGCCCTTTCCACACGCAGGTGAAGAAACGGGGGAAACCACGCTGAAATGGAGCTTAACTGAGTCTGTCGCCACGTGGAGCAGTGCGTTTTCGCTGCTCCACACTCCTCGGCGTCCCGCGGCGTCCTGCGGGGCCCAAAATGGAGGCTTATGACTGGCGGAGGCTCTCCACCAACCGGAGAAGCTTGCCAACCGGAAAGCCCACCCCCGGCAGATCTGCAGGCACGCCCTTGCGCGCGCCTGCAAATCCACACCGGGCGCTGTGACAGGGCTGCACTTGGCTGCACAATCGTGCTTTTTAAAAACCACTTGAAAAGTGGTTTTCAAAAAGCACGTGGCACCGCCACTTCCGGGCGCCCTAGTGTGGATTGGGGTGTGGAACTACGCAAAAGTAGTCTGCCCCAATCCACTTTACGGTGTAGACGACCTCCATCAGAGGTTGCTCTACACCGTTTTTAAACCCCCATGTGGAAAGGGCCCAAGTTGAATTAAATTTAACCTCTACTTTTTTTTAGAGGTACTTAATGAGTGGAAAAGTTTTCTGCTTTACTCGTGGTAATGGATAATTTATCTAAGTTTGGACACATGTGCACTGGGTTTTGTGAAAATACAAAAACTCAAGTAGATAATGTCCTCAACACCCCCTTGTTTGGGTCAAATACCTTGTATAAGTTAAGATTAATGCATGTAGAACTCCAGTGTATACCCAGAGACCTATGGGAACTATGCAAGCAAGTCTATTTTGGCAAGGGAAGATGTATGGGCTGCAGTGGGAATTGCTAGTTCTGCCCTGCAGGAGCTCACAAAGAGAACTGCTTTCCCTGTCTAAGGCAGCATGCCATTAAAAAAAATGAGCCAAAGCCCCTTCCAGCCATAAAATGTAAGTGGTCTTAAGACTGACATCTCGGACACTTTCAGGCCTAGACATGAGTGCCAAGTCCCATTAGCAAAATGGTTTTTCTCTTTTTCCCAGTGATATAAAGCACCTATTCATAGCTCTGGAGGAAGTGATATAGAGTACTTTAAAGTCTGACATTTTTATTCAACAAAAGCTATTACTGACCCAGGACTGCTTCTTGCCTGGAGAGCAATTCTACATCTTGTAAGAGATGGCTTCTTGACAGGTAGGTTTTAATGGTGGCTATTAGAAGACGCAAAGAGGCATTCTATAAGAGTAGTTTGTGTTCTAAGGACAACGATATAGATGCTCCAGTCCTAAGCCCCTATGAGGGAAATTCTCTGCACCATCAGCACGCCTCCACTGTTAGAAACCATCTCTCTTTTTCTCCTTCATTTTGGGCTCCTTGAAGTCATGTATGAAGGACCAAGAGAGAACAAAAGAAAGAGAATTTCCCTATCCTTCCCCCCTCCCCCCTTAGAAAGATAAGAGGCAGAGATGACAGAGCTTATAAGGAAGAGCAGATCTTTTGTGAGGAGGAATCCACTTGTTCCCAAGACAGTTTGTTTCACTGGAAAACAGTGTTCTTTTCTTCTTTTTCTTTTTCTTCCTTTTTTGTCCCAATATTTAATCCAAATCTGCTTCCTTGCAATTTCTACCAAGTGATTTGAAACTCTAACCTTAGGAACAACTGAGAACATGTCTGCTCCACATTCTCTTTAGTAGACTTTCAGCTTGTTGTATACTGCTATTATGTCTGCTCTTAATTTTCTCATCATGAGGCAAAATATATATAGCTTGTTCAACTGTTTGTCTCAAGACCTGGCTTCCTGACCCCTCACTGTTGTGAATAGCCTCTAGTTTGTGAATGGTCATCCTAAAATATGGCACCAGAACTGGACATAATACTTTAGATGCAGCCTGATTATCATCATCACGGAACAGAGCTGTTATTTTTCCTGACACTAGCCTCTTAATTCAGGCTAAGATTAAGAAATAGAATTTTTGGCAGCCATATCACAATTCTGGCTCACATTCAGCTTGTGATTTATATGTGCAGCTGCCAAGCAAGGTCTCTCTCATCCTATACTTGTATCCCCAACAGCCTACAGTCTGAATGCCACCACTGCTTGGACCATGAGATGACACAGCTTGAGACTAAATACTGTACATTTGGTGCACTATGTTGTCATCATATGTTTAACCGGAGTATCATCCAATCAAAAGTAAGTCAATCAATGAGCAAACATAGGCCTATGTTTTAACTTTTTGTTGAAATAGGAGACTGAAGTCCTAAATTTAATTATTAGTCTTAACTAGAGTAAACCCATTGAATCAATAGGAATTTGGTAAGTCAACATTTATATCAGTATCATTGATTAAACAGGAACAACGATCGTGAAATCAAGAGTTCTTTCCCCACCACTGACAGCAGCATGGAAAGAGTGAACTGTTTGCAATCAATGGGAAATCTGCAAAGGGGCAGGATTCACATGCAACAGCAGGAAGGACCCCATGAATGGCCTCTTCCCTCATCTGTCCAAAGGTTATGTAGCTCTCCTGGATGCTGAAGAATGTTTCAGGGACAAGTATATTTGTTTATGGATACACAACCATGTATAGATTTATGCATAAATAATAGGTAGTTCTTTCTTTTTAAAAATGGAGCTCATTCTGTATGATTGTAGAGCCTGCATTTTCACTGCTAATCTGTCTGCCTTCTTTCTAGGTGATTTCATTTCTTCTCCTCCTCAAGCATTATTCAGCCTGACGGCTGCCTTTAAATCCACGCTATAGTAACCTAGCTGAAAAGAACCTGGGAAAATAAGCTGAGACAGCCAGACAAAGGGAGGTGGAAGAAAATAGAAACCAAGATGAGAAGAAAAAGAAAGGTAAGATAATTCACTGGATAATTTCTTCCTTTTAGATCTAGCTGTGTTGTAGTTTGCATTGTTTGCCACTCTGTTCTTAATATTCTCTAGACAACTTGTGTCCTGGTTGGTGTTTTCTTTCTTCCATTTATCTGCTAGCTGCCACATGCTGCAGTGAGCTGTTAGTACCAACCTACAAGACATGTCAAGGCTCATGAGTTCCCTTGTGAGAGCAAAAAGAAGATCACTGCATTCTTGATCATGTGCTGAAGGTTAGTTTAGGGTTAGTTTCCCCCTCCTTTTAAGTTAAGGAGCTAGTTAGGGTTGTCATTTGACTAACTCCCCTGTAGTTTAGTTGTTCTTTTTATTTTTGGTGGTTTGCAAGAATGGTTCCTCTCCCATTAATTTTTAGATTGATATATTTTAGATATATACCTATAGAACATATATACCTATAGAACATATGCATTCAAGACCAAAGCTTAGAAAAATTGCAGCTTCCCAGATTCCTTGATCAGCATTGCCACTGTGTCATTCTGAGATTCGAAAAAGGGCAACATTTTCAAACTCTGCTCAGGATTTCAGGGCTCTCTCTGAAGCTGCTATGGCTGGATCTTCTTTTGTCACAAAAGCTGAATATTTGACTCAAGAATTGATAGACCTAGGCCCTTTCCGCACATGAAGGAAAAAAACATCCTGAGACGTCCTGAAACGGAGCTTACCCGAGTCCGTCGCCACGTGGAGCAGCGCATCTTCGCTGCTCCACACTCCTCAGCATCCTGAGGCATCCTGTGGTGCCCAAAATGGCGGCTTACGACTGGCGGAGGCTCTGCACCAACCGGAGAAGCTTGCCAGCCGGAAAGCCCACCCCCGGCAGATCTGCAGGCATGCCTTTGCGCGTGCCTGCAAATCCACACCGGACGCTGCAACGGGGCTGCACGATCGTGCTTTTTAAAAACTTCTTCGAAAGTGGTTTTTAAAAAGCACGCGGCGGCGCCACTTCCGGTCGCCTTAGCGTGGATTGGGGTGTGGAACTACGCAAAAGTAGTCTGCCTCAACCCACTTTACGGTGTAGACGACCTCCGTCAGAGGTCGCTCTACACCATTTTTTAACCCCTGTGTGGAAAGGGCCCTAGAAAGCATCATGGCCATTCACTTTACTTGAATGAAGGCTCCACCGCTTCCTTTCACATTTAGGTATACAAGAATGCTCTGGTTATACTGTGTTATATAATAGCATACTTCTAAACACCTTTCTCTAGGAAGCGATGGTAGAAGAGAGTTGTTGCTTTCATGTCAGGTTTACAAGTTTTCCAGCAGCAACGGAATGGCATGCTAGGACACAGGACATTGGTCTAGACAGGCCTTTGGTCTGATCCTGCAGGTCTTTTCTTATGTTCCTGTTCATCATGGCCTCTTTCACAGTCTGAGTCTGATAAAACAGCAACTAATCTTCATACGATTTTGTATTTTAATGCAATTAACCAATTTAGGAATAGCAAAGTGAGGTTAATAAACACGCACTGAGGAAACATAGCTTTGTGGTACAATGTCTACTTCATATGCTCAAGATGTTTCTTAGAATGTCTGTATACCATATTCAACGTTCGGTGAAAAGGCACAATTCCAAATATATAATACCAGCTCTTCAATGAACACGCAGGCTCCTGACAATGAACATGTCAGGAGCCGGGTGTGCCTGAGTTTTCTCTCCCCTCCTATTCCCCATATGGAGAAGGTGGTGTGAGACTGAAGTCAACTCACTACCCAAAGTATTGTTTAGTAAAGCCTTAGTTGGTGGACCCTGTGATGTTTGGGCGTATGGTTAGGCCCTCTGACCTCAGAGGCACACCCATGCCCTGTGATATCAGCAGGGATACAGTCTGGTGAGGCTTTGATCCGTCACTACAAACTAGTTCCCTATCTTTATTATTTTTTTTTAATAATTTTTATTGAAAGTTTGACTCGAAAATAAACCCACCCACACTTCCATGCTTAAATCTTCCAGTTGAAATTGCTTATTTCTGTTCCATTACACACATAATTTCCATCTTACACAGAGAAGAATAGTTACATTATTTCTTCTTTGATTTCTTATACATTTATATCCTTACCCAATCCAGTCAGTACTCTTTTCCATTCTTTCTCAAAATTCTGGATAGATTTATTCTTCAAAGAAAATGCTAAGTTTTCCATCTCTATCATATCCAGAACTTTTAACTAACTAGTTCCCCATCTTTAGATTTCCTAATAGAGGAATACTGTAGTCCTGTACAAACTTGTCTGGAAGTCCCACTGGACTCACTCAGGCTTCCTTGAAAGTAGATATATGTAGAACTAGACAGAATTTCCTTTAAATCAAGAAAGCCCAAATTTTTAAAAATAATTTAATAATCTGATTACTTTGTACTATAAATACACGTTGGGGAAGAAAATACAGAAGGCACCTTCTAACAACCCCTAACTGATCTCCAAGTTTGTATTTTTAGAGCTTCTTCTAGTTATTGTGCTGACTAAAAATAATGGTATCTCTTTCTACTCTTATGAACATTGTGAAGCCAACAAAATCCTTGGAGACTCTGCTGGATTGCATTCTGGTTTGTATGTCCTCTATGGTATTATTAATTAGCATGGAATCACAGAGCCATTATTGTGGAAGACAAACGGGCCAGAAAGAACTCAGTGTCTTTTTAGAATCTCATGCTTCAACTGGCAAGTTGGAACTTGTGGAAAGTATTTTCTAACAAAGCACATTCAAACTGTAGACACTGAACTATAATATGAGATCTTAAGGCAACATTTTAATGTCTACTTTCTGGAATTAAGCTTCATCTTTTTCTTTATTTGATTTTGCATTTGTTCTTTTATATTCTGAAAATGGGCTTAGAACAAACTCATCGATCCAATAGACTTAAATGAGTCATAAGTAACTTGTCTCATTGATTTCAGTGGGTCTGTTCTAAGCATGAGTAGATCTGGATTGACTCTTTGTGTACCATCCAATTGTAGTCTTGGTGCAATTTAATGGGTTTTTACAGAACCCCTTTTACCTTGTGTTCTATAGATGAAGCTGTGAACTATGTCTAGAAATCATTAATATCTGTCCAGAAATTTTCAAGAGATAGCTTCAATCTGTAGAAAATGCTTGTAGGAGATTAAAACTGCAGTAAATTATGCCTTAATTTGTTATTTGGGCTTTCTCAGTTCATTGTCAATTTCCAACATTTGTCATCCTTAAATTTGCTATTGATCAATTAATTGTTTTGTGACACACCAGTATGTTGGTAATGACTTAAATTAATGGTTTATCTTGTGTCACATAGGCCATAGTATTTGTGAGGATGGGTAGCTTTCTGTGTCCCAAGACAGAGTAGGCTTTGAAATGCCTATTCTTGAAAGCTTAATCTGGGACAGCCTGGCACCTGCCAATATTTTGTTCAAGGAAGACTCCTCATAGGATCTTGAATTTGATTGTACACCTCATTCTCTGTTGGATATTTGGCAATTTACCTTGCAACACTTCTGTAATCTGTCATATCAGAATTGGTGTCACTAAACCAATTGGTGACACAGTGGGAGTCCCACTGGTGTTACTGGGAGTATATATAGGCATTTTTAGTGTAGCCATGATTGTGAGCAATAGAACTTGTGATGTTATTTCCCCCCCAAATTTTAATTACTTACATGATATTTTCAGAGATTAGTTTAGTGATCATTACTTGCTGCAGGCTTTTAAAAAACTAGTCAGTTTCATTGCTTATTAGTCACTACTGGCCAGTTTTTATTTTATTTTCTATTTGCTGGCGGGGAGGAAGGTGGATACTTTAAAAATACAGAAGTATCCATCCATCTATCTATCTGCGTATCCATCCATCTATCCATCCATCCATTTATTATCCAGTCTTCTTCCCAACATGGGAGTCTAAGCAATTCTCACAGCACATTAGAACATAGTACAGCTAAAAACCAATTAATTAAAAAATATTTTTTAAAGCAATCAAATAAGCAATTGTGTACGAACAGGGGGGTAGTGTGCCCCCGGTGGCAACTTTTGGAGGACGTCGCAGCTCCTTGCTTGTCCTCCCCCACGTGCTGTAGCCCTGCCCTCACACGCCATAGCCCTACCCCATCTGTTGTAGCCCCACCCCATCTGTTGTAGCCATGCTCCTCCACACCATAGCCATGCCCTTGTGCACCATGGCCACGCTCCATGCAGCGTAGCCCCTCATGCGCCATAGCCATGCCCCTGCACACCATAGCCACACCCCCACATACCGTAGCCATGCCCCCGCCCCTCTGACCACCTCTCCTCCCGCCCTCCCTCCATGGACTCCAAGCTCTGCCACTGCAAATAAGCAATCTTATTTTAAAAGTACACTAATTTAAAACAGTTTAAAAGCATTTCAGAACCTGAGAATAAAAGTACAGGCTTCCCCCACTTATCCAACATGTGAGGGACCAGAACAGTGTCAGGAAATAAAATTGGTTGAAAAGTGGAATACAGGTGCTGTACTGCAGGAAGCATGAAGGACTCACACAGGCTCACATATTACTGACTGTGCATGTGCTCCTTGCAAAGTCTCTCAGCCAACTTAATGCCTTTCCCTTTGCAAGCAGTGCATGCATTCAAGTGGGTCCATGCAAGCTTCTGTAGGTAGAAGAACTGATGAAAGATTGGAACCCCTGTTGAATTAATGGACCTTGTCCCTGATTTGGAAGTATCAAAAGAGCTAGTTATCAGATTATAGAGCATCAAAAGGTGGAGACTTCCTGTACGGATACTCCGCTACTGTGTTAAAAGACTTTTCTACATTAATCATTGTGCCTGTCTAAATGAAACGGTCTTCTTCTGTTAGCAGAAGCAAAGCAGGGAGAGAAGTCTGCCTAAACTCCTGTAGAAGAGAGTACCACAGCCTGTGCACATCCACTGAGAAGGCCCCCTTTCATGTCCTCACCGAACATCCCTGTAGCAGAGATGGGACTGAGAGAAAGTCCTCCCCGGGGAGGATGTCAACACTCAGGCAGGCTCCTGCAGGGAGAAAGTCTTTTAGATATCCTGGACCCAAGCCATTTACTATCCCATAAGCAAGTTTCTAGGAGAGGTGAATAAACATTATTCATTATATCTCATATTGTCTAAAATTATGGGAACTCTTAATTCTCAAAAGTAACCTTCTGAAACACTTGGGAAAAAGTAATGGTATTACCAATCATTACATCACTTTTAAAAAGTAATAACATTGTTAAAGCTATTATTCCTGCCCTCCCCTGCAAATATCTATCGAGGTCCAGTGGGCCAAACATCAAAGTTCTCTACTAACAGCAAATTTTGCTCAAAAGATGCACATTTCATTACATATATACCCACAGAATGCATGCTTTCCAACTGTCCCAACTCGGTAGGAACAGTCTTGATTAATCCTCTATAGTCCAATTCTTCCAGTTTCTTTTAAAATATCCCATTTTCTCTCTCCTTCCCTGCTTTCCCCCTTTGTCCTCAGCTTAGTTCTGTTTCTGCAAACTGAGTTCAAAGTGCAAAAGTAGTTTGCACTCAACTAACCCAACAGAGGGGAGAGGAGAAGAGGGGGCACAATCTTGTCCTCCCAGTAGGCTCAGGCAAAACCAAACTGTTACAGCCTCTTCTAGCTTATATGTTCTTTGCATTAACAACTTTCACCATCCTAACACACACTAGTGTTTCCCAGTTTTCATCTGTGAAATGTTGAATGATCTGAGAAGGTGTTGGGGCATCTTGGTGGGGAGAGGAGATGGGACAGCTTATGGGCCCATTTCCTTCCATCACATAACTGTTTGTCCCCTTGTTCCAGCCTCTGTTGGATTTAGGTGTGAAGAGGCTTGTGTTCCCCATGCTAAAATAAACAATTTTTCTGAATCAAGGCAAAGGCATGTGTAGTAACTGCTAGGCAATGGAACCAGGTTGGCTAACTCCTTCATCCTTAGGATGTATGCACCATTTACTTTCTGTATGAGCTGGTCTGCAGCTGACACGAAGTGATGAAGAGAGTTTATCAAGTATTCTACTTTGGCCATTTGGGAGAGGGAGAGGGAGAGAAAGAGAAATGAAAAGAAGAAAGGAGGGAGGGATTATTAACTTGTGCTTTCAAAACACTACCATGTTGTATCTAATTTCTGTGAAACATGGAGATTCCATAATTCTAATGGAATAATGCTTGCCAAGTATTTTCCAAAATAATCATAGATCTCCTTAATCATTTTATTTCTCTTACATTAAGACAATTAGAAGACTAGGTGTTGCTTATTCAGGGCCAGAATATTTGAACCTTTCAAGAAAATCAACATGTGGAGTTTCACTTATATATACAGCAATGACAGAATTGTATCAACTCAGTCTACACTTCATTAATATAAACTCTCTCTATGCTTTATTAAGTACTATTGCACTCCTCCTCTTCCTCCTCCTAACCCAGGCATTCAATATTTCTAAAACAGTACGAGAGTTTAAGGGTAGCTGCCTCTTCTGGCTTTTCCACACTACCCTATTACAGTGCTATTATTCCACTTTCAACATCCTGTGGAATTCTGGGGTTTGCAGTTTAGGGAGGAGCCTTTAGAATTCTCAGCCAGAGAGCTCTTTGGTCTCAGTAAACTACAAACCCCAGAATTCCACAGGATGTTGAAAGTGGACTAATAGCACTATAGCCGTGTAGTGTGGAAAGGCCCTTGGAGTCAGATCCAAGCTCATCATTAGCTTGTGAAATATCACTTATAAGCAGCATCATTGTTACTTTTCATAGGCACAGCAAAAACAAATGTTAGAGCAATTCTAGATTCCAGATTCAGCCAAACGTACCCATTTAGAAGACAATTCCTTTTTGATTCCTCAGTTACTTTTCTCTAATGCATGCATTCTGAGCATCAAGAGCAAACTTACAAAGTAAACATAAACTGGACAAAGACAAAGGCTTAGCCAATGGTCTGCATAGCCAGGACAGGTTCCAGTGCAGTATTTTCTGCACTGCTTCCTGAGTCCATTTTCTTTTCTGTATCAAATGATTCATCTACACTGACAAGTGTTTTCATTCAGCCTTTCCTTTTTCTCTTTTGGAAAGTGTCACAGAGGCTAAAGGTCTAATCTCACTGCTGATTCCACGGTTCTACATCCATCACTCTTTCTGCCCCTCTGGCGGCTGTTGCTGCCGCCCTGCCAAGTGCCCTGCAACTCTCCTTAAACAGATTCTTTTAAATGGATAAGGAAGATACGCAGGGTATCTACACATGCCTACACAGGAGGGCAACATACCCAGCACTGTGCTATGAAAGAGAAGACAAGGATATTTTATTGTCTTTCTATTGCATTTTTATCTCTAGATGTTTTACTGTCCTTCTATTGCATAATCATTGTGATGGCATTTCAATTGTCAGGTCCATTTGGTTGTGTCAGGGCTGGCTCCTAGTTTGAGGTGACTCTCAGCAAAGTGGCCTCTGACATCCTTCCTTCCTCTGCAGGCCTCCTCTCTAGTGTGGGCCTACCAGGTGGCAGCAGCTGGGGGGTCAGAGCTGCCATTTAAATTCTAACAGTGCTCTTGAGCAATTTTTGTGGACATTATTTTGTGGACATTATAGAAAATGAAAATGGTGCCCATGCCAGAGATGAAAATGGTGCCAGTGAGCTCTGCCAAGATGTGAGTCCTGGCAGCTGCCTCAGGGTGCCAGGTGCTGACAGCCTGTATGATCAGAGTTGGTAGACCTGTGATCTTTCAGATATTGTTGGAATTCTGTTCCATCAGCCCAGCTAGCAAGAGCTATAGTCAGGGGTGGTGAGAGGCCACTCTGAGATAATGGTGTGCCAAATCGAAGACACAGGACTTTGGCTTGTGGACTTTGTAGGGAAGATAAGTAAGCAGGAAGGGTGGCATTAGATAATTAGATGGAGCTGATGGCATGGTAACATTTGACTAGAAATAATTAGCTCTCTGTATTGTTAGGCCTACTATGTGGAAACATTTTTTTAAAAAAACCAACCAAACAAACCACCACACTAAGGCTTGAACAAGACTAGAGAATGATAATTTGCGTAACTCATGGTCGATTTAGTTTTCAGTCATTTCCAATATGTGGGAAGAAAGGACACTGACACTAATGTTGCTGGATTTTCAAAATAGCAACAGGGGACAGGTGAAATTCATGATGTACAGACTTGACAATCAGGAAACAGCTACTAAGAAGTTTGTGTTCAACCTATATAAGAAATAGAAATATTGATTTCAGCCAAGTATTTCTCTTAAATTGAACAAATTGTTCACATTCATAAATTACATGTTGGGTACATTTCTGTTTTTATGAAAGGCTAGACTCCAAAATATGTGATTTTTTTGGCATTTTATTCAGTCTGTATAAAAGGAAAAGATTTCCACTCCTCAGAGGATATTCCTTGTAAGGGTGTTACCTTAAGAGGGGATGGTGGGGTTCACCCACAATGCCGGTGTCTCCTTAGAGTTTGGGGGATTTATAGCTCAAAGGAGGCCTGTGAGGGGACAGTAACAGCAGGATCTTTTCCCTCATGTATACCAGTACTGTGGCAAGAAAGGTTGGATAGAGAGACACTGGGTGAAGAGGGTCATAGTTATCAGTCCTGAAGAAGAGATCATGGTGGAGGGGCTCAGACAGTATCTGAGGATAGCACAGAGGAGTGGCAGTCTATGCATTACAGTTGGCTGGGGCTGAAGCTAGGGTTTTTATACCCTATTTCACACCCTGAAGTGGTATATTTCACACCTTGAAGTGGTATATTGACAAAGCCATAATGGCGTTCTTATGGTACTGACAAAGGGGCTCAGAATGGGCTAATTAACTCTGGAGTGACGAACATTGATGGCGCTCTTATGTTTGATCTTGTAGGGGGTATAGGGGAGACCTCCATAGGGTAAGGTCAAGGGGTGGTCTCTGATTACTCACCAATATGGGCAGTTTGTCTTTTATTGTATTCAAAAATGCCAAGAGCTAGAGGTGGTGAAGGGCTTAGCACAAATGCTGAGGTTTTCAAAATAATCCTATCTGAACTTTCATAACCCTGAACACATCTCCAGCCAGTGTGACCCCGACTGTGTTCTCTAGTCATTAATAAGTTCAATTTATGAAATCACATATCTCATAGGAGGGGTGGTAGGATATGGTAACAAAGGACACCAGTCTACCCTGACACTGATGGTACATTGATGTTGCAGAAATGTCATAGTTAAGTTGTAGAACTGCCAATTGCAAATTACTATGGGGCATACCAGACCAGCGTTTGCCTCCCTACTCAGCTATGAAAATCCACTCGATGATCTTGGGCAAGTCACACTCTCTCAGCTTCAGAGGAAGGCAGTGGGAAACCCTCTCTGAACAAATCTTGCTGAGAAACCCTGTAACAGATTCATCTTAAAGTTGCTGCCTGGGATAACTAAGTAGAGCTGTAGGAATGTGCTACAGAAGTGGTTCTTAACCTTTTTTTGGCCAGGTACCCCCTGTAAATATAATTTGTTGCTGGGGACCCCCAAGACTTAACTCAAGATTTAAATATTTAAATTTAGATTTAAATATTCAAATATTTATTTAAATATTCAAATATTCATTTATTAAAGGCTTCTGGAGACTAGGATTCAAATCCCTGTTAAGACAATGGGTGACTGTGCTCTCCTTTCATGACGCTTCAAATATATTGCCTGAAGTGGCTACATTGCCTAATGGCAGGGTCAGATCTGAAGACTGAAGCAAAAAATCTATACAAAGCTGACTGTTCCCTTCCATGAACTGGAAAATTTGCAGCAGGAAAGAAAGTTTGTTCCCCTGTTACACTGTTCACATGAATAAACTGCTCATATGAGAAGATATTTGTGAAAGCAATGGCTGATTTGATAGTTGGAACCAACTCAGGCTTTAAGGAGCCAGTTCTTTTACAGAATAAAAAGTTCACAACACCATTGAGCACTATGAATTTTGCAATTCTCAACAAGGAGAAGCTGAAAAACAAACGTGAAAGTGTGTCTATGAGCAGAGGAAAACAAAAAGAGACTTCCCCTGTTATTCCCATCAGGTCACTTGAGTACTGATATACAAGGGGCATTTTAGAATAAAGACATTTTTTTTGACAGCACACACAAATGAAACAAAAATTGGCCTAAGGCTGTGATGCCAGAATCTAAACAGAGAGCTGGGACTTGGCAAAGATACTAGCAAAATACACCAGAGAAATAGAGCTAGAATAATTTCTAGTGTGGGTGATGAAAAGATGAAAGAGGAAGGTATAACAAACCCTGGGAAATAAAAAAGGCTATATAGGCTGCAAAATATGCACAATAAACATAGCAAATGAACTAAAGAAGGCCAACTACCAGCACCACTGAGAAGCATTTGTATAGCTCTAAATGTTCTGCTCAAGCCAACATTCTCCTTTAACAAAATATTCAAAAGATATTTTTTGAACTCAATAGGTAAGTAAAGTCCTGTGTAAAATCCTAGGGCAGACTGGGAAATTCACATGTCTTACATCAACTAGAAACAAATAGATGGAGAAGAGTAGGCAAGGATCAGTCTTGATTAGAAAGGGCAAAGAAACCTGAAATAATGTATGCAATGAATAATGGCAGGATTTGAGGCTGGAAAATTTAGGCTACAACTCCCAGAAGCCCCAGTCAGTATGGCCAAGGTCTGAGACATTCTCGAAGGTTCAAAATGCTGGTTTCTGGATTTGCTGTAAGAAGCCTGGAGCCATCTGAAGCATGGCATATCCCTTTATTTTCTTGCCCCTGGCACCAATGGAAGCACTCTGTTTTGGAAGGCAATTTGTGTAAGGACTGTTAAAGGGCAGGTAGATTTGGCCACAGTAGTTCATTCCTTTAATTAACTCCTGATTAAACAACTGTAATACGTTCTACATGGAGCTGCCCTTGAGGGTATAATATTTGGAAGTTACAGCTAGTGCCAAATACAGTGGCCAAACTGTTATTGGTATGCATTTTAGAGACCCCATACAACTGATCTTGCACCAACTGTGCTAACTTCTACTTTGCTTCTGAGCTGTATTTAAGGTGTTACTTTTGACATACAGAGCTTTAAATAGCTTCAGGCCAGGATATGTGAAGAACTGTCTCCTCCTATATGAACCTGCCCAGAATTTGCAATGCTCAACAGATACCCCCATTTTATGTCCCATCATTCCAAGAGGTCAGGTTAGTGAGCATGTATCCAGGCTTTGACTGCAGCGGCACCAGTTCTGAAATTCTTTTACAAGGAATGTCAGATGGGTTCCATCTCTGTTGTGGTTCTGGTTCTTGAAACCAGGATTGGCCTTTAGTACTGTTTTAAAGGTCTCTTTTTTGAAAATCTTGGTTTTAAAGGAAATTGCTTTGGCTTGTTATAGAATGTTTTAATCTGTTTTGGGGAGCCAGTGTGGTGTAGTGGTTTGAGTGTTGGACCACAACTCTGGAGACCAGGGCTTGAATCCTCAGCCACATTTTATTTATTTATTATTTTTAATTATTATTTATTTGTATCCTGCCTCTCCATATGGATTGAGGCGGCGAACAACTTACAAATAGCATGTATTTCTAAAAATTTCTATACATGCCCCCAACAAGCTGGGTACTCATGAAACCCAGGGCAAGTCACACTCCCTCAGCCTCAGAGGAAGACAAAGACAACCCTCCTGAACAAATCTTGCCGAGAAAAAGACATAATAAGGTTGCCTTAGGGTTGCCATAAGTTGGAAATGACTTGAAGACACATAATAATAATAATAATAATAATAATAATAATAATAATAATAATAATAAATTGGTTTTTATTATTTGTCCCTTTGTCTCAGTAGACCTAACATGTGGTATCATATCCTTCAACTGTCCCAGTTTGGCAAGGACAGTCTCAGTTAATCCTCAAATGGGTGCTCAATGTGATTCCGAAACACCTTGGCATTAAGGCACTGTATTATTGAAGTGAATATAGTTGCAGGCTATATTCACAGTCATAAAAGTGCTCTGATTTTGAGGAGAATTTTTGAAAATGCTCCATTCTGGATGACATTTCATATTTATTATATTCATTTAAAGAAAACAAATACAAAATTTTATTACAGTGAGACTCAGTTTATTGGGGGAGGGAGAGTGCAAGGACTAGGTGGTTCTCTTGTTGCAGAAATACCATTCAGAATTTTTGGGTGGGGACAGAACATCCAGTGTTAAAGGCTTATTCTTGTATATATTCACACCCTTCAATTTTCCCAGTTTGGCAAGAATTATCCCAATTAATCCTCTGTGATTCCATTTTCGCAGCTGTTTTAAAACTATCCCGGTTTCTCTTTAGTTCTCCCACTTTCCCCCTTTGTCCTCCGTTTAGTTCAGTTGCTGCAAACTGAATCGAAAGTTCAAAAGTAGTTTGCACTCAGTTAACACTGGTGGAATTTTGTCCTTCCCAGAAGGTTCATTTCCATGCTCCAGGCTTCCTTGTAAAAAGTGTGTACATTCCAGGAGTTCTGTGCTTAAAATAAATTTTGTATGTTCTTCCCCATTCTTAACTTTTATCCTCTTGTTTCTTGACAAAACAATTCTGACCATGCTTAGCCATCCAGGTCCCATTTTTGTTGGATAGAAATGCTGTGACATTTGCCCCAGTTGAAAATACAGTTGATGAGCATGTGGAAACACCTGGGGAATGACCTGGCAAGTCATGATGTAATCCCTAGGGGACATGTAGTAAATGCTGAGTCATGATAATGTGAAATCATGGCAACGGGTTGCATCATGACTCCAAACCTCTGTCTGAGCGAACCTCTGCTTGATGTGTCTATGATGCTGAATCTATGACTGTGGATCTGCATATCCTATGTACAGGTGTGTATATATTGGAACAGTGAAGATTAAAACCTCCAGGTATTTTGGATGACAAACTCTGTGTGTATGAGTTACAAACCAATGGGTAGAGGGGTCAGAGCTGATGCTGTAAGTTGCACTGTGCTGCACACGCTTGTTGCTGTTTTGAAACTCTGCTATGTTATGCTTGCCTCTTTTGTCCAGAGTGCAGCAGTTCCAGGGAGGATTTTGTGCTGGTGCTGTAAATCAATCTCCCAACAATTTTTCATTTGTGAAATGTTGGAGGGTGTGTGACATGCAAATAGTTTAAGGCAAGCAGGCAAGCTCCTTCCTATGTGCTGTGATTTTAATTCTGGTGGTGGACCACTACAGCTGCTACTTTGAAATAAACATCCAACAAAACACATACAGTTACTGGGGCTCAAGAAAAGCTAATGAATATAGGATTACTTAATGTATTATGATTGTATTTTTGATGCCTAGAAAAGGAAGCAGTAATTCTGACTCAAGCACCAACACAACATGACTGATTGAAGGTGCTTGTTTGTTGGTTTGGGTGGGGGTGGGGGGAGCCATATGTTGCTCTGCCTCAGGTAGCAAAATTTCTTAGGATCACTCTGCTTGCAGCAGCCACATCATTTTGACCTAAACATTTTGTTGATAGTCCAAGAATGGCAGAATATTGTTGTTTCTTTAGCCATTTCCACACGTGGCGAGGGAATCGCTCCCTGCTGCTACTCACCGGATCTTCTTTGGGTCCGGTCCGGGGCAAGGAGGAGCAGTGTGTGAACGCAGATCCGCACTGCTCCGGTGTCCAAAATGGCAGCTTCCAGTTGGTTGTGGGTCACGACCATCTGCTGAAGCTCGCCAGCCTAAAGCCCGCCCTCCGCAGATCGCAGACTCGCATTGGTGCGAGCCTGTGAATCTGCATTGGAGAGTGGGCACACAATGGTGCATGCAGGCACTTTGAAAAACCTGAAAAATCAGGTTTTTCAAAAACATGCTGGAGGACCACTTGGGGTCGCTCCAGAGCAGAGTGAGGTGCGGATCTACACTAAATAGTCAGGACCCAGTCCACTCCGAGGTGCAGACATCCTCCGTGGAGGATGCACTGCACTGTTCTTTTTAACCCGTGCGGAAATGGCCTTAGTGTGGAGAACTTTGCCACAAGAGAAGTGTTATCATCACCGTTATTATTATTACCTCAGATGTTTTGAAACTGAGCCTTCACTTTCAGAACAGATTCCAGTCATAGTGTGTGTGCACACATGAACATATAGTATTTATTTCATAGTGCCATAGTGCCCTGCTCTCTAATTGCATTTTCTTAAGCTTTGTTCACATCTACTACTAGCAGTGTTTGCTGTACTGCCTGGCAGAAGGGAAGATGGCAACTGGGTGACAAACACTTATTGTTTGGCTCTCAGTTTATGCTTTTTCTATTCAGTATTTAGTTCCCATGAGGTTAAGATTGTATGGAGGAGTGGATGAGTGAGAACTGGGCTGGCTTTATCATTAGACAGAGTGAGATGGCTATCGCAGTAGCATATTTTAGGTGCTGTGAAAAGGCAACAAATTCCCAATTTTTTTAAAAAAATGTTATCATAATTATTATATTTTTAATGCCAGAGATGGGGAGAGATGTTAGTGGAGTTCCTGTCTCATCTACCAAAATGATTGGTTACTATGCACCTTAAATTGAGGGGGAGGTATCATTTGCTGCTCTATCTCAGATCTTTCATTGGCTTTAGTTCCCCTGTCCCCTGTTACCTTTACACTGGGAGAAATGCCTTTCATGTGGAAGTCTTCTGTCTCTGTAAACTGCTAACCTTGATTGTGTAGCTTTCCAAGTCATGGGAGAGTCTGTGTATATTCAGGAGAGTCTAAGACCATTTCTGCCCTGCATTGTTATAATGTTATTTATTCCAACGTTCTGTGGAATCTTGGGGTTTGTGGTTTAGGGAATGGACTTTAGAATATTCCCAGCCAGAGGGCTCTTTGGCCTCAATTCAACAGGATGTTGAAAGTGGAATAATAGCACTATAACAGTATAGTGCGGAAATGGCCTAAGTGTATCTGTCCAGGGGGAGCATATTGTTGGAGCAGTGCTGGCAGAATGTAGATAGTTGGGACTGGACCAGGACCATGGAGTGCAGCATCCTCTTCACATGATTTTAATCTGGCTGATGGGGGCTATGGAATCCTTTCATATGGAAACTGGCTCAATGCTGAATTAAGTGTGAATGGAGCCAAGATCAAGATGTTAGGGGCTTGCTTATTTTTTAGAAATTGATAGATTCCTCTTCACATATGCTTCGGGCAAATAGACTTTCTGTTTGCTTCAACTTCTGTAAAACTGGGGACAGACAAATGTCTCTGTGAAAACAGTTTCTATTTTTTTGTGAGATGAACATGTGATGCTTCCTTATACCCGTTCAGTCTTTCCAGCTTTTAATTAGAGATCTTTCCTCATATTTGTTACCCAATTTCTTTTAAATGGCAATGCCAGGGACTGCATCTTCAGTGTAAAAGAATGCAGAGAGTAATTGCTTCTGTTCACATCAGTTCTTTTCTCTTACTTTACTTTTGGCTAAACATGTTCTGAAATTTTTCCCAACACTCACCTGCAAAACTTGTTTGCAAGAAGCAAAACTAGAATGAGTATCCCTACCATAAAGAATGACATTATATTAAAACGATCTTCACTTCATCAGGGGAAAATATTATTTGCCCCTAGCTTTATTCTGATAATTATCCATTATATTCTTTATTTTTCTAGATGCATTTTGTTACTTTTCAACCCTCATTCAGGCAGATGTGACATTTTCTTTCCTGAGTGTCACATTTTATTGTAGAATTCACCAGAACCAAAACTACAAGGCAAGCACTTTACAACATTGTCCCATGCTGAGTTGTAAACAGTGTCCCGGAGTTTCAATCGCCTACCATGTACAGGTTTTCCACTCAGTAATTGACACAATAATTGGCACAATAATTTGTCCAATAATTGACAGAGAAATTGTGTTGGTTAGATCTTTCTTTCTTTCTTTGCAAAAAAAAAGAAAAGAAAAGAAAACTGACAGGTACTCCGAAAAAAGATTCCATCTCCTATGAACATGTGCTGACTAGAACTTGGTGTTCAGGTATTGTGGAACACCTTTGATTCTGCACCCACAAACCCTTTGTGGACACTGGACATTTAAAGATCCCCAATTCACTGAAATTCTCACTGGGGTGAGAAAACACCCTAGTTTAAGGCACTCAGAGGAAGTTCTTTTCATCTGTCAGGATGATAGTTGAATCGTATTCCTGTACTGTGCCTTTTACTGCCATCTTCTATTTCTAAACTCAGAGTATTGGAACAGATATCCTCTTCCATTTGGAGAGGTAACATGGAGCTTTATAGCTCAGTAATGTGAGCAATAAGCTCTGCAGTTTTAAAATTATATCGCTTTTGAAATTGGTCTTCTTCACTTAAAAAATTAAAATCCAGTTACTTTCTCCCATAGGAGCGAACAGAGATAACAGTTCTACCTTATCTGTTTTCCTGTAATAAAACTAAAAAACAAAACAAACAAACAAACAACAAAACCTCTAAAATGTGGTGGCTTTAGGATATCTATGCAGTCTATACATAATACATACAGTTAAAAAAAAATACATGCTACCCATATATATTTCTTGATGATGTACAAACAAAAGGAACAGTAAAGGCTACTGTTCTCAAGAAATGATATCCAGAGCTAAAGTTAACATGATTTCAAAGAGCTGTACATCCTTGAAACAGGAAACACCACCAATAATAGTTTTTAAAAATGTCATCCAGCTCTGTGGGCAGATTTTATTTCCATTATAATAAGAGCTGGTTTTCAACACTTTGCTCCCGTAGGCTGCTGCAAATGCTTCCTGGGCAAGACGTCGAAAATTGTTATATAATCCCAGAAAAGCATTCGGCTAAAGTCTAGATGTGACCCCGGCAGCTTCTGAGGACTGTTCTGCCGCTTAATATGAAAAACAACCAACCTCCCAGTTTAAAAGGGATCCTTGAGATGGGTTGCCCTTCCTCCTCTCCAACCCTGACGTGAATGTAACAACTGTAGTTTGTCATTTTGCCCTTCCTTTTCTGAGGAAAAAAATGCTAGTGATTTCTTTTGACTTAAACTGGGCATTCAGAAAGCTGTTTTTATTAATGAACCATATTAAGCCACCAGTGAAAAGCTCCCTGACTCTGTTTAAATAACAGGCTATGATTCCTCCCACCCCCTCCCTTTGGCTCC
Source organism: Ctenosaura bakeri (assembly GCA_948474755.1). Taxonomy (NCBI): domain Eukaryota; kingdom Metazoa; phylum Chordata; class Lepidosauria; order Squamata; family Iguanidae; genus Ctenosaura; species Ctenosaura bakeri. The sequence continues at coordinate 120,984 of CAOLHI010002550.1, read as the reverse complement.
ACTGCTATTAATTGAGGAGTTTCTTTGTTTCTTTCCTAATGAAGCTAACAGAACACATCTGTCAGGTGCTCGTATTCTTCACCCGTCTATAGTATGTAATAGCCCAGCTGGAGGCTATAATGCTACACAATACCCCTGGCCGTTACAGCAACTATTTATTCCTGGGCTTTTCCTCAGATAGGGATTTGGAGGGGGGAAAAAGTCTGAAATTTGGGCCTAATTGCTGTTTACACAGCGATAGACACCTGTTCTAGTCGAGACCCTGGCTCGTGAATCCCACACCTCAGACCTTAGGGAAAGTGGGGAGGAAATTTCAGTCAGCTGCCAGTTTAGACACTGAGACATTTCCTGTGTGCTTTATATAGTATGATCTACGTCCAATAATTGCCGTAACGCCATGCTGCTTTTTGGCTGTGTTCACTGTTGAGGGCTAAAATGGGCATGGTGGGAAGTGTATGCATTCACACACAATTGTGGTAGGCTGTTAAAATTGCTCACTGCTCCTGCTACTTTGAAACCTAACTGTCGATAGCTAAGGGCCAGTTTATATACAACGTTAAGGGTTCTTTGACTAGCTCTGTTCTTAAATGTGTTCCCCCCTGCCTTCTTGTTTTGGATTTCTTTGGTGTTTTGTTTTGATTTCTGCATGTGAGAGAAAAATAATATGCATAGGACTGATGTTCTCTGTAGTATGAAATTGGAGAAATAAAGAGAAATGAAAGGGCAACAGCTATTCATGTCACACCATGGCTTTGAAACAAGCTAGAGCGATTCTAAGTAGAGCAAAAGAAAACTAGAGCATCCAAAGACCTGCATGCTGTATCCTAAGCAATACCAGGTGAGGCTAGCCAAGAAAGAAGGTGTGTGTGAGTTGTGATGTACCAGCCTTTACAGAGCAATGGACCTTTGCATTCACCATTGCCCCCTCAGTAGCAATGGTGGTAGGTGTTAGTTATGACAGTTCCAGGGCTGGCATGCTGCTATACCCAGATTGGGTCCATCTGAGAGGATGATGTGACTTTGGATCCAGCAAAACCAAAGTAATTTTTGCTCATGAACACTTTCTGCCTGTTTGGGTACAATGGATCTAGTCTCCCATAAAAGGACTGCCAGGTGAAAAATGAGACACAAAAGCTCCACCACCTGCAGATATTCCCTCTTTGGTACAACCATTAAAGGAACAGGAACCCTGTCCTGTTTTCCACCTGGCAAACTGATTCCCATGGCAAAGTATTTCTCCATCATCAGAATGGAGAACTGCCTATGTGCTTTCCTAATCACTTCCAGTCATCAGCTTCAGGACTGAAAGAATACATTTTATGTTAACAAAGAACGTCTTACTTTAAATATTACCTTTGACCATGGATGATCCTCAACAACTTACTATTCCTTCATGCTATACACTTCCCCTCACCTGTGGTATGGGAAGCATAATAATAATTTAGCATAGAATGTTGTTGTTGTGAAGATAACTGAAGCAAACATATGAACAGATTGCTATGTTAAGTGTTGCATCTAGTAGCCATTAATATACCTATTCCCTGTGAATCCAGCAATGGCTATTAGCATATCTGGTAGGATTAATTTCTAGGGGACTAAGGCCTTGGAAGGAATCAGGCCTTCATGGAGCCTCAGTCTTCTTTGCTCAGATAGTCATAATGCTTCCTCCACAATTCCATCACCTTGTAGATTCCCAGCTCTCCCCCTGCCCCCACCATTCTCAAAAGATGAAATATGTCTGCAGCTTAGTTACTGGGAGTTAAAGAACTTTAAGCTAAGCTATGCTATTGTTTTTGTTCCCACCTTTTTGACGCTGGCCACCCCTGGAATGCAGTCCTTGAGAACTTCTCTGAAATGGTATTCAGTCCTGGACTTGAAAGTGGATTCTCACTTTTGCTACAAAGAATGGTGTGTTGTCTACATTATGCTATTATGAACCCACTGCTAATCAAGTTCATTTGGATAATTCTGAAACAAATTGTGGGCGTTTAAAACAGAAATGTTCCTGGCCCAGGCTATAGATGCTGCCAGTGGTTGAACTAGGAGTTTGGAATGGAAAGAACACAAAGCTTCTGTTCTACCTAATGTTGCATTGCAGCTTCTTATCAAATGAGTGTGGGGTCATTTATTAATGAGAAAGTAACTCTCTGCACATGGTCAGAGCAATTATTTTATTTATGCATGGCCCAGTGGTGAACTCTGCAACCTCAAAAGCTGATTCTGTGATAAGCCCCAACTTAAGCTAGGCCCTGCTTGTTAGTCTTCTCAAAGTATGAAATTTTGGAAAAAGCTTGTTTATCAAGGAGCTTTACCACTTAGAATCATAGAATCATAGAAATGTAGAGTTGGAAGAGACCACAGGGGCCATCCAGTCCAACCCCCTGCCATGCAGGAACACCCTCAAAGCACTCCCGACAGATGGCCATCAAGCCTCTGTTTAAAAACCTCCAAGGAAGAAGACTCCACTACACTCTGAGGCAGCAGATTCCACTGCTGGACAGCCCTGACTGTCAGGAAGTTCTTCCTGAGGTTCAGGTGGAATCTCCTTTCCTGCAGCTTGAATCCATTGCTCCTTGTCCTGGTCTCTGGAGCAGCAGAAAACAAGCCCTCCCCCTCCTCTACGTGGCATCCCTTCAAATATTTAAACATGGTTATCATGTCCCCTCTTAACCTTCTCTTCTGCAGACTAAACATACCCAGCTCTCTAAGTCTATCCTCATAGGGCATGGCTTCCAGGCCTCTCACCATTTTGGTCGCCCTCCTCTGGACTTGCTCCAGCTTGTCAATATCCTTCTTGAATTGGGGTGCCCAGAACTGGACACAGTATTCAAGATGGGGTCTAACCAAAGCAGAGTAGAGTGGTACCAGTACCTCCCTTGATCTAGACACCATACTCCTATTGATGCAGCCAAGAATTGCACTGGCTTTCTTGGCTGCTGCATCACACTGCTGACTCATGTTCAGCTTGTGATCTATGAAGACTCCTAGATCCCTTTTGCACGTACTGCTATCCAGCCACGTGTCCCCCATCCTATATTTCTGTATTCCATTTTTTCTACCTAAGTGTAGGACCTTACACTTCTCTCTGTTGAATTTCATTTTGTTAGCCTTGGCCCAGCTCTCCAATCTATCCAGGTCATTTTGAATTTTGATCCTGTCCTCTGGCATATTAGCAACCCCTCCCAATTTGGTATCATCTGCAGATTTGATGAGCATGCCCTCTATTCCTTCATCCAGGTCATTGATAAAAATATTGAGCAGCACTGGGCCCAGGACAGAACCCTGTGGCACCCCGCTAGTCACTTCTCTCCAGGATGAAAAGCAGCCATTCGTGATCACCCTTTGGGTTCAGTCGGTCAACCAATTACAAATCCATCTAACAGTAGCCCTGTCCAGCCCACATTTTACTAGCTTCGTTGCAAGAATGTCATGGGGAACTTTGTCGAAGGCCTTACTGAAATCGAGATATGCTACATCCACAGCATTCCCTTCATCTATCAAGCTAGTAACTCTATCATAAAAAGAGACAAGATTAGTCTGGCATGACTTATTTTTGAGAAATCCATGTTGACTTCTCGTGATTACTGCATTGCTTTCTAAATGATTAGAAACTGACTGCTTAATCATCTGCTCCAGGATCTTTCCGGGTACTGATGTCAGGCTGACTGGGCGATAATTATTTGGGTCCTCTTTTTTTCCCTTCTTGAAGATGGGGATAACATTTGCTCTCTTCCAGTCTGCTGGAACTTCTCCTGTCCTCCAAGATTTCTCAAAAATTATAGCAAGCGGTTCCGAAATGACCTCTGCCAGCTCTTTTAATATCCTAGGATGCAATTCATCTGGCCCTGGAGACTTGAATTCATCCAGTGTGGCCAGGTATTCCTGTACCATCTCTCTACCTATTATGTGCCTCATTTCTCCTGCTTCCTCCCCTGCTCCCCAACCACCAGGTTGAGTGCTTGTATCCTTCTGGGAAAAAACTGAGGCAAAGAAGGTGTTAAGTAGCTCTGCCTTTTCTCTTCCCCCTGTGAGTAATTCGCCATCTTCTGTGCGCAGAGACCCTATCATCTCCTTCTTTTTTCTTTTGCTTTGGACATATTTAAAAAAACCTTTTTTATTGTTTTTAATGTCTCTGGCCAGCCTAAGTTCATTCTGTGCTTTAGCCTTTCTGACTTCCTCCCTGCATCTCCTAGCTACTTGCTTAAATTCTTCTTTGGTGGTTTTCCCCTTCTTCCATTTCCTATACATGTTTCTCTTAACACTTAGCTCAGCTGAGAGTTCTTTAGTCAACCATTTTGGTTTCTTCAGATGCCTTCCATTTTTCCTCCTTATTGGCACCGTTTTAGACTGTGCCTTCAGTATCTCCTTTTTAAGGAACTCCCATGCCTCCTGAACTCCTTTCCCTTTCACTATTCCTGACCACGGAATTCCAGCCAGCAGCTCCCTAAGTTTACAGAAGTCCGCTTTTTTAAAATCTAAGATGAGTGTCTGGCTACCCTTATCTTCTCCTTCCCACTGAATGCCAAATTCCAATAGGGCATGGTCACTCCCCGCTAAAGATCCAACCACTTCTACCTCATTAACAAGGTCATCCCTGTTGGTCAGGATCAGATCTAGAATATTTGATCCCCTTGTGGCCTCTTCCACCTTCTGGACCATGAAGTTGTCAGCAAGACAAGCAAGAAACTTGCTGGACCTTGCTGTCTTGGCAGAGTTTGACTGCCAGCATATATCGGGGTAATTGAAGTCTCCTATTATTACTGTATCTCTCCTCTTTGAATGTGCAGTCATTTGGTTGAGGAAGGCGTCATCCAAGTCCTCAGCCTGGGTTGGAGGTCTGTAGTAAACCCCCACCAGAATATCCCTATTGTTTCTCGCTGACTTGCTTCCTGGTTCACCCTCACCTGTTATCACTTGAATGGGTTGAACATCCATCAGCTGTGTTGACTGGGGGATTCTGAACACTGTCATCTAAAGACATAACTTCTCCATATTCTGCCTGAGGTTTGTTTTACCCTCTTGGGCAATTCCCTCTACAGTAAAAGGTCATACTGATGGTATCCCTGGGTGGCATTGTTATAGTCAACCCATTATTTAAAGGAACTTGGTGCAATAAAACCATACATGATTCTAATATAAGTTAGCAGCTTCTCCAATGTAGTTCAGAGCTCAAATTGATTAAAATGCAATTAAGCCATAAAACTCCCTGTTTATTACCTCAGCTGTTTGTCAAAGCCACAGAGCTAAAGGAAGGGTTTGGGTTTTTTTTCCCCCTGTACACCATTTTTCTTTCTTCTCCTTTTCCTTCTGAATTTATTTCTGATGAGTGCCAAGTACTCTCATTAGTCAGGTACAGGGCAGGAATAAAAAGTTATTGCCCTGCCATTTAATCCGTAGTCCAATCGGAGGATGGTATTCTCTACTGCTGACAAGGGAGGGTTGCAGGCTGTTCTTGAAACTTTATTTTCCACTCATTCCACTTACTGAGCCCTGGAGCTCAGTACAGCTGATTGTTGTCTTGTACTATTTGGTTATTCAGGAACTGTAGATAAAATAAAATATGAAGTGAAATAAAGACAATAATGAAGGTAGCAAGTGTTAACAATTAGTTGGAAGATGAGCTGCATGTTGCTAAAATGGTTGTGAAATCTTATGAAAACATACAAGTGAAGAACTGGAATGTGTTACAGCTGAAGGGCATTGTCACACATGAAGCATAAACTGGCTTTAAGGGTGACAACAGACATTTTGATTTTTCTTCTGAATTCTCTTCAGTTTCATAGAAAATCCAAAGAGCAAGGGAGCCTCAAATACACCTTTTAAAAAAAAAATTCCACCACCCCATGTGTAGTTGTTTGGGAGTAAATCTTATTAACTCAGTGGAACCTTTTTTTCTGATTAAATGTGAATTTGTTGAGCCTTCCACTGCTGGAATACCTTAATAATTAAAGACTCTCCCAAAAAAATTCAAGCACAGTTACAGATGTTATTAGAAAAACAATACTATATGTTTCTGCATGTATGCATGCATTTATACGTACACACACAGACACAAAACCTTTGAAAGAAAGAAAATTGATCCAATGGGTAGCTAGCAGAGGTGGGATGTTGAGGTTAATGTGGAAAAGGGGGACGGTGCCAATTCCCTCTCAGCCTTAAGGCTCAAAAAGATGGATAGTTAAAACTAGAGAAGAAATTAATTTCTTTTGGGAGTAAACAGAAACATAGGGGGAGATTGGTGTCATTTACGGACAGGTAATAACAAGATTAGAGTTAATGAAGATTAGAGGACATAGGTCTGAGCTGGGTTCTCTATAGAACTGAAAAGGGGATACTAGCTTCAAAAACTTACTGTCAAAAATGATGGGAAGCAACTCACAACCTGTTTTAAAGGTGGAAAGAGCCTCCCATTCCCAACAACCTTGGAAAGTTTAGACCTAACTTTCAGTATTTCAGAAAAGAGTACAACTTTTTTTCCCCACAGGAGATCCATATAGAATAATATTGTGTGCAATAATGTATTCTAAGCATGTCCCCCTGACTACCCCTATCTTACAAGGCACTAGAAAATTCCCTTATCTAAAAAGCAAACATCTGCTTACGATAATTTAGAGTGCTGTAGAGTAAAATCTTTTCTTCTTCTATTGCAGTGGCAAAAATCTCACTGACTTCAATGAGGTCAGGATTTTTTTACTGTGGTTCTCTTTTCATTCCAAGCATCATGGCGAGAGAGAAAAACAGCATGTGTCTGTTATTACATCAATATTCTATACATAAATTCTTCTAAGAATAATTTTGGTTCATAATATTAAATATTGTTTGTTCTTAATGAATACATATTTAATTAAGGGCATTAAGTAAAGAAATAACACCACAAAAAAGAATTAGAGCTTTGATCCACAATCTTGAAGTAGTATAGCAGTACTTTAGTAATAACTATCTTCTCTCAAAACAGAGTATTATTTTCATTGCATTGTGCCAACTTTTCCAGAATGTTTTTGTTCTGATCTCATGTTATACCATGCTATGTGTGCATCCTGCAGCTCTGAGGTGATGCTGCACAACAGCATGAATGGGTTTTCAGGCCAACATCCAGTGTCCTGAGAACCTCTTTTGTCCTTTGTAAATTTCAGTCCCCCAAGGCTGTGAAGATTAGGCCTGAGGAAGGGTATGTGCAATTGTCAGAAAGGTACCGAATGCATCACCGTGATTTTCTGATTCCTTGCAGCTGCATGAAAACACAGACATTGAAGGTGAGGGACCAACAGTACAGTCTGAGGAAGCAGTGAATCCGGGCCCAGACTCTGCAGACTGAGCCCAAGAACATCCAAGGACTTCCTAGACTCCCTTGTATCTATACTGTCAAGGACCTGGCTTTTTCATTCACCCTGTGTGCCTTATAGTACACTGAGTCTTCTTGCCAATGCAGCTAATATACCTGGCAAAAGACTTCACACAGAAAGGTGCCAAGCTAGAGGGTACACATTTAACACCCCAAATTTGTCAGCAAGGGGGTGAAAACTGAGAGGCTTGGGACTTACAGGACTGCTTCACTGTGAGGGATGATCTGCTCCTTGGACTGTCTCTGGTGTCCTGACAAGATCTGACTTTAACTACCCTTGTTTCCTAAAATCCTGACTGAATCCTGTCTGCTTGCTCCCATCCTTTCCTGTTTTTCTCTTTTTAGCTAAAATTTCAAATTTGCCCAATGGCTTTACATTGAGCAAAAAAAGTGTAAAACTATCTCACATTTTGCAATGTCTTTTTGGCCTTCTCTGGGCCCCTTTGACATCCTCCCTCCCCAAGAAAGAATCTTTACATTACCCACTCAACATTGCATTTTCCAGGAAGTTTGATGGCATCTCTTATCAAGGCATTCTCTCAGCTTTGCTCATTCTGTGGACAGGTTCTTCACCAGCAACAGACTCCCAATAGAATATCCACTGCCAGGGCACTGACATTTACTGTGGCTCCTAAGTAGATATGAACAGAAGCTACATGGCTGGTTTTGTTAGTTTATCATTATGATAATATTTGCTTCTCAAAAACACATTGAATACTTCTTATGAGCAAGACCATTAGATTGAAAAAAAAAAAAACAGAGATGGGAAAGAGAACAAAGATCATTTAGTCCAACTTCCTGTTAGTTCAGGAATACTCTGCGAAAACCTCCCCAAGAGGTGGGCATCTAACCTCTGTTTAAAAACCTAGAGTGAAGGAGAGCCCACCACCTTTGGAGGGAGACTATTTCATTGTCATAGAGGTCCCCGCTCCACATTGGTTCAGGTCCTACAACAGAAAACAAGCTCATTCCATCTTCCACATGACAGACCTTTGGGTATCTGAAAATGTCTGTCATATCGTCTATCAATATTCTCTTCTCCAAGCTAAATTTACCTTTCTCCCTCAACTAATCCCCATAGCCCATGGCTTCCTGAAAATTTGGTTGCTGTCCTTAAACTCTAGTGCCCAGAACTAGACACAGTGTTCCTGGTGCAGTCTGACCAAAGAAAACTAAAGTGGTTGTGTTACCTCACTTGATCTGGACATTATATTTCTCTTGATGCAGCCGAGAACTGTACCGCCTTTTTTTGCTGCCACATCACATTGTTGACTGATGTTAAGCTTGTGGTCTATAAAGATGCCTAGGTTATTTTCAAATGTATTGCTGTCAAGCCAGATGTCACCATCTTATATTTGTGAATCTGATTTTTCCTGCCAAAAGGTAGTATCATACTTATATTTATCCCATTTTGTTAGTTTAATATGTATCTCAGCATATTGTGGTGGTTGATGACTCATGTTAGATCAGTCTGCCCTGGCTTTCAGTGCAAATCTTGAAGAAGCTATCTAAGGTGCTGAACTTATTTGGAAGATAAGATTAAGCATTTTCAATAGATTCTTGACAGTTTGGTCTAAAATCTAGACCAGCTTTATTGTGCTGCTTTTGGCAATATTTGTATTATAATATATATACTGCAGGGTTTTCACAATCTACTCCCCCCCCCACAAAAAGGGGATCAGCACAGCAGATGAAGTGGCAATTTTGGTCGATAATTTTAAGCCATTTCTCTTTCACACTTTTCAGAATCCAGGTGTTGTTGTTCCTTCTTTTCTTCTTCTGTTTCATTAGTTTAGGAGCCCAGGAATAATGCTCTAAGGCTACAATCCTATACATGCTTACCTCAGAGTAAGATCCATTGAACTCCATGGAGCTTACTTTTGAGTAAAGATGCAAAAGATTTGTTGTAAAGCAATTAACTGGAATAAAGGTCTTACTGATAACATTATTTCCAGTCCATTAGGAATCTGATGATCTCATAGTCATTGGTCATTTGGACATTGGTTCCACATTAATGCTCCAGAGACGATATGGGTAATCTCAGGGTCCTTTCATAATGAACATACTGGGATATGTAAGAAAACATTCTTCTACCTTTAGGCCCAGGAACAGGGATTATTACTGGATCTGTCATATGTATAAAAGTTGTATCTATATTAAAGGGTTGGTGTCTTCATGAGATGAGGGATGCTTCCATTCTCTTGATACTGTTATACCCTTGTAAGCAGTCTGTGCTAGGGAAATGGGAATTTGTCAATTGCTCAACTGGGTCAAATTTGGAGTTGCCAATCCCCTGAGAAATATCTGTAGGAATTAAAATACCACATTGAAAACTTGTGGGAACTGTTGTTGTTGTTGTTGTGTTGTTCCTGGTGCAACATAAACTGTACTTCTTTTTTTAAAGTGTCCAGGATTTTGAGAAATTGCAGCTTTGCTGTAAAAATCTATACATGCAATCTTTTCACTATGGACAGAAACCTGTGCAGAACACACCACTTACATTGTGTGTGTTTTTTTTTTTTTTTTTGAGGGGGTCAGCTAAGTACAGTGGAAAAGTACAAACATGGTGAAATGTTCAACATTGTGGCTGTAGTTTTCACCCATTTGAATGTTGTGCAATTTCCTTTCTGTGAGGAAAGCTGGACAGATTTCAGTTTCTGTGCTGAAAGCCACAGTTTCTGGGAAACTCTGCAGTGTTCTAGCCAAGCTGTGCAGCTTTTGTAGAAAAGCTGTTTCACATCATTGCGGGAGGAAAAAATTCCCAAATGTCCTAAAGCTATAGGACAAAAAGCTACTTCATTGTTCTTGATATCCACCAGGAATCAAAAAAATGGAGCTTTTCCATATCCAGTGTGAGCCATGATTTCTGGTTTGATAAGTGTTGTGTGATACATGTTGGTTGTTGTCTGAATCACTAAGAAAATGTTAGTAACAAAATACATCTATTACATCAGTATTCAGCTTTGACAGAAACCACACCAAGTATCATGACTAGTAGTTGTTTTCATGTATGGAGTGAAGAACTTGCAGCCTTTTAATTACAACTCCCATCAGCCTTCATTGCTTGACAGACTGACTGGTGCTGAATCAGATTCCACAAATAAGTGGAGGGCTACACTCCAAATGTCATCCCCTGGCTTATATGAATGTAGGACAAATAATTTTGACATGTCTAAGTTTTCTATTTATTCTTTTCTTTATGGATTCCACATGGTCCCTCACCTCCAACATCCCATTGCTTTCTGAGGATTTAACCAATAGTTTTAAAAATGCAAACAGTGGTAAAAATGGAAATTTGGCAGATGCAATAACTAAGAAATTGTTAAAAATAGTTGATGTTGAACCCACTGAAGAGGCCACTGAATCCTGCACATGAATGTCTGTGTGTATGGGGCTTACTCAAAGGGAAGTGTGGACTTGTCAGATTTCTTTAATTGCCTGTTTTATTGCAGCTTTAACTGTTTGGTAAAGTTAATTTTTGGAACAGCAAGATAGCAATAGAGAATCAGAGTGGAGTAGTGGTTTGAGTATTGGATAGGACCTTGGAGACTGGAGTTCAGATCCCCACTCAGTCACGGAAACCCACTGGGTGACCTTGGGCAAGCCATATTCTCTCAGCCTCAGGGGAGGGCGAAGGCAAGCCCCCTCTGAATAAATCTTGCCCAGAAAACCTCATGACAGGTTCACCATAGGGTCAATATAAGTTGAAAAACTTGAAGGTACACAACAAGATAGCAAATCAATTATAAATACACACATACACATATTTCCAGACTCTGCTGCTTTTAACTGATCATTGACTATAATGTTTCTGTGTTGTACTTTTACATGGATTTTGCATTTTATCTATGTTTTTATTGTTATGTCACTCCAAGAACTATAGGCTGGTCAATAAAAGATGATGATTCTGCCTGCTTGTGCCACTCCTGTTCTACCAGTCTTTGGGAGCTGTAGCATATTTGCCCTTCAGTGGGCTGGAGGTGGTCATAGAGGCCTATGATAGAGGAGGTGTGGTGGCTGCAACCTCTTTGACTGATCTGGGAACCAAGGGCTCTGCATGGCACTTGCAGCTTGAGACTCTCACCTCACAAATCTTGACTCCCCACCTTTTTAATAGAGCTCTTAGTTTGACTTACAGCACTTTTTTATCCCTCTTCCCAAGAGTAGAAAATAACTATCAAATCACAAAAAGTGACTTCTTCTTTCTGGAACATCAGTTCTTAGTTGATGAAAACAGTAGCACTGAGGCCTGTCAAGGGTCTGGAGTCCCTGTCAATTCTATGATTCCATAATCTCAGATCTAACACAACATTGGCTATCATGTTAGACGGTCTACTATAACATATTCCAACCCTGACAGTGAGTTGATTTGAAATCATTAGGGCTTTCTTTCCATGCAATACATTTTGGGTCAGTGTGCTGTGTGCCTTAAAGTAATTTCTGACCTGTGGCAACTGAAAGGCAAACCTGTCACTGGGTTTTCTGGGGCTGAGAGTGTGTTACCTGCTCAAGGTCACTCAGTGGGTTTCCATGGCTGAGTGGGAAACTGAATCGTGATGTCCAGGGTCACAGTCTAACAGTCAAATCATTACACCATGCTGGCACTTGCATGATGAGTCATCATTTGATAAATCTTTTGCCAACACATTTTTTTAAATTTCCCTTTCATTTCTTCATAGTATCATAATACAAACTCCTGTGGCAATTTATGACACCCGGAAGAAATAAAATGAATTCAGAGATAAAACATTTCCTTTGTTTTTTCTTGTGAACTGAAACATAAAACCATTTCTTTCTGAGTATTTAGTAGCATTTTACCCTGAGGCATGTCCATGTCAAGAAAAAGAGGGTAGTATTTACTATGGTAACTGTTCTGCAAACACAGCCTTTCATTTTGTGAAAATTTCAATTAGGACCAAAATCATTTTGAAAATAGTAGAACCATTCCAAGTATGCAGCCGTTGCTCAGCTGTCATTCAAGCAATAGATGTAAATATAAAACAGAGTGGTAAGGGCTGGCTAAACATCTGGTAATATAATTTTGCAGACATTGTCTCGGCTTCTTTGTTTAGCTTTCATGGATTTGTTTCTCTCCCTTTGTAATAAAATGTATTCCTTCAAAACAAAGACCTATATGTCTTTTGATTTCAGTAGGTCTGGGTATATTACAATGCAATGGGACTAAGCAACTGTACCCTTTAATTGTTCTATATAAAGAAGAAATTGCACAATTGCAGCTTCACCCAACAGAGTGATGCTGTGTCATAAGAAGCTGTGCCTGCCAAAATCTTTCCTTCTGTGCCATTACTAAATATGGAGGGATCCTCTTCAGTATTGAAAACAGGGGCTGACGTTTTTGGTTATTTTGTTCCTGCCAATAAATTTCAAATCTTTTCTTTCTGCCAGCTGAGATTGCAAGTGCTTTTTTTTCTGCACTTTTTTTTAATGATTCTTCACATTTTAAGACAACATATGAAGAATCATCAGAGTAATGCTGACTTAGTAAAAGGAAATTTTGAAGGAAATGAGGTAAGACACCGTACCATCTAAAAGGGTAGTATCCTATAAGGTAATTAACTACACCAACTCCCATTGAGCTTCACCCACCACTAACATACAGATCACATCAGCTGGAAGTGAATGTGGATTTCAGAAAAAAGAAAATGGTTCTCCTAATAAACTAGAAACATCCATACCATTACACTTCTGTTGTTCCTTGATAAGACTAGGGTCATTTCTGCACTACACTGTTATAGTGCTATTATTCCACTTTCAATATCCTATGGAATCCTGGGGTTTGCAGTTTAGGGAGGGGCATCTTTGGCCTCAATAAACTACAAACCCCAGAATTCCACAGGATGTTGAAAGTAGAATAGCAGCACCATAACAGTCTAGTGCAGAAATGGCCTAGTACTCACTAGGGTTGCATACCTGTTTCTGGGTGAGGCATTCAGGAGACACCTCACAGTACTGAGAGATACACAGTCACTTCCTACAGATAGATATCTAGTATGTCAATTCTCCCTGCCACCTAGCTTTCTAGAAGTATAATTTAAAAGAAAAGGAAGCAGTACATTCAAGGAAGGAACTGACCTTTCCTCACAGGGGTGGCTCTGGCGCAGGAGGCTAGGAGGCTACAATAGCTCCCCAGGGAGATCTTGGGTGATCATACTTCCTGTTACACTCCCCTCCAAAAAAAAGTTCAAAAGACACTTCCTGTTCTTAGTAGAGGTCTTCTCCTAGCCCTAGAAGGGCCCACAGAGACCCAAAAATGTCCTGAAAATGATTCCCACACTTTTCAGAGTGCTTGGTGTCATTTTGAGGTCCCAAACAATCAAAAATTTAGAAAAGAACTTTATTATTATTATTTTTTATCCAGGGGGTAGGGGCTACAAAAAAGACAATGGGGCCACCTCATGTCACCTGTGGGTTGCAGTTTATTCCTCCATGCTCTAGCTTGTTGGTCATTTTATCACACCCTTTCTGTTAAGTGAAATGGAAAAGCACTCAGTATATCTTCTCAAGGCCTCTTGCAACTACAGTCATCCCTTCACATCCACTAGGGTTAGGGGCACAGGACCCTCACGAAAGTGAAAAAAACATAAATAACTCTAGGCCCTCCCAAACCATGTGTAACACACAAAAAAGCATGATCACCATATTCAACCCATCATGGATTCTTTTGAGGCATCAAGGTTCCTTCACAAGGCAAAAGTGGGTGGCTGGTGGGTCTTACTGCCACCTGTGCTGCTGCCCCACACCATTTTTAATAGGGACTTACAAGCCTTGTTCACAATGTCTCAGTTTCATGAAGCTTGCAGTCCTTATTAAAAATGGCATAGGGCAGCATTGTGAATAATCAAATCTGCAAAAGTGAAACCCGCAAATGTGGAAGGCTGACTGTAACTGCTATTCCCACGTTGTTAGTAAGGTAATGATGAGGCTGGAGTCCTACTTACTCTGTAGTTAGCATCATGTGTTACTACAGTTATGATATGTTGGGTGAGAGCACTAGATATCTCTTGATATCAAATAATTTGGCCTTTGCTTGACCTTTCTCTGCCACCCTACTCCACGTGTTTGCAGAGGTCCACTGGACAAGCACGTATTAGGTGCAGCCATTAATAGTTGTAAATTCCAAACCTCATTTAGGCAGGCAACTTAAGCCTCTTCAATGCTTCAGGGAACACCCTCTTGCTCAGCGTGAATCTACACAAAGACACACGGCCAAGTGCCGAGCCATTCCTTTATGTTGGGCGATTTGCATACTGGCCTTACTATTGTCATCAAGCGCTAAGCCCATCACGTAAAACCTGACCTTTTCCAACGCCTTTGTCCAGCTACAAATTTCCTTTGTTCTCACCAAGCATGGCATGACCTGAAGGTAAAATCCACCCTATAAAACCCCCCAATTCTGAGTCCTCCTTGGATCACCCTGGACTTGCTGTCACTCTGTCCAGTGAAGTTTTCCCCTCAATTCCCAATAACTGAATCTACCTCCCTTCTTGGACTACTTTGGATCCCTCTCAGTGAACCACGCAGAGTTTCTTCCCCAGCAACCTTCGTTTCTGTCCAGGACTACGAGACCAGGTGTCGTATTACCCACTCCCCCGAAAACTCTCCATTTCTACTACTTAGTTAGCTGTGTGCATGTGTTGTCTTATTCATTGTTTGTCCTTTAATAAAGCTATCATTTTTGTTACTTTTAAACTTGCCTGGCTACTCTTCTGACCTGACGCCGTAGACATAGGGTACAAGATCCTTGCTAAAGTTACCCTGCCTCTCGTTAGTTTAAGAGAGTGCTCGAGACTAATTTCCCCATCTTGCATTGTTGTTTGGTTATTTGGGCGCCCCTCCCGGGACCCCTAACATACAGGGTAACACATGTGTGTAGCATATTCCCTAGCTATCAATAATCATTATCTGCCTTCCTCTGAGAAACCATTTTTGAATGTTCTGAAGTGTTTGAAGTTAGTTTGTGATACACTCTGAAGAACTAATTTGAGGAGGGATGAGGGAATCAAAAACTCCACTGAAATATGCCCAGATAGCCAGTTGCAGGATTGAGCCTAGGCAAAGTTATAAAAAGAAGAACTAAGTCACTTTAACAGTTGCTTACCAGATTAAAATTGACCTCTGAACAATCCCAAAGTACTTAAGCAAACCACTGTTCTTTGTGACAGGCTGTGATTTGGGAACAGTGTCTTATATGGGAACTGAGAGAATTTAATATGTCAATGTTCCTTTATTCATCCTCTGGACATTAAAGTGTACCCGGAGGAAAGCTTATAAAATTACTTTCAAACCTTCAGTAAAAGAAAGAAGGGAATTGAGGGACAAGTTTAGATTCTGCCCTTTGATCTTAAAGCTGACTTAGTGAGGAACAAATTGTTGTTTGATTTGTGGCAAAGCAAACTTCAAATTGATTAGATACACAGAGTGATCCTAAACACAAATTTACTCAAAAGTAGATTAGCTGAGTATGGTGGGGTTGCTCCTCAGTAAGCATGCTGAAGGAACAACTCTTTTTTTGTCCTGTCTTAGATTATATCCACCAACATTTCACAGATGAAAACTGTGCGAGCTGTGGCCAAGCAACATTACAGTGTGTCCAAGATGGCAAAATTATTAATGAGGATGAACACACAATCCAGAAGAGGCTCTAGCAGTTTGCTTTTGCCTGAGCCTACTGGGAAGGGCAACATTCTTCCCTTTCCTTTCCTCTCCCCCTGTTGAGTTATTTGAGTAGAAACTACTTTTGCACTTTGAACTCAGTTTGCAACAAGTGAAGTAAACTGAGGATGAAGGGGGAAAGTGGAAGGAGGAGAAAGAAACTGGGACATGTTACAAGCAGATGAAAATTGGAACAGCCAAGGATTAAATGGGACTATACCTGCCAAAATGTAACAGTTGGAGGGTATGATATATAGAGGTTAAGTTCCTATGTATGATGGTGTATATGAATACTCCTTGTAGATAAACGTTCAATCTATATCAAGGATGGGCAAGGTCACATTAAAGTAGTTGGAGCCCTAGAGCACATCCAGAAACAGTCGCTCTATTATGTTAATCTGTGAACTATTCTAGACCTCTCCCAAAAAGAAAAAAAAAGTTCTTTTGCTTATTGGGCACAGACTTGTAGGAGACAGGATGTAGAAGATGAATTCTTCTTATCTCCTGTAATCCCCTCAACCGTAGAAATCGTCCTTTTTGCTCAGATGGGCTCTCTTAATGAGGTGGTTATCCCCTTCCCCTCCCACCCCCCAAAATATATGTGGAGAGTTAAAAACTATATAGAAAAAAAAAGTTTTCAAATGACATTTTTATTAACACCACAGCCAGATGACGTGTTAAGCCAGTTTCAATCATCTCCAGTCTAAAGATTGAGGGAGCACTACAGCCCAAGTACTTGGAAACTTAGTGTCAATAGAATGAATGGATTAGTCTTTCTCCACATGGTGCCTTTATGATAGCCATTGTCTGTGGATGATGGAAATTGTACATGTCAAGGACACCAAGTTGGTGAAGGCTGGGCTAGATGGAGCAGTGATATAAGGCACTGATTAATGTTGGGAAAAGCCCCATCTTGTATAATGCCATTTGCTGAATTGCATAAATATTTAGACATACAATAAAGGCCCAAGTTAAGGTTGCTGCCTTCCACGAGGGAACAATTCCCAGTTTAACATACAATACAGGAGGAAAATCTGACACCATGCAGTGCAATTGCTTCTAGATAGCAACTTCTTCTCCACTATAAATGATCAGCTGAGCGCTGATCCAGAGTGGTTAAGTTGTTGTCATTTTTTGCGGGGGGGACATGTTCTTGTGAGTTTAGCAATGTCTTGAAACTTAGATGTTTAGCCAGAAAGGGTTTCCTTTGTGTTCTTGTATAAAATTGGTGGTGAAAAGCTTCACCATCATAAATTCCATGCCATTCTGCTTTTAAAGGCAGACAAGTAGTGCCTGTAAAAAGCTGGTAACTTTAGAGCTTACTCCTATTATTCTCATTGAGATCAAAATGTACCATGCGGTCAAAATATTCTTTGCTGCCTTTCTTACAGTGTATGTGTGTATGTGTGTGTATGTGTATGTGCCTGTGCACCTTCAAGTAGCCTGTTGACTTATGGTGTCCCCATGAGTTTCATAGGGTTTTCTCAGGAAAGGAATACTGAGAAGTGGTTTGCCAGTTCCTTCCTCTGAAATGTAGCCTACAGCACCTGGTATTGTTGGTGGTCTCCTATCCAAGTACTAATCAGGGCTGACCCTGCTTAGCTTCCAAGATCAGACAGGATCTTTAGGGTACTTAGGCTGCTACTTGTACTGTTCTCACCATTCTCCTCTTGCTTCTTTTTACTCTTTCCCCTTTGTCCTCCCCACTCTTTCTCTTCTCCTGTTCTCCGTTCTCTCTTTCCTCACCACTACTTCTGTGTTTTTCTTCCTCTCTGCTTCACTCTCCCACTGATTCCTAACATCTTACCAGCCAGCTGAGAGACAAGAAAATTAGCAGAAAAGAGCTGATGCATTGGTTGTTAGTAAGCTGAACAAAATCTAATTCAATTGTGTGTACATAAGAAGAGAGAAAAAATAGCTATTAACTTTATGTTAAATGGGAATTTAAGCTAAATGCCTGCATTAAAGCCTTGTCAGAATGAAGCCGAAAAATATTATTCATGATTTTACTCCTGCCTTGTTTCTATTTTGAGATTGGGAGAGAAAGAAAGAGTTGCATTAGTTTTTGAAAACCCCACGTTTCATCCACACTTCGCAAACCCTTTATCTTGCTTTTCTTTTCTCCCTCCCTTATAATCTCATCCTCCTACCCCTGTCCTTCTTTAATTTACTGATTTCCAGGTTTCCTTGCAGTATCTCATGTGGAACAAAAGAAGGGTAATCTGAGTGCAAAGATTATCCTCTTCCAAGTTGCCCTTACTACTTGTTCATTTAATTTTTTTTAACTTGGAATTAGCCAACTATTATGCTCTAATCATGAATTAAAATAAGTGGTTTGGTTCTTGTGACCTGAACATTGTAACTCCCCATGCCTGAAGGACTAATACAATAGAGTCCCGGTTATCCGACCTGCGGTTATCCGACGCTCTGGATTAACCGACGTCGCAGCTGCCTGGAGGCGTGGCTGCAGGCATTTCCGCGCCCCCCAGACACGCCCCAACATGCTCCCAGGCCCGCCCCAACACGCCCCCAAAATGGCGGCCGCCACAGGGCTCCGTGTCATCCGACATTTCAATTATCTGACCCTGTGCCCGCCACTTTAGGTTGGATAACTAGGACTCTACTGTAGAAGGGAAAAAGCACAATGTAAATAATGATGTAACAACTGTTGCACCTTAAAGGCAAAATAATTTATTATACATTTTCATTAACCAGCCACTTTTGTCAAATGCCCATATAGCTAACAGGGATGGCAAGACATTTTAGCTGTCTGAGGGAAAGAACAAGATGGCAGATTTTTCCATTACATGTACAAAAGCCTAATGGACTGGAAACTGTATCTTTCTACAACATTGGCATTATCAATCTGCCTTTTACTGCCCCTGAAGGCAGCAGGTTGGTAGACTGAGTGGCACCTGATCCTTTCCTCTGACACCTTGCTGCCATCTCCCAGAATATGTTGCTTGAAAAAATCACCTCTCTTTTCCTGGAGGCAGGACCAGTACTGATGGTCAACAAACAAAAGACATTCCGCCATGACCCCTCCCTCTGCTTTTTCCCTCTTAGTAAAATATAGTTCTTCCATTTCGTATTGCGACAAGCTAATAAAGAGTACCACTTGCTTCTGTCTTTTTTTTAATGGTTACTTGATGTTTTAAAGAAATTCTTAAAGGTTCCTTTACCACTCTTCCAATACATCAAGTTTGAGAAAAAGAAAAGCTCCCATTGTCTCATGAACACATGGAAACAGATGATAAATAGCCACTGTCGATATGGTGCTCCATGGCAATTGCAGTGGTAGAAATCATAATTTTTCAGCCTTTTGTTAAACTAATAGGATTGTTTTTGCAATATGAAAATTTTATTAAGCAAATAATAACATTTCAGAACTTGGTTATGGTGAAGATGAGATCGTTCACAGTGAATTTTCTCTCTCGCTCCTTGCAGGCCAGTTTCTGACATATGAACTGCTGATCATCTTTGAGAACTCATTTTTAAAAAAAAAAATTAAGCAAACTCATAAAAATGATTTGAATTGTATGACCACCCTCTGCAAACTAATACATGGATGGGCTCAGAGAGGATTCTTGAAGGGGAATATTTAAAAGACTGAGATTTTAAAAAATTCTGCTTTGAACTTCAATCAGATGCTACAAACAGCTATATTACTGGTAGTGTTGCACAGATCAGTTCAAATTCAATGACCGCAAATGTGATACAGTACAGTGGTCAGGAATGGTCAGCAGCACTAACCCCAGCCCTTGGCTGGATATGTGAGCTGTCCACAATTTTCATTTTGCATGCACATGCTCTCTATTCCAAGGTATTCTGGATAATGAAAATGGTGTTGGATTGTAGCTGACCATGGCAGTTCACAACACTGCTGCTGCTACTATCTCCAGAATGCAAGTCTGCTGGCAAGGGCACCCATGTAGGAAGGGGGCAAAATGCAAAACAACATGTTTCAGAATTAGTAATGACCATCATGGTCATCTCTTTGATGCTTCTGTTATATGACAAATACACATTGGTGTTTTTATTAGGGCTTCCCTAGGATTTACTGAAAAAATCAACTGCCTCTAATCAAAGGCATTTATTTGCATATCATGACCTGGATCCAGACTAAACTAGTCACACTTAATTCCTGTTGAAAACCATGAGATTGAAGGTAGTCAAGTGTTTTGGATTGAGAGGGAGCATCCTAACATCAATATTTTTGATGCTCAGCTGCTTGTGTGTCTCGTTTTCAAGGGCACTAAATTTTCCCAAACTCACTTATTTCATTCATTGTTTTTTAAAAACTACTCAATGATGTGCCTTCCAGCTCCTAAAGAAGTTCTTTAAAGGTACTAATGAGTTTCTCAACATGTTTGGAATGAGGCCGAGTCTCTCAGATTCTGTTGCCGGCGCTTTCTTTCTCTTCCCCTTTTTCTTTTCCTGAATTCATTGTGAATGTTCTGTCCTAATGTGTTGTCTTTCCTAATGGTGCCCATGGGTAGCCCACTCCTGCTTTCTGCAGAGAGGTGGGTACTGCTCAGTGATGGAATAAAAAATATGCAAGCACAAACTTGTGCCACTCTTGGGGGTTCCTCCCTAGATGAAAGGCGTCATTATAGCAGCACGATCATTATCATTATCATGAAAAATCTTCTCAAGGAAGTGATTCCACCTTCTGTTTCTGACACCTCATTTCTCTGTGGTCTCCAGAGCCTCTTTTGTATCTCCTAGGAGTGTCAGTTCACATCTTAATCTCTTTGTGTGTAATCTTATTACAGATAATCCCATTTGCTGGAGATGTCAGGAGTACCTCTCCTCTATATGAGGAAGGATTTCCACTCATCTTGTTTTTTTTGTAACTGATCCCAGATTCATTTATTGTATAAACAGGCTAGCTAGAGCAGGAATCTCCCTCAGATTGGGGTTGTCTATATTCCGCTGGCACAAAAATGCGGGGAGGGAAGAAGGTTTGGAGAGGGGAGAACACTCACCCTTCTTTTTCCAATTACACTCAGCAAAATGACTCACTATTTACATTTGTTGGAGAGGGCATTTATGATATTTTCCCAGCTAAAAGAACAAGATTTATAAAGTAATTAAAAACAAAAAAGCTCTGAATGACTTTTAGAGACTCATTTATCTTGGGCCCAGTCAGGTCTTGCGGATACAGATGACTCTCTGTTTATAAAAATGGGCCACAGTAGGTAACCAATGATGATCTGAGGGATGCAAAGGCCGGGGGCTGGGGGTTGGAGGGAGGTTGAGGAAGACAAAACAAACATGGAGGATAAATGATATGCACAATTTAGGAGAAAATGCATGCAGTTTATTCCAACATGCCTAATTCTTAATATTCTTCCATAGTCTACTATCACTAATGTGTTTTTCCCCAAGATTAGAATATCTAAAATCTAATATTCTTCTTAATAGGAGGGGGTAGATTTTTTTTTAAATCAGTCACTTTTGTTTGATGGTTTGGGAGGGTGTGGGGGGAGATGTTTGTACCACTCACTGACTGGCTAATGAATAATCAGATTTCACAGCTTGAGTGCTGGGGTGGTAATTTGGTTGCACGCCATGCTCCAAATCCATGGAATAGTGCTTCATTAATGTGAAGACCTGTATAATCAAACAATTAGCAGTCTCTTTCCTGCTAAAACAGCTTTTCATCAGCACATATAGTTTGGTGTAGGATGAAGCTCAGGCTGCCCAATCTGACAGCAGAACTAGTCTTCTACTAAATCATGGTGGCTACAAAGCAGTGTGGACACAAGAGTCATTTAAAAAAAAAAAATCTCTGGGCATGTCATCATTCCAGAAACATCAGAAGGCATATTATGTATCTTTGTGTTGGTCAGAGTGAGGCCTCCCAATTGGACTGGGCATTCAATCATTTCCTATATGAAACCATTTTCAAAAAATCTAGGTAGGTGTCCATGGAAAATTAAACAGGAGAGACAATACCTAGAGCACTGTTGATGGGTAAATCTGATTGTACAAGGGTTTGGAACCATTTGAAGAGCTGTATGGCTGCGATGAAACCAATGAAGAAACCTTACTTTTCTGCCATCTGAATGGACCTGAAATACTTTGCTAAACTATGTGAAATTGTTAAGTGTTAGTCAATTGCTCACTGGGAGCAGTTTGCTCCATTCTTTACAGATAAAATTGCTCAGATTCACTTTGACTTAGATTCCAGTACAAAGGTAAATCTGACTGATGTAAATTTGGCACCCACTTGTCAGCTTTTATGTGACTCTTTCCATCACAAATATATCTCAAGGATGAGAGTAGGGTTGTATAGAAAAGTAAAGGCTTCTACCTGTTTACTCAATCCCTGCTCTTCTTGTCTGGTTAGATCTGCCTAGGTGGGACACTTGCTGTGGTTGAAGGATGTGATGAATGGCTCTTTATGGAGATGGATTGTTATCCCTTCCTCTTTAAACCAGGCAATAGTAAGATGATTATTAAAGAAATATTCCCATGACCTGGGATTTTGATGAATAGACCAGTGTTGAATACATCATTCTTGGTGAAAACATTTGAAGAGGTAAGAGCATTGTAGCTCCAGACACTCTGCATCTGTTTTAGCTGGGGTTTCAGTCATTCTGTGGGACTGAGAGTACTCGGCAGGTGACCTTTGATAGGGACTGGATGCAACGAGCAAGGCTCTATTAGTTCTCTTGAACTTCTCTGCAGCTTTTGACAGCACTGACCATCGTATCCTTCAGGATTGCCTGGCTGAATTGGGTAGTAAGCCCCTATATAATTATCTTCCTAATCTTTCGAATTTAATCTTATCTAGAAAGTGGTGCTCATGGGCTTTGATGTATGGTTTCCTAAAGGTTTTATCCAGCCTCCTGCATTTTTAAATGCCTACATGAGCTACTGGAAAGGGCCATTTGAAGCACTGGACTGATGTTCAAATGCTGAATATTCAGATGCTGAATCTCAGCTCTGTTGCGTCTTGTCACCTAACATGAAGGAAGCAGTTGAATGTTGTCTGTGATGGCTTGAGGAAGGTGAACAAGCAGAAATTAAATTCTAACAAGACAGAGGTTATATTGGCCAGCTGAAAATCATACTGGAGACTGGGATTCGAAATGATCAGGAAAGATTTGCTCTCTCCCTGAAATATAGGTTTTGTAGTCCTTGGATTTACACTATCCCTGGATTCCCAAGTGGGAACAGTGGCAGAGAGTGTTTTAGTATAACTTCATTTACTGTACCAGTTGTAATCTTTTCTGAGTGTTTGACTTGTGAACAGTTATCCATACTTTAGGTGCATCCTGTCTCGACAACTGCAATGCACTCTGTATAGTGTTACCCTTGAAGAGTGTCCAAAAACTCATTTGGTGCCAAATGATGACGGTAGATTGCTAACTGCCTGAGGACATTGAAAGTATATTTTTCTATTATTTGAAAGACCTGCACTGATTGCCAGTTATTTTCTCAGAGTGTTGGTTCCAGCTTTTAAAGCTTTAAATGGCTTGGCACCTGACTGTCTAAAGGACATCTTTAGGAGATGCATTTTGGGCAATATCATCAACTAGAGAGGCCCACTGGGCAAACATGAGGGAGAGTGTTTTCTGTTGCATTGCTCCCAGATTGTAGAATGTACTCCACAATCAATCTACATTCTCACTGCCTTTGGGAAGGGTAGAAGATACATCTTTTCAATTTGTTCTTCTAAACTGCTTTGTTTATTACAATGCCTTTAATGGTTCAACTGTTTTAATGTTTTTAATAGCATTAGCTGCCTTGGGTGCTATTTATATTGTAAAAACAGGAGAAAAATGCAATAAACAAATGAGAGTAAGACTTAGGACTGATTGTCACAACCATTCTTCTTCTGCCTGCTTTTTTATTTTTTATTTTACAGACAAGTTGGCTTAGATATATGAGGTATTCCAGTCCCGCAAATGGCTCAGCGTATAGACTGTAAGCCCACCTTGATTTGGAAAACTGAAAAACTGAAATAACCACAGAGCTTGGAATATTGATTGATTGATTGATTCATTGATTGATTGGATTAGAAAACTCTAAATCTCCAGCTTTCATAGCTAAATTAGTTCACAGAAGTAACACACGTATGGGGTTTGAGCTGACCGGAAGTCAATGGGGTTGAAGGAGTTGAGCTGATTGAAAGTCAACTGAGGTTGAAAAAACCAGCATTCTTTGGGAGTTATCATCACACATCACACATTGATGCTGGCAGAAAAAAAATCAGTGGAGCACTCTGACTACAGAGCATTATACACATGTCTGTTTCACTTTGCATTCATATAATGGGAAGCTACCAACAATTTTTCCAGTGCCCCCCAACCTCTCCCATTACCAATATTCAAGAGTAAAGTTAAAATATAATTCACTGGACCACAAGATCGTTCCTGCTGTGTCATTTCTTGCCTTCTCTTGCAGAAGTTAAGAGAGACATGGTACAACTATGGTTTCATGACCATATGATTTTATCACTGGTGTTTATAGTGGCTGCCTGGTTGTTGTTGTTTTTGTTTTTGTTTTGGAGCACTCTAAGCATTTGGAGCTCTCTCTCCTACTCTAAATTCTTTATTCATTTTGTGCAAATTGCCCAGAGAATGTTTGTTGTGGAGTGGCATAAAAGTGTGATAAAACAATTAGATAATCATACACACATTAAGAAATATGCATCCCACTCTGTTTATCAGTCCACTAATAACTTATCATAAGACCTAACATAATAAAACAGCAGCCCAAATGATACTTCTTTTGCAAGACTAAATATTGTCTCCTGAAATCAAACATTGCACCTAATCAAACATTGATGGTTTCCAAGCACCTTCAGCAGTAAAAGTTGCCTTTGTTGCTGGAGTCAGTGAGGACTTACAAGACCGACAGCTAGATGGTTTTTTTAAGCTGGCTTTGGGCCCAATTCAGGATTCTGTTCTGAATCTTGAAATGCTTTAACGTTCTTTGGCAACTTATGTTATTCCAAAGATTGCTTACTTACACAGGAACAGGTCAGGTCATCTTCTGAGGACCTCTTTCATGTAGCTCCATCTTCTGAGATATAATGAGTAAGGCCCTTTCCGCACCAGGCAATTAGAACGGGGCAGTGCGTCCTCTCATGGGGGTCATCTGCACCTTGGAGTGGACTAGGAGCGTACTACTTACCGGAAATCCGCACCTCAGTCCGTTCCAAGATGACCCCAAGTGGTCCTCCAGCGTGTTTTTGAAAGACCGGAAAAACAGATCTTTATTTTCCTGGAACGCGCCATTGCGTTCTTGCTCCCTTGTGCAGATTGTGCGATCTGCGGAGGGCAAGCTTTAGGCGTGGCAAGCTTCAGCGGTTGGCTGGGACCCACGACCAACCACAAACTGCCATTTTGGTAGCCTGAAGCCTCCATTTTGGAAGCTGGAAGCCGCCATTTTGGAAGCCCGAGCAGTGCAGATCTACAGACCTTGCATCGCTCCGATTCGCCCTGGACCAAGGAGGAGGCCTGAAGAAGGGCTTCAGGGACAGTCCACATTGCTTCGGACCACAGAAGAAGTGGTAGGTAACGGCACAGAGCGATTCCCTTGCCTTGTGCGGAAAGGGCCTAGGAAACAGTTCCATCTAAGGAGTAGTCCTTAGACTGGGAAATGTTTGAGCTGAACAGAGAAAAATTGCTTTTTTGAGTATTGTTCCCAGAATCCCTTAGCCAATATGGACACTATCATTTCTCCAAGCTCTGCTTTTGAGGAATTTTTTTCTGCTGTTTTATTTTATGTATTGTTCTGTTATTGTTTCAATTTCAATTTTGTGGCATCTAGAGGTATGTGCATGGACTCATACACATGCTGCACACACAAACAAACAAACAAAAAAAGGGTGCCATTGTGAAATGCACAATGTAACATTTAAAAAAAGAAAGTATAAGTCAATCTTCCAGCTTTTCCCACTTGATTACTGTATTATATGTTACTCTGAAAAAGCACAGATGCAATGGGTCAAACTGCAGCAAAACTGAAGAGTATGCTGGCTTAGAATAAACTGGGTTGCTGTCTTATGCCCTTAAAATGGGATGGGCAATTGTGGCACCCCAAATATCTTTGGGCTGCAACTCCCATAATCCTTCAGCACCAGGTGTTTTCAATAGGACTACTGGGAGTTATGGTCCAAAATGTATCTAGAAAGGCACAGTTAGCTGCCTTTGCCCTAAAAGAAAAAACAAAAGATGTTATCACATGGATTCTTTGCTTCTCCCCTCTTTGCCAGTGATATATGTCACTCTACTCTTCACTGAGAATTAGGAAGTCCTCTGATGTAAGATTCCTAGCTACTTAGGGTCTGTGAGGCCATTCTAGGAAAAACATGTCTGTGTGTACCACCAAGTTGCTAGGTGAAAGCAGCTCCATGAATTTCTTGGGCTGTTCTTAGGCAAGGAATACTCAGAGGTTTGCCAGTTCCTTCCTCTGAAATATAGCCCTCAGAACCTGGTATTCATTGGTGGTCTTCCATCTAATTACTAGCAAGGGCTGACCCTGCTTAACTTCCAAGATCAGGTGGGATCTAGTTCTTTTAGGGCATTCCCTCAACATTCCACAGATGAAAACTGGGATGCACATGGCTAGGGATGGTCACATTGGCAAAAGTTAATAATGAAATAAAACAGACAGGCTAGGAGAGGCTGCAGCACTTTGCTTTTACCTGAGTCTACTAGAAAGGACAAGATTCTGCCTCTCCTCTCCTCTCCTCCCATGCTTAATTTAATGCAAGCTATTTTTGCACTGTGAACTCAGTTTGCAGCAACTGCAATAAAATGAGGACAAAGGAGGATAGTGGGAGAAGAAAAGAGAAACTGAGACATTTTTACAGAAGCTGAAAAATTGGGACAGTTGGAGGGTAGGGAAGAAGAGCTGTGGCTAAATTACTAAATTAATCATTTCATACATTATCACCACTAACCTGGGTGTCACTTGAAAGCCCTTCTTTTGTAGCCTAGATGATCAGGGAAGTAAAAACAAAGGAAACTGCTTATATATTAAGCCCAGACTTTGGTGTGCCTTGCTCAGCAGTGGGAGTCCTGTTGTCCTCCAGATGTTGTTGGACTGCACCTCCCAGCATTACTCATTGTTGACTGTGTTGGCTAGGTCTGCCTGGACATGTAGCCCAACAGCAGCTAGAGGGTCACATGATTCCCTACACTAGGCTAACACATTACTACATTACATTACTGATTACCCACCTGCTCTCCAGATTTTCAGAGTCCCCCGCTCCAGCCATATCTGGGAAAAACCAGGATTGACCCTTGAATTTACTTTTTCATCCAAAAAATATGTGCTCTACCAATCAGCTGCAATAAAGCATTTTGGCTGTCCCAGTGAAAGGACGGTTCTGGCATGAGAAGTCACCAAATGAATTGGGAAAGCCATATGACGCTATAAAGTATAATGTATATAGGGCCTTTTCACATTAGTCTGTTATCGTGCTATTATTCCACTTTCAACATCCTACTATGGAATGCTGGGGTTTGCAGTTTAGGGAGGAGCATTTGGAATTCTCAGCCAGAGAGCTCTTTGGCCTCAGTAAACTACAAACCCCAGAACTCCACAGGATGTTGAAAGTGGAATAATAGCACTTTAACAGTGTAGTGTGGAAAGGCCAATAGTATTGAAAATGCACAGCATTGTATGCTGGATATAGAAGCTCCAATTTAGGGAAAATTTAAATGTTCTTATCTATCAGTGAAGGGGAAAAAAATGAGAATAGTTAGCCATGACCAACTTAATCATATAGAAAAATTGAATGAATAATAATAAATAGATTTCAGAGCAACAGCCACAGCTAATTTCATGGGGAGCAGAACTGTAAAGTTTGGTCCACAGCAAAATATAGCAGCATTATTTTTATTGTTGTTATTACTGTCACTTAATAATAAACACATATATATTCCTGCTTTGCACAACTGTATATGTTATAGATTTCCCACAGAGTTGCTAATTGGAAATTCATCCACTCTCCTACTAATAAATTTGACTATTTCCATAAATTAAATGAGTTTTGCAATACAACAGGTTTATAGATATTACTAAAGTCTGGCTAAACCTGAAAATAGCATAACATAGCTTGACCATTCCAGGGGGAGAAAGATTTGAATGAAGATGTTCAAGTTTTTCTTAACCCATGAAGAAAATTCAGGTTTGTTTTTGCACCATTCTGCAGAGAACCTACTTTAATAAATTTCCTGCTATAAGCTAACCTACATCTAAAGCCAGAAATGACTCTCAGAATCATCTCTCTCTGTTCACGTATATTTGATGTAAATTACATCAAATTGTATTTGAAATACCAAACTGGCATTAATGGAAGCTTCCCCCCTGCCCCCATACACACTTTGCTTCAGGCACCATTTTAAAATAGATGAGCATAAAAATGCAGTCTGCATCATTAAGTTCATATGAAACTAGTGAGAATAAAAATCACCATGTAAGTTTTTAATAAGATGTGTTTTTCATTCCAGTTTAATAACCCAAGTCTATATTCATCTTCCAGTATAATAAATACACTGAAAGGAATGCGTCCTTTTGTGGGCTTTAACGTGTTGAAGATTTCAGAAGATGGAGCTTTCCGGGAAGCTGGGAGAAGAAAATTCTTTAATATGGCAGCATGGAGTATTATTATCATAAATAATTAATGTGCACAGTGGAAGAAAGCCGAGCTTCATTAATAATTCTTATTTTTAGTTGGCATAAGCGAGAGGTGCTATATCTTTTTTCATCTGATCTGTGTCAATTTTCTTGATTTTAATTTAATAGATGTTAAAATTTAAAGGTATTATACGCTGCAATTGGCAGTACACTACGTGTCTTTCCTCTCTCTCTGTGCGTGTGTTTATGCATTTGTTTGTGCCTTTGCATTAATAATCCTGCACTAATTCTTACCCGCAAAGATATTTTTAGAAACCCACACACATATCCAAGAAGGGGGAAGAATGTAGCAATGTAGAGGCAAGGTAGAATGGGCATCAATGTCAGCTCCTTTCATCTTACATTTCCCCGTGGGACTAGTTAAGATTCTTCTTTGATTAGGACCTCAGGAAATATTAAAAAGCTTTGCTGTGAATTTGAGCTCATCAAAATTGACTCTTTTTTTTCCCTTTCATTTTTTTAATAAAGGGGTTGGGATAATTCACCTTTTGCTTTTGGCTTGCAATGACAGGCTCCCTTCAAAGGCAACCTCCTGTTTATGATGAACTGGGGTCTAATTTCTCTGATGTAGCTATGTGGTGACATTTGGCATTTGCCCCTCCTTCCAGTAAACAGCAGCCATCATTGAATTGCTTTTTCATAGGAAGGTGCTCTGATGGATATGCTGTAACATGAATAGATATGTCTCAGTCTCTTTCTCCTTGTTGTGAAGGAAGCTGATGTAGAACAAGCAATATCTGATAGTGAAAACTTGATTATGGTTTCATGTTCTACTTGTTCACCTTCATACCACCACAGACAACATATATTCATTCTAGGCACGTTGGGGGTGGGGGTGGGAGAAGGACACAAATATTCATGGTAAGTTTGCTGTATTCTAACCATATTCATATCCAGATTTCTGGGGAGCACATTTGCTTCTATTTTTAGGGTGATTTGGGTGAAAATTAGGGGAATCATGAATGGGACTTGTGCAATTCATTTAGGGCCTTCTCCTACAGTGAGCTTGGAGCTGAAAGTGTGAATCTGGAACATCATGCAGTCAACTTTTCTACCGCAGTTTTCATCCATGGCAGTCATTAACAGGGCTGAAAAACTCTGTATGATGAAAAGAGTTCATCTGATGTGTCTCTTTCCCCCAAAATATGGCTGGAATATTTGCCATGACCCATGGATCTGCTGACAGAAAAAGTGAGTCTAGTGCTGAAGAAAACAAGAGCGGGAACTTTCTGTGCAGCACAATATTCATGGGGCAGCTTGGACACCAGCAGGAATGTGTTGCATCAATCTTTATCCCTAGAGCAAGTATGTTGTTGTTGCTGTATGCCTTCAAGTGTTTTTGACTTTTTGCAACTCTAAGGCAAACCTATCATGGGGTTTTCTGGGGCTGAAAGTGTGTGACACACCCAAAGTCACCCCATGGGCTTCCATGGCTGAGCAGGGAATCAAACCCTGGTCTCCATGGTCATAGTCCAATCCTCAAACCACTCTACCACACTGGCTTCAGTGCCACCAGTATACATGGATTTGTACCTAAAGTAGATTCAGAAGAGGGGATTTGTGTGGTGGTTTTCCTTTCTAATAGAACATTGAAGATAATTACTTTTTGCCCAAGGCAAATCACAATCATGGCATGTTTTAGCATTTCACCAGAGTTTACTACAGTATAAATATGCCATGGTTACTTCTTAAAAAACTGGATTGTGTGTGTGTGTGTAACATTTTTACATGCAACTGCCAAATTGCACATCTGATATTTGGATATCTCAAGGCCCAGAAGAATGGAAAAGGCTTTATCTGTTGGTGGAAGGACAACACAGAAGAGGCTAATTTAGCCTCTCTTGGTGGAAGTCTTGTCTGAGAGTGGCCACCAAATAGGAGAGAGAAAAGTATTATTTGTCAGCCAAGAGTTCTTGATTATGGATTCCATAGTGACTGGAAGCATCATTTGATGCAACATTTCTGTGAATCACATGATCATATGGAACTTGGCCTGTGAGTATCATGGTTTTGACTGTTGGCAACATAGTAATCCTAGTCTGTATCTAAGGTGCCCATGTTAAAACTGCCAAAAGGTAAAAAGTAAAATGAAAAACAGAAGCGGGACTCAGATGCCCTTTTGGAACAAACTCCAAGGCACAATTTCTAAACAGTAGAGATAGGCTGCTTCTCATACTTACTATTGAGATTCTGTTGTTTGTTCATCAATATTATACCTCAAGAATATTACTGGGAATGTTATAAGCTATAACAGGAGGAGTATTTTTTTTAAAAAAAAAACCTCTCTTTTTTTTTTTTTTGACAACCTCATTTGAGATAGGATTTTAAGGACTGATTGGCAGTTGGCATAAATTAATGACAATGAACTCATTTTGATAGGAAATGAACCAGATACCATGCCGGCTGTTAAAAGTTTTCAAATCTGGTTTCTTTCTGTCCATCTGCTGACCACAAAAAAACTTTTTGTGGGCTTTGAGTGTGTGTGTGTGTGTGCATGTGTGTGTGTGTGAAAGAGAGAGAGAGAGTCTGAGGATCTTATAATAAAAGTACTGCTTTTATAATACTGAGTTACTAATTACATGATGACTTTCTTGTTTTCAGCAAGGAAGCTAGATGATGCTAAACTCAGATCAGAAGAGCAGCAGGTAACCTGAACACAGGAAAGGGGGAAAATATGTTCAGTTGTGGTTCAGGATTTCCTGCAGATTGCAGAACATTTGATAATGAAGATGTGTGTGCTGAGTACACAAATTTGCATATGTTATAAATCCAAAATATGCTACAACAAAAAAAAAACAATAAAAAAATACCTTTGATTATATGCTACAATCTTGTACCATTTTGGCAGCTTCAATAAGATTATCTTTGGGGGGATTTACTTAAGTCACCCAGCTGTGCAAAGGGTTGCTGTCAATGTTGGTGATTCATCATGCGGATGAGATATAATTTTAGAGATACAATATCTGAATGCTGCTAGTGGGTCATTCTTCTCATTCTGGTATGAAAAACACTTGGAAATGGAACCATTCTTTTAAGAGCTTTGAAAAATTATTTGGATGACATGCCGGTTGAAGGGTTCTGGGAGGTCTCCCCAAAAAGTAGCTTTTTTCACACTCTGACTTTTGTCCTCATGCAGTGGTAGAAGGTAGCTTCCATGCCATGAGTGGCAAATCTATTCTGGGCTTTTGCCTACTCCTTTTGAAGGAACTTCCAAGATGTTGAATCCCATCTCCAGATACGTTGGGAACCATAGATGGCTCCTTCGAAGTTTGAACTAAAATCCAGAGAAGAGTCATCATCATTCGGACAGAGAAACCTCCAGCTGCTAGGGTCTACAAGACAGTGCTGAGCATATTGCTCATTTCCTTTGTAAGCGCTGCAAGGATGCCACCAGACACCATAAACAAATGCTCTTATGCTTATGTAGTATCTGAAGGAATTCTCAGTGAACTAAGTTAGTGTTTGTCCCACTGACATTACTATATGCCTATGATTAAGGAGGCAGTGGGGCTTCCTATGTTTCTCCACTGTTCAGCAGATGGAATACAGCTTAGATGAGTGTTTCTTAGCAGAAGGTTTCAGGTTCAAGTCTTGACAGCTCTGGGTAACAAAATTTGGGAGCAGGTGATGGGAAAGTCCTCTGCTTGAAACCCTAGATTGCAGCTGCTGGTAGGCAGATAATACTGGAGTAGATGGAGAAACAGTCTGGTCATTTATGATGTTTTATGCTTTATAAATACCCAGTTTATCCCAGAACAAGCTGCTAGACTCCAGCCTAATGTGCAAAACAATAAGGATCTGTCAAATAAAATTTAAATATAGTGGATTTTTTAATGAATTAGCCTATATTTAATCCCTGTCTATTCAACAGTACACCTATTCCACTGAGTTTCTGCATCACTCTGCAGTTTAAGAAGTATGAAAATCTGCATTTATTTTCAGATGCCACTTTTACTAATACTTTTTATGTATCTAATTTATGTTTGAGCACCACTTTCCCAAATATAAACTTTTTTTTTTGCAATTTTTAAGGCAAAGGACTGCATCACAAAAGTTGCATGAAAATTCACTGTTTATTTTCATGCATAGTTATCTCTAACATATGTGTTTTGTGCATAGTTTCCTCTAATATGGCACTCTTTTTTTGCTTATATCTTTCTCTAATATTTGCCATTTTTAAGCCAGAGACTGCATTTCCAAATTTAGAGATCTGGGGCATCCAAGCAATAACTGTACTTTGATCCACATATTAGTCAGAGAAGTGCAAATTTAGATCAGTTTGGTAATGCTTGAAAATGTAGCCCAAATGAGATTCTCCAGCATCTCTAAAGGGCTGCCACATATTTGGGTGCGGTAAGAAGTGGCAAGAAGGAAGCTTGGCCCGGAATAAAGTTGCTCAACTCACAATGTCTTTGCCTCTCCCCGCACTCCCCGCTTTAGCCCAGCTTCTTCAAAACAGGAAGAATAGCATTTCTCTGCATTGCAGGGTTATGGTCAGAAAGATTCATTAGTCATTAAGAGAGATTCATTTGCTACCATAAGAACTGAAAATGTAATTTTAACATTGAACCTAGGCTTGCATGTGCACATCTCAGAGCAGTATTTGGCATTCATTCTGTTTTGTACCTTACCTATGTATTTATGAATGCAGCTATTTGTCTTCTTTACTGGCGCCAATTTCATACACATACACCCACAAGGTTGCACCACACTGGCCAATACAAACGCTAACTGTATTGCATCAAGAGAAGCTAATGGGGAAAAAATGAACAAATTATTAGTTCCTGCCTTGAGATCTTCTTTAAGAAAAAAGCTGGAAGACTATTGTAATTTTTTTAAAAAAAATGTCATCACAAATTATTGCCATTATTGATAGTGATAGCAGTAGTAGTCTCACCCAGTTTTACAGTGTACATTTATAATAAACAGCTTCTAATGCTGAACACAAATAGATAACTATATGCCTCCAGTCTTGTGCTACACTCCCAAATGATGGATAACAATTTCAATTCAGCCCTTCTATAACCTAAAGTTAAAAAAAAAGAAAAGAAAAGAATGAGCAAGACCTGTAAAATAACAAATTCTCCAGATTTCTGGAGAGTTATTTCAAGTGCTTAGTTTTTCAAAGTCTAGCTTTAGGTGTCTGTGTATTAAGCTATGGTTGATGAGAATGAGCATGGTGTAGTGATCTGAGTGTTGGACTATGACCAGCGTTTGAATCTCTACTAAGGCCATTTCTGCACTAGACTCTTATAGCGCTATTATTCCACTTGCAACATCCTATGGAATCCTGGGGTTTGCAGTTTCGGGAGGGGCCCACTGGCCCCTCCCGAAACTGCAAACCCCAGGATTCCATAGGATGTTGCAAGTGGAATAATAGTGCTATAAGAGTCTAGTGCAGAAATGGCCTAAGTCATGGAAACCTACTGGGTGACTTTGGGTAAGTCGCATACTCTTTGCCTCAGAGGAGGGCAAAGACAATCCCCCTCTAAACACAACATGCAAAGAAAACCTTGTGATAGTTTCACTTTGGGGTCACCATGAATTGGAAATGACTTGAAGGCACACAACAAGATGTATTTATTTGGCGTTGTCACTGACATGATTCCTTATTGTTAACAGTAACCTGAGAGGCAGATACAACAGTATTCTATATATATATATTCTATATATTTGACCTGTGCAGATTGAAAATTATTGTTTAATTTGCTTTAAGAGAAGCTGTTAGTCACCTTGAGTGTTCTTTTTTCTTAGTAAAAAGATTAGGTAAAAATGCAGTAAAATACATATATAAATTAAGTTTCATTTAGTTAGTTCATTTAGTTAGTTTAGTTACTTAAGGGTGTTATCAAAATTCACAAATTCACAATTGAGCCACAATTCTAAATTCATCATAAATTTAATGAAATAAACTTAAGATCAATAACATTTCCGGCTGCAAGAAAAAGAAACTGACAGGCTGCACATTAAAAGATTTACTCATCTGTCTTCAAAACTTGAGCTCCTTGTAATTTGGGATTGTACCTTTAGGTAACAATCTTTATTCCACATTTCCTTTGCAGCTTGCCAAAGATATACCTATGAAATGTATTTGCTTAAAGCTTGTGGGTGGGGGAGGAATCACAGAATCTGGCAAAACTCATACTATTTGCATCATTGTTTATCAATCTCCAGGGCCTACTGGGTGGGGAGGAGTTCAGACATTGATACACACACCTGTGTTACACCCCTCTCGCCTTTCTGAATCTCAAGGAAAATCCCAGAGAAAGCAGAAGGCACCTCGAAGTCCATAGTCTCTATCAGGGTGATAGAGGGCAGAAACAAAAGAGACTTCTTGGGTGCTGCTGCCTTCCGTTTACTCCGTGTAAAATAACTGGCTTTCTTATCCTGCCCCAATGTTTACTCCACCTGTTTAAAGATACTTTCCTTGCCACCTCGCCTCCCATTGCAGATGCTAATCTAGCAGGTGAAAACTACAATCATTGTTCAGGTGGCTGCAGGTGGGAGGCTGGCAAAGCAATTTTTAAACTATTAAGTCAAGGGAGTGAAAATGTTTGTGTTCCAAGGGGATGTTTTGTCCACCCGTTTAATTCGAGCAAAGGGTATTGTTCTGCACCACTATGTGAACCTGGGTGAACAAAGTAGTGATCATGGCTGAAACATAGCAATACGCTGGAGCATGTAGGTTTTTTGCATGCAAATGCCTATATATTTGTGCATTCAAGAATGGATTCCTCTTTTACTTTTTAGCCTGGCTACATTTTATTTATTTATTTATTTATTTATTCCATTTGTATGTTGCCTTTCTCCCAAAGTGGGACCCAAGGTGGCTTCCAGAAGAGTTAGTTAAAACCAAAACAACAAAATTTTAAAAACAGGCAGAATTCCTATGAAGGGCAATATAAAATCATTAAAAAGCCGTACAAAAGTTAGAAATGAGCTTCAGTTCAATCTTATTCTGTGCTAGTTTACAGCAAAACGGGGCAGTACTGTGTGTTCTGCTAAACTAGTAATCAAATAGCCTGCAGCTAATGTTTGCTTTTTTGGAATGTGATACAGAGGCATTACTTGGATGGATTTTTTTTTTTTTGGTTTAAATAAAAGAGCTTTGGAGAAAACGAGAGAGCTTAATAATAGATTCTTGACCACAAAAAGCGAGCAGCAGCACAGACATGGTAATTGAATATAGTTCTGATGGTCAGAATCTGCCTTAATGCTACAGCTGTATTTGCAGATTTGAGGCTTGATCCTGCCAGCCGCTGGGCAGTCATGATGACAAGTTTTTGCATGTAAATGCCTGTATATTTGTGCATTCAAGAATAGATTCCGCTTTTACTTTTTAGCCTGGCTACATTTTATTACTTACTTACTTACTTACTTACTTATTTATTCATTCATTCATTCATTCAATTAAAACCAGAACAACAAGGTTTTAAAAACAGACAAAATCCCCGTGTAAAACAATATGAAATCATTAAAAAGCCATATAAAAGTTAGAAATGATAAGAGAGAGTGTGCATGCAGTGGGCAAAGATCCTGATTAAGGAGCAAAGACATGAATGGCTTAGAGAAACAAACTGAAGGCTTTATTATAGGAACTCCATTCTGAGAAATGAAAGTTACTCAAGGTGTTAATCTAGTCTAACTTCCTTCTAGGAAAGAACTGAGAAGGACTCTGGGGGGAAGAGAAGAGGTGGAGAAAACATCCCTAAAAGTTTCAGGCCTCTATTACACGACATTGTTATAGTGTCCACTTTAATTGCCTTGGCAACATCCTAATGGAATCTTGGGATTTGCAGTTTAGGGAGGTGCATTTAGAATTCTCAGCCAGAGAGCTTTTGGGTGGCACTAAACTACAAACCCCAGAATTCCACAGGATGTTGTTAACGAAGAATATAGCATTATAATAATATAGTGCAATAAGGACATCAGTTTACATCACAGAGGGGTCTGGATAGGCAGTGCAGGAAGAGAGGATACTGTGGATTGCTCAGTCTACTGTATTATATTGTCCACTCTGAGGCTTCTTGACTCTTCAGTGCTATGTGTTGTTGCACTTCAAACAAAAACAACAAAAAGGGATAAGTAAAACACCCTCATAAAAGCTTTCCTCCTTATGTATTAAAAGCTTGCTTAAACCAAAAGGACTTTGTCTGTCAGCAAAAAGAAAGCACGAAGGGCCAGCCTAGCCTATGATGGAAAGGACTTCCAGAGGGTGGGAGCAGCCACTGAGCATTTTACTTTCATTTTAATGATGCCTTGAGAATATTTTTCCACGTTATTGGTACTTAGAATCATCCTACACTCTAACAGCACCCTCCCCCATTTATATAATATATTTAAATTTTATTTATTCAGTTCCCAGGCCAGTAAAGTGTGTGTATTGTACCTGAGTACTCTTGGATTAGAGCACAAATAATTTTTGGGTTGTGTGGTATTAATGAAGGCTGGCAGTCTGAAAGCAATAAGATAAAGCTGATAGGTTTTTTTTAAAAGTTGTGTGATATAGTAGACTGTCCACAGCAATACCCTATATTGAATTTATGTGTCAAGATAGCAATGCTCTGTTTTTCTGACTCATTTGAACACAATGTCTTTTGCGTGGAAGCTCATCTCTGAATATTTTGAATCCTTAAGATAGATATTTAAAAGGGATCCCTTTTTTATCAGAATATGGAAAATGAAAAGCAGGCTTATCAAACAAACAATGCTTTGATTTTCCCCTCTCATTTTTAATCAAACATCAAGACCAAGATATTGGAGGAAGGACATTTTACCCTATGATGCTTCCCCATTGAAAATCATGCTGAGAAGAACAGAAGACATACCAAGAGCCAGGTGGAGACAGACCAAAAACTTATTGAGTCCAGTGTTCAACACTGAGTGCATTCACATTGCACAATTACAGCACTTTTATTGCACTTAAGTGTCTTGTCTCTTACTTACACAATTCTGTGATTTATAGTTTGGTGAGGTGTTTCATGTCCTCTGACATTTTAAAGATGAAAATGTGGTCCAGGTAGAGAGCGTAATTAATGAGGAAGAACACACAAACTAGGAGAGGCTGCAACAATTTGCTTTTGCCTGAGCCTACTGGGAAGGGCAAGATTCCACTTTGCTTCTCTGTCTGTGCTGCTAAGGTAACTGATTTTTGCATTTTCTACTTTTGCACTTTCCACCCTGTGTGAAACTACTCTTGTATTTTCAGCTCAGTCTGGCAGCAAGATGAGGACAAAGGGGGAAAGTGGGAGGAGGAAAAAGAATAAAGAACAGCTGAAAAAGTGAGACAACTGAGGATTCATCAGGATTGCCAAAGGGGGGCAGCTGGAGTGTATGGTATTTAAAATTCTCTAATCTACTGCTCCTAAACAGCGCTAGAGCTTTTTGGCAGAGAATTCTAAGTACTGTAGAAAAGTAAAATCGCAGTATTCCTTAGGATGGAAGTGTTACTGCTGTCCAGGCCTACCCGGAGATAGCACTTGATATCGTTTTGATATCAAACCATTCAGCTTTCCTTTGCCACCCTGCTCCATGTGTTTGCGAGGCCTCCAGACAAGCACGTAAACAGGTGCAGCCGATAATTGCTGGACATTCCATTCTCCACCTAGGCAGGCCGGACAGAGCCGGTTCGTCGCTTCAGGGACCTCTCCGGCAAACACCCTTTTGCTTATGCGCGATACTAACAAAGGCGCCCGGCCCCGAGCAGGTAGCCTTACGAAGTTGTACTAAGCGCTCCGCGTTTGCATACTGGCTACACTATTGTTAATTCTGACCTTTCCAAAGCTTTGTCCTGCTCCTAAATTGCATTGTTCTCACCAAGTAAGGTATGGCCTGCAGTCACAATTCACCCTATAAAAGCCCCCAATTCTGAGACCTTCCTCGGACCGCTTGGATCACTCCCGAATTCCATCCCACCTTGCTGCTGCTGTGTCTGGCGAGCCATCCCTTCAGTCCCACGTACTGAGACTCCATATCCATGAACTCAATCTTCATACCTCTCCAGGACTGCGAGACAGGTATCGTATCACCCATTTCCCTCCAAAAATCCCTACTTCCAATTCTTTAGTTAGCTGTGTGACTGTGTTGTCTTTGATATTTGTCTGTATTTAATAAAACATCGTTTTTGCTACTTTAAACCATCTGACTGCTTGATTGATCTGACCCCGTAGACACTGGGTTGCAAGATCCTGCTAAGTTACCCTGCCTCTCGCTAGCTTTAGTGAGTGCTCCAGCTAGTTTTCCCCAAAGGTTGTGTTTGTTGTTTGGTTATTTAGGTGTCCCTCCTGAGACCCTCGGAGATCAGGGTAACAGAAGCATGACAGTTAAAGTGGAATAAAAATGCTATAACTGTGTCATGTGGACAGACCTAGTGTTTGCATCAGGAAGTTGCTCTGCCCCTAAATCTGCTAAAGGTTGCAGGAATCAACTTTGGGAGAAATAGATTATCAAACTGGCCAGGGAAGTGATTTTCAGCTGCTATATCACCTTTACAGGAAAGAGTTAATAATTCCACATCATAGTCCTGATCTAGACACATATATGCCATGCAGCTGCTTGTTAAAAGAAAAAATATATAGGAGAAATCAAGGTGCAGGACACAAATATGCATAGCATCATAAACCCAGCAAATGCAGAATAAATTGGATGAAGAGAGATCTGGTTTTGTGCCTTGCTGAGCCACAGCAAGACGTCTTGTGCACCTTCACCTGCCCAAATATTTACCTATGATTTTTCTCTTGCTGAGCTCTTGGTACTAACAGGCTGCTCCTTATTGTATGTGGCTAATGGCCCATTGGGCCTGTTGCCTCTTCCTTCCCACAGCTGCTGATAATCAGGATTGCTTACATGATGCCTTCCTTATTTTCTTAAGAGTATCCAGCAAGTTACAGAAACATAAACAAAACTTTAAGGTACAGAACCACTGAAGATTATTTTACTCTCTGGATTGTTAGCATCTTGGTTTTTCTTTTTAAATCTTGATGCTTCAAACACTTCAGACAATATTGTAATTGTGTATAGAAGAATCTTCTCTGCAGCATGCTTTTCAATATACAATCCTGTACCTAGTCCCATGTAATATCCAGTAGTAAACCTGACCATAATTGTAAAGTATGATTATAGATTATGCCAGTAAAGGCCAATGCCATTTAGGGTGCATTAATATAAGGATTAGATTCAAGGCAGAGGAATTAATTGTGCCTTTTTGATCATGCTGGGAAGGTTTCGTGTGGTGCTCTGTGTGTAGCTCTAAGCATTTTTCTTCAAAAAAGATGCTCACAAATTAAAAAAAGATTTAAAAGATTGCTGTAATCCTGTAAGAAGTCCCTTGAAACTATTTAAGGGAAGAAGTGTGAGTAGGCAAGGACTGTATCCCCATCTTGGAAAGGAGTAGGTGCATGACCTCTGGCTGCTCTGGGGGAAAAATATGTGTGGTGCCTTCTGTTCCATGTACAGAACCAAACAGAACTGACAGTTGAATCCAGAGCTTGGAAAAGTTACGGTACCTTTTTGGACTACACCAGAATTCCCTACCCAACATGGCCAGTGGCCAGACTCTGTTTGAATCTTGATTCAGCACTGATGGTTGGGCAGCATCTGCCATGTGCCAGAACCCTCCATGCCTGATCAGAAGTGCATGTAACTTATACGGATTCTCCTGATCCTCTTGGCAAAAGCTATAGTCAGAACTGACACTGAGAAGAGCTAAAAAGAAACGACCTCTTTATTTTGAAGAAAAGAAGACTGATCAAGAACATACTGATTGTTTAAAATGATGTTATATTATTTTCTTGTCATTTCTGCTAAATATAGTTCAAGGAACAGTTGGGTTAAAGAAGACATTTCCTAATCTCAGCATAATTTGCACAGACAACAGATTTCCTACATTACTTACAGAATCTCTTTATAGGTTTTCAAGAGTCTATGTTGGACAGGTATCTATCTACTATGCCTTACATATGAGGCTATCTTTCCGCTGATTAATTGGATGAGTCTAGACTAGCAGTGAAGAGTATTGGCTTTTAGAGTGTCAACATCTGGAGCCCCCCCCCAACACATCCACACACACAATGGTCTAAATTTTAAATTCCTTCCTGATTTGGAATTTGGGGTTGTGTGTTTGTTCTTTTTTTTTCTTTTTCTTTTTTTGTGAGTCTGCTTTATTACATTACATCACTACATTTTTGGCTCAATGGAAGAAGATATGGTACTGGTAATGGTACAGCTATACATGTATGTATCTACTAATTTTATAATGCACATTGCAGTTCTGGAGACAAATCCAAATAAAATGTTATTTTCCGAGCGGCCAAGCCACTACTAGGCAGCCCACCTCTCATCCCATTTTTAAACCCAGAAGAAAATATTATACTGAAGAAAACCATGTGCAGTGGACAACAATACAGAGAC
Source organism: Ctenosaura bakeri (assembly GCA_948474755.1). Taxonomy (NCBI): domain Eukaryota; kingdom Metazoa; phylum Chordata; class Lepidosauria; order Squamata; family Iguanidae; genus Ctenosaura; species Ctenosaura bakeri. The sequence goes on along the minus strand of CAOLHI010002550.1, from coordinate 79,895 downwards.
ACTAATTTACCCAGTCCGTTGGCTCAGGTTGTTTGTGTGTTATTTTTTTTAAATGACCCATGACTAGAGTGAAATCTTATATCCTGTATTTTATTAGATTAACCTTTCAGAAACTGCTTTTAATTAGAACACTGGGAAACCTCTTTTCACTTTCTGCCAGTGAAGGCAGTTTTTGTTTTTTTAAAAAGAAAATTAAAAATCACACAAAAGGGGAAAAAACAAAAAGAGAGAAATGTGCAATTCTGCATTTTCAGTCACTCTGCAAGAAATCTTATCAATAATAGAATATGTTTAATATATCACTAGGGGCTTTGTTTTGCATATGTTTATTTCTCTGCTAGACCACAGGGGCAGCTGTGGGTGGCTGCAGGGACTAATGCTTGTAAGTGGAAGCTGAGTGAGACAGGTGTCCTGTAAATAGGCTGTCTCTCACACTTTCTGTCTCTTTCTGTCTCACACTTTCTGTCTCTGAGGAGTGTAAAGGATGAGCTGGATGAGCTGGAAAAAGAATGAAGAGAGAGGCAGGCAGTTTTTGCAGCCTGAGGCTGTATGTGGCCTGTATGGGTGGGCAGCAAGGAATTTCATGAACATGCATACAAACACTGTTTCATATCATCAGCAGAGGCTTTAAACTGGACCTCATACCAGCAGTACTGAGCAGTACTCACTGGAATGTGGTTGAAGTTATTGCCTGTGATTCTGCTGGGAAGGAAGGTGTGTAGCAGAGATGATTCTCCTGGGAAAGTGGCCACACAGGTTGAGTGATCCTCCTGTGCTCCTTTCTTCAAACGAAGCAGGCTCCTGCCAACTCACAGAACTCCTCTTTGGCAGGCTGGTGGGAACCTTGTGCTGGAGGGAAACAGCAACAGTGGCAAGGTAGCTTTTCCTTTGACCTGTGGGGCACAATGGCAGCAACCACAGAAGCGAGGGACATTATTTATGTATTATTTATAGTTCATGTTTTGTCAGCCATAGGCCCCAGGGGACTTTACAATATGTTAGAACAAAGTGCAGATAAATCCTATTAATACAAAAGTTTAAAAACATTTGAACAAACTTTTTTCTTAAAAGGACAAAGTTAAAATAGTCTGAAACACATCTAAGGCATAGTAAAAAGGATACTGGCACAGCACATCCCATTAAAAGACCTTTTGGCCACATGAGTTAAGAGCCAAAGGCCTCCTTAAAAAGGTCTTTGCCAACCCAACCTCCTGTGGGAGGAATTTCCACAGCCTAAGCCACATGGTTCCAAGGGACCACATACAGCTGAATGGTTTTCCACCCATGGACTGAGACACGTTCCACAACATGGAGTGTATTGCTTCAAAAGACCACAGGTGGTTATTGGATTTCCCACCCTGGAACTGAGACTTATAGCAGAAACCAGTTGTAGGTGATTCCTCTCATGTCCTTGGACTGGTGAAGCAATTCTGGTCTTTGGTCAGACCTGAAATGAGCTATCCAAGGTGCTGAACCTGTTTGAGGGTAGAGCTCAACACCTCCATCAGATCACTAAAGATAAGACCAAAGCCTGGAGCAGATTCACCACCTGTTGGCATGGGAGCCACCACTCATCACTGTTAGGAGCTGAATGCAATAGTTTCTAAAAGGACAGGGGGGGCTACCACTCTGCTAATCTATTAGGCTTTAGACTGTAAGTGACTTCTGTGTGTTTAGCAGGATAAATTTGTCTGTGTGTGGGTTGGGAGAGTCATTGCTAAGATTCAAAGGATGATATGGTGGTGCATGACAGAGATGTTGAATGGTGGGAAGGTTAGTCAGGTATCTATGCTCAATCTCATTTTCCACTCTCTGTACCAGCTTTGATAACTTGGATGGCTTAACTTCCAGCCAAATTATTGGCTCTCACATTAATTTTTTGCTTGAATGGGGCAAAATGACCTTTAGTCTATAATGCATGGGCAACTTCAGTGAGTTCAGATGCCAGTTTTCTGCCGCTGGGATCCTTGGGGGTCACACACTGCAAGACCAAAAATACAAACAAACAGACCCACCACAGAATCAGAATTGTCCTCTAGAGCAGTGCTTCCCAAATTTTTTTTCACTTGCATACCCCTTGGCAGCCTATTTCCATAAACTGTATCCCCTCCACTGCTACTAAGAACTTTCTTTGAGGTGGAAAAAAGCCCCATCAAAAAGCTTCTGTGAGGACTGAGAATGTGTCCCCACAGCCATGGAAGGAAAGGCAGAGTGTCAGGCCAGTCACTGACAGGCGCAGCATGGCTATGGGGACCATCAGACTGAGGCCATTATCCACACCATACTGTTAAAGTGCCATTATTCCACTTTCAACATCCTATGGAATCCTGGGGTTTGTAGTTTAGGGAGGGGCCTTTAGAATTCTCAGCCAGAGAGCTCTTTCTCCTCAGTAAACTATAAACTCCAGAATTCCACCAGAGGTTGAAAGTGGAATAATAGCACTATAACAGTGTAGTGCGGAAATGGCCTGAATGCCCACCAGTGGGTTGGCTGCTGGTTTCTTTGTGCTTTTGGGGAGATAAATCTGCTATTAATTTTCAACTGAACTTTAAAGGAAGTATCCAAGGCACTAAACTTATTTGGGAGTTAGGGTTTTATTTTCTTGAATAGCCCATTTAGAGTTCAGACTAAGTCCAGAAGAGATTTGCTACACATTGATATGGAAACCACCTGTCACCACTGATTATTATAGATGTATTTATGTATGTGTGTATACATGTCAATGTTCTGTCTAAGCATCATGCACATATATGTATATAGTATATGTATATGTACAGAGTGAGAGAGAGAGATTCTATGCCAGAATTTTTACCCCATCCATCCATGTGTGTGTGTGTGTGTGTGTGTGAAGAACATGTTATTAAACTGATATTGTATGCTACCTGTGTTACTGCAGGACTGAACATATAGGAAGAAAACCCTGGCATGGAATATCTCTGCTTCAGTACTGATTATCTCACAGAAAGCAGTGGAGTTGTGCAGACATATTTGTTGGATGGTGGCAGAGACACAGGGGAAATACCCTCTCCTGTCCTATTAGATGTGGCTGAGATATGGTGCTACACTGGCATTGAAATGGGACTTGTGATATGCTATAACTGTACAGAAAAATACTCTGAACAGCTATCTTTTGGGTGACAAAAATCTACAAGCCTGAAACAAAGAATATACAAGTAGCATTAGCTCACTGTGGCTACAAATGAGTCCTTCCTACCTTGGGATAATTGAATCATAAAATAGTTGAACATTATCTACCCATTCGTCAGTGATATGTTTTGAGCATGCAGCCATATACATTATTCCTAAGAAAATTAGGTTGACTTTTCACTGAAGGAAATGTCATTTATAAAGGCGGGAGTGGGGGGAGAGAGAGAGATTGTGTGAGAGAACTTGCTTTGTAAAGAACTTTTTCAGCAATGGTAGGAAAATGTCACTACATCCTCTGAATAGCCGGTATTCTGTACATTCCCACTTCTGTGCCAAATAATGGACAGAGATAAGAGAACAGTGAGCAAATGCTTTTCCTTGTTCCCTTTAACTTCTCACAGCTGTGCTGAGGCTGGGTCTTCACTACCAATAAATGAAAAGAAATGGGAACATTAACTTGGTAGAATCTTTGCAGAAACTTGTGGTAATGGTGAAGTTGGGAGAGCATGAACAATGAGCAGCATTTAGGGAAAGGTTGGCACTTCGATTAATGTCAGCTCTTGCTGTGGGGCTGCTCTGGGGCTGAGACGTGCTTGCAGTGTAGACGAGAGGAACCTCCTGAGGAGTGTTGATAGTCACAAGGCTTCCTTCTGTGCAACAACAAATTGTTGTGGCCTTGATGAAAAATAATTATCACTACTATTCTTTACAGAACTTCATGCTCCTCTCGAAAGCTTTGCAAAGGCTGCTGCTCCTTTTCTTGGGATTTCTGCCAAGCAGGCGTCTGTCTTCTCACCAGCAGGGCCTGACTGGATCTTTGGTAGTTTGGGCCAGGCAGGATATGGTATCTGTGGGACCTCCAATGGCTTTGCTATGCTGGAAAACAACAGGTAGTGATGGCCTTATCATGTTCATATAGATACCAATGAGTGTTGCTATGGGCACTGGTGCAGATGCCAAAAAAAAAAAAAAGGAGAGAGAGAAAAACCAACAAAAAACAGGCTAAGTCACTGCTTGATTTTCTATTCAGACCACTCTTGAGTGCTGAATCTGTGGCCATCTGCCCATGTTTGTAATAGGAGGTCAGTATGCACTGACATTCAGTAAATTAGCATTATGCGCCTCAGATTTGTGCTTTATGAGTTTCTACTTTATTTCAGAAATATCAGTCTTGGATGGAATCATGATTAAAAATCCACGCAGACAAATCTGTGTCCAGAGGCAAGCAGATGGTAGCATTATCCACCTCTCTATCTGTCTGTCTCAGAGCTCAGGCAAGTTACTTTTTTTTTACTACAGTTTCCATAATCCCCTAGCCATCATGTTGGGTAAGGGATTCTGGCATTTTGTAGTCCAAAGGAAGCACTGTCTGCCTACCCATCATCATCATCACAATCATCATCATAATCACCATCATATTTTATAATATTAATTTTATTTACATGAATAGCTTGCCTGCCATATGTGCTTCATACATTGCTGCATGGAAATGTGCAATTGCAGAAAAAATTCCACTGTTGAAAGTGGATAAATGTTCAGAAATGTCACAGGTAATAGAAGATCTCCCTGGGTTTGTATAATGATGTGCAATCTGGAGAAAAGATAGCTAGTTCCTTCCTCTGAAATATAGCCTACAGCACCTGGTATTTGTTGACAGTCTCCCATCCAAGTACTAACCAGAGCTGACCCTGGTTAGCTTCCAAAATGAAATGGGATCTGATGCTTTTAGGGGACGTAGGCCCAAGTCCTGCTGCATCTAGACTTCAGGTGAATGTGTAGAATGGACTAATTTATGGATCTTAACTGACCATGGATTACAATCCTTTAATATTATGCACAGTAAGGCAGTGAATTCAGTGGAACTTGCTCAGAAGTAAACATATATAAGCCTGTCACATCATTGGATTTGGTAAGACAATGTGCACTCCACATTTTCTGGACTGCACCTTTTGTATCTCTTCCATAAAGACCTTCCCAGGTGCACTTGACAAATGCTCTTGACTTTCTCCCTGATTGCTCATGCTTGAGTAGTGGTGTTGTGAATAGATAGGTGGTGATTATTGGCTTGCTGCCCCCTCCCCAAGGTAGTTTACATAAGATAGAGTCACCACGCAGTATGAATGGGTACTTGCTGAGTGCCATGATTCCACTATCTGTGTGTATATGTGTGATGCTTCCATTATTTGAGAACCAAATCCAGTTTACTTGGTTGAACCAGATGTTTGTATTTTCCAGAAATGTAATGTCCCAGAAGTTGTAATCCTAGTGCATTGTGAGTAAATAAACATGTACAGACGTTGGCAACTTTTTAGAAGAGAATTGGAGACTTCTAGGAACCCAGTTCTTCTCTATGAGAAATTACATGTTTCCTGTGTTCCTCATTTTAGCACTAAAAGCCCATTCCCTGCAACTGGAAGGGAGGGGTTCAGTTCTGATGGGGGACGCAGTCCATAGTGGGACCAGCGACAGGTCAAAATTGGTCCTCAAATCTGCCATTACCTACCTCAGAAATAAAATAATCTATTTGGTTTTCTTTGTTTATTTATTGTAATGTGATATCCTCCTTCAGCCTTGCTAGACACTGGAACAACATTTGATACAAACTTTTCGTGCATAATTCTGTGATTCAGTTTCATGTATCAGCTTAAATTCTGCACTTGATTTCAAAAAAATGAACACAAAAATGCTAACTATATAGCAATGAAGTCTCTTCTCTTAAAATACAGTCTTGTTCTTCCTTCATTTAGAATAAGACATTCATGAGACAGGTTTTATTTTTCTTACCAAAAAGAAAGAAAGAAAATATATAGACTATGGTGCATGTATCTTCACCCGTCCCAGGTTAATTAGTAAACTGCAGTCCAAAATGTACCCAATCCAGATTATGAATCAAAAAGTGATTATGTTTCTTTCTCTTAAAAGATGATGTGGATTTCTTCAGGAAGTTTAGGTTCAGCCATTGCCTAATAATGGTGTAAATCTTTTATTTTTAGTTCTTGCATACAAGAACGAGTAATTCCAAGTGTTTAGCCCTGCTAGGTAAGATTATGAGTTTTCTACCGGCTTCCCATGATTTTTGCATATCGAGACTTTGTGAAAATTTCACAAGTGAATTGTTTCAGAAAGTTTCCAGAAATATTTAACACTTTTTAACTTTTAAAAGCTTAATGTTTTACAAACCCCAGTGAAGATCACAATTATAAATGAAATTTTCACAAAAGCCCCCCAATGTGACAAATCTCTTGGCACTTGACTATTTCCCCCCCAAAGGAAGGCTTCAATGTGTCATACATTCTTTCTGACTGAGGATGAAAAAAATTGCTGCTCACAATGTGGATAAAATTCAGAGCATATTCAAGCTAAGTATTATTTTATTAATTGATATTTCATGTCTGATAATAGTTCTATTTTACTCCTTTTTGATCAGCATTTGTCATAAAGTTCACACTCTTACTATTTCTCAAGTTATTCCTGTGGAAAATGACTCACAGTTTCATTCTACTGCATCAATATCTGACTTCTCAAGATGTTGGACAAAGAAAGAACCTGATGATTCTTCTTAGTCTATGACTGAGGAATATGCCTGCTACATGCTCATGATCATACTTATGAGATGGCACTGATTCATGTCAACCATTACTGTCAGTGGATGTGGGACCTGGATTTACAGTTGGAATGCCTGGGATCATCCTCCACCATAAAGCAGCTTTGGGTGTTACACTGAATTGTTGAAGGAAAGAAGTATGAGAAGCAGAAGCTCTGTTCCTATGCTTTTCCACATGTAGAATCAATTGCATGGAGGGAAGGCTGGGACCCTAGTCATCCACCTAGCCCCGACCTCACACTTGCTGATCTTTTCCTGTCATCTGTATAAGTCTGGAAAAGGGGAGATGCATGTGTTTAGGTTGTCTGTGCTTGGGAGATCAGTACTACTCTCCCCTCCATATGTTGGGCTTGTACATGGAAGAATCCACAAAAAGAATCTGCGTATTACCTAATCATCTTCATGATATGATATCTGAAGGTGGACTTCATGCACCTTTCCCAAGATCAACTAACTGAACACTTGTAAGAACTGTCAAATTCCCAGAGCATCAGCCAGAGAAGGCAAACTCCTACAGACTAGAGTTTGAAACAGATAATTTTTGGACTACAGCTTAGCACAGCTTAGTTCAAACTAACATTTCCAGGGCTTGCTGTAAACTCAGTACATGTTAAGACCATGAACAGTTGGCTTCTTCATTGATGACTCCAAGGCAAGACATTATGAAGAACACCCCACAGTTGGATTCTTCTGAATGTAGGAGAGGATCTTCTCAGTGGCTACTCGCAGGCTCTGGAACTCCCTTCCCAGAGAGGCTTGACTGGCACCCTTTTTACTGCCTTTCCACAGGCAGGTAAAACCCTTTTCATTTTGTCAGGCCTTTGAAATTGATTTTTCAGGGAAAACATGCCTAGTGTAATGTGCTGTCCTTTTATTTATCATTGCTTTAAGTCGCTTTAACCGGTTTCAAATTTTATGATAGTTTAATTCCTTTTTAACTTTTGTATGCTGCTAGTTTTTAATTGTGTTTAACTGCTATAAGCTGCTTTGAGTCCCAAACTAGGAAAAGTGGGATGATAATGGTGAGGATGATGATGATAAAAAAAAATCAGAAAGCAAGTCAAGTGCAGTCCCTCTGACATGTTTGTGAGTCCATCTTATTTCTGCCTGCCTGGAAGCAAAGCCAAAATAGTTTTTAGGTGCCTGGTAGACAAAAATAAATGAGTAGAGGGCTGTGTTTCACTTGACAGGTTACAAATTGTGATGATCTGTTGGACTAAGGTGGTAACTGGTGCATTTCCACTACTTTGCCTTGTCATACCTTGCCTTTCCCTTTAGCTGATCATACTGAGCAGCCTAGCAATGTGGCCTTATAGTCACGGGACTGTCTTTTGCTATCAGCTTTCAGCAAGGCCTTCAGTTTTATTTCGAAGGAGAGTTCTATGAAGGATAAATTAGAATATGGTATGACTTGAGGTGTCTTGGATTGCAGTGAGAAATGGGAGTGTCACCTGTTATTTGCTTGTTTGTCACACATTGTGGCACATGCATAGGCTCTGGCAGACTGAATGAAGGGAAACCTAACAACCTCAGTATGGCTCATTGCTTATCAGGAGCAAGCACTGGCAGCCATATTGTAGGTCAGCTGAAGCAAAACAAAGCAGCAACAAAGAGAGCCCTTTTGTGATGGATGAAAAGGGTTTGGAAATGTCTGAGCCAGGGAGTCACTGCTGCCGCCAGTGGCTTGTTGACTGAAAATAAAAATGAAAATCTTTTTCTTGCCTGTAGGCTGGATGTTTGGTGCTGGATTATTCCAGCCTCTTCCCCCACCCAACACACACATTTTAAGGACTTTTTAAACATCTTGTATAAAGTTTAGGCACAGTCTGTGCAAAAAGTGACCCTTTCTTGGGAGAAATGAATCAAGTTTATAATACTGGAGCCTTGCAGCTTGTAAACGGAGATAAGGTTCTGTCAGTGCTTTCATTACTCAGGCACAAATTTCCTTTACAATCTACACTGCAGCTTTACTATTCCCGGCATAGTATTCCTACTCTCTTTTGTGTATGGTTGCATTTATTTTGCCTGTTACAGTCCCAATTATGAGAGACAATGGGACAAACCAGAAATAATTTCTCCACTAAAACCCCAATTATAATGCATTAAGTAGCTTGGACCTTGTATTTCTAAGCAAACTTACTTGGAAGTAAGTGGCACTGAAATGCATAAAACTAACTGCTAAGTAAACATGGTGAGAGATGTTGTAAGACACCACTTCCTTCCTTATATTCCATTGTAACTTCAACTAGCTTGAAAGCAGCATTCTGAAGAATCCCGCTTACATACTAAGAAGGAGTAGAGGGCTGGTCCACAGCCAATCTAAGACATTTTTATTAGCTAAGGTAAAGCAGCAAATGGAGTTCCCACTGAACAAAACCAAGGTGCATGGTAACCAAAGCTAGTCGATTTATTTTGGCACCTGAGGCAGGAAACTCCGTAAGTACTTCTATCTCTGCCAGTAAAATGACAAATTAGCTAACTAATGACTTCCTGCCTTTTTGTGAAACTCAGTATCTGCTGCCCAAAACAACTACCTCATTCTGCCTAATGGTAGGGCCAGCCCTGGGTCAGTCCTCATCTGGTGCCTGACAATGGCAGTACATGAAGTTAACTAACATTACCACATCAGAAGGAGTCTTTAAAATTAAAGCAGGTGCCTGAAGCAGGTGTGTGTGTGTGTATTTTAAAACATGGAAGACATTTCAGAACCTGAGATGATGTTGTGAAATGAACTTTTTATGAACAGTGCACATAGGGCGGCCTTTTCAGTAAAGCACATTATTTAACCCTTCTTTTTTCAGTTTGAGGGTTTCCGACTATGCTCATAAACATTTTTGAAGGCCTGAAAAGCTGTGTAGTCTCTAGTACTGCATAGACCTACAATTGCAATGCTGTTTGAGGATGAATTGTGCCCTGAAGGGCCCCAAACCAAATTCTATGCCTATTGCAGCAGATCATATGCAACTTAATGGAATAGTTCTGCCAAAAGACAGTTTGAATTCAGCAAGTCCCTGTTTAATAAGCTCCTAATTATCTCATACTGCATTTCTCTGCAAACATATTTGCTATACAAAACAGATACTTCTATATTCTCCATGTGCAAATCTTTCTTTGTTCCTGCAGTGCTGGCCCAAGAAGATACTTTGTGACCTCATACAGAGACCAAATCTTATCCCCACTTGCACCTCTAGGGCAAACTGTTTATGCATCATTCTTGGAGTTGCTTGGTCAGCAGCATCACTTTCCCATAGATTTCAGGGTCAAAACGTTAAGATTGGGAATCATGATGCTGGTATTCTAATTCCTGCTTTGCTCCAAATGGCATAAGGGGCCCAAATGCTGCATCTACTAGCTCTGTTACTTAGAACCTTCCCCTCATTCAGGTTTTTTTCAAAGGCAGGACAGGTATGCAAATACTTTCAAACTGAGCCAGTGAGCCATGGTGACAGCTAAGAACAGGCGAACCTAGGTGTCTGGGCTTTAAAACTGCCACACAAACTAAAATCAAACTTTCCCCCCTCCCTTTGCACTTCTTATCCTACCTAGAAAAGAAAAGCAATTCTTGCAGACTTCAGCCAGTGCCGTGAAACCTGGTAACCTAATTGAGAACCCAGTCATTGGCATCTCCTCCATGGTGACTCCTGAAGTAGGTAGCTTCATCCACTTTCTTGAAAGCCCACCCTTTCTTGTTAGGAATGACTCAGGGACAGATGAAGTGCAGGATCATCTAATTTTGGTGCTGGTGTTCTATTTTGTGTTGTGGGTACATGGCCACACAGCATCTCCAAAGCATAGACCTGAAGTGGTGTTCTTACCCAGTGTGAAATTCTTACTCAGGTATTGAGTGTACAATGAGAGCAATATTCTGTAATCGGCTTGTAAATGTTCTCTCTCTCTCTCCTCTCTCTCCTTCCATCTCTCTCCACTTTCCCTCTTTCCTTTCCCATCCCCGTTCTAGGAGCCTATTAAATTAATGAGACAGAAGTCAGTGTGCTGCAGCAGTCAACATGTTATTGGTGGTATAGCTCTGGTGCCGTTACAATGTGCCTGTTTATTCTCCTGGGACATTTAATTTCCGCTTCTCAAATGAGCTACAAAGCTGTGAAGCCTGGCAGTGTTCTTTCTAGACACTCTGTGATGCAGATAATGAGGGTACTGATAGGTGCCTAGGAGACTGTGATGGCTCTAAGCACAGCTATGGTCTGATAATGCTTTATGCCAGTAGTGTCACAGCGGAACCACTATCATCCCTCAAGGAATGGTTCATCTTTATGTGTAATGCAGCAGCTGTCACCTAAATGGCTAATGGGGAAGCAAAGTAGAACCTTGCTGCTAGTAATCTTTGTCACTTAATAATTTTTAAGAGGATCAAACTTCAGGAGTGTCTGCAGCTCCCAATAAAAGTCCCCCTTGCCCCTCTCCCTCCCCCATCCCACACTTTTGCTATTATTATTTTGTTTGCAGTGGATTAAATATAAATTGAGAAATCTGTGAAATGACTCTGTGTAGATCTAATTTAGTATAATTTGAATAGCCAAGTAATTAAAATGTATTATAGGTTGAAGATGCTGAGATGGTGGAGTGCCTGCATTTAAGAGGAAGATTTATTGGGCTCACAGCAACCACTGTGAACTTTCTACAACCACATTAGCTAACATCTGTCGAGATGCAGGGGCGTGAGATGTATGCGTGCATGCATGCACGCACCAAGTGGGTGTCTGTACAGGTTCTGAGCAGCGAAACCAAGGAGAGGGAGTGAGGTTTTGCAAATAAGGTGGCACAACAATTTGCCACATGTGCCTATGCGTGCATAGAACTGAATTATAGCTTTACCCACGGCCTGTTTGTGTAGCTAAAAAACAAATCCGTGGCATATAATACATATACCGCTTCTGTACACTCATCCATTTTAATTAATGTTGGGCTCCAGCAGTGCCACAACTGCCATTTCATTTGGTTTCAGGGGCTAGGTAATAACAATAAGAACAATAATGGGACAATTGACACACACAATGTCACTGTTGACATTGTACTGTGAGCAGTTCATGCCAGATATCTGTTTTGCTATTTGTTTTTCACTTTAGTGCACAAGACGATAGGAGTTGTTCTGGTGGGAAGGAACATTGACTCTGGACAGGAGCCAGCTTCATTTTAGACATACCTTCAGATAGGCTTGGGAAGTTACATATTTTGTGCTTGGAAGGATTCTGAAGATAGCAATGCTGAAATTGTCTTTGAACTGCATAGGAGAAGGGACGACAGAGCAAGTCAGTCTAAAACTCATTCCTATTAAACTCGTTAACATTTGTTATCACTGTGTTATCTCCCCCTCCCCCAAAAAAGTGTATTTGCCAAGTTCTGACTAACAAGGGGATACTACACGTGGCTGCTAGCTGTAGCCAGGCTACCAACTATATGTTCAAGATCATGCCATATACTTACAGGTACAAAACTTGTTAAATCATATTTTATTTCCATAGGGAATATTTATAAAGTGGTGGAGGAAACATCTTTAACCCGAGACTAACTTGCTCAGAGATTTAATTGGGGCGGGAAGATTTAGAAAGCATAGATGTGTTGCACCTTCCCACTGGTGCTACTATCAGCAGCCTAACACAGACCATTTCTGCACTACACTCTTATAGCGCGATTATTCCACTTTCAACATCCTATGGAATCCTGGGGTTTGCAGTTTCAGGAGGGGCCAGTCGGCCCTCCCGAAACTGCAAGCCCCAGGATTCCATAGGATGTTGAAAGTGGAATAATTGCGCTATAAGAGTGTAGTGCTGAAATGGCCACAGTAAAATGCAATCAGCCAATGGGTAATACTCATGAAGAAAAAAGAAAACTAGAAATGCATGGCCAGCAGGTTTTCTGTACTAGAATTTCTCTAGCCAGAAGATTTTCTGTACAACAGTGCTTCGGCAGGAACAGTCTGCTTGAGTTAAGAACTTACTAATTAAGAAGACTTGCTATCAGTATCAAAATAGCAAGTCTTTTTACAGTCTATGGCCATTCTGTTACCAGTTTTAATTCCACTGATACTGGTCAAGGGAGGGAAAGAAGGCAAACTATGGACAACTCTAAGTCAAGTAGAGCACTGGGTTTTAACCCCCAAATCCTGCCCCAATGAGCAGGATGTAATCTCTAATACAGGACAGCAGTTCTCAGTTCTTCTCCCACTTGAAAACTTTTTACCTGTCACAGTGAACTGCTACACACACACACACACACACACACACACACACATATATACACGCTACAAAGCCAAGCCAGCACAGCACATACATGACTCATATTTTAATAATGTTTTTCCCTCAGTTGCATCGATCATCAAAACAATTGCTCTAATATGAGCCTCATGGGCCCTGACAAGAACCTATAGATAAACAGAAAGGGGGAAATTGGTAGGCTTTAGCATTACGATGTTGTGAAAATTATACACCATAGTCTTTTTAGCCTGCGTTTAAAAGTCTGTCCCTTGATCTCCAGAGTCAGGAAAAAATAAATAAATCAAGTGCAAGAACAAGGAGAGGTTTTCCTAATTGTTCTGCAACCTTTCTACAGGCCACCTCGATGAAACTCACATAGACCATCATTTGAGAAGTTTTCGTGTTAAGATACTAGAAATATAAATCAAAGGGCATTTATAGATATAATGAGAAGTCTGGCATTGTACAATTTTCAAATCTGGATGTCCTGTTTTTGACAGCCATTTCCCTGTTAATATGTATAGGAAGCCTCTACCTTTTGATGATCCATTATCTATGAACTCACTATTTTGACACTTCCAAATTAAGCATAAGTTCCACTAATTTGATGGGAGCACCATTCTTTCATCAGTTCTTCTTGGAGGCTCACATGGAACCACTGGCATGTATGTGCTGCTTGCAAAGCAAGCTGAAGAGTGGGATAAAGGCATTAAACTGGCTGAGAAACTTTGCAATCAGTGCACATTTGGTCAGTCCCAAATGAACCTCTGTAAGTCCTTCATACTCCCTACAGAACAGTAGATGGGTTCTGATTTTCAACCAATTCCATTTTCTGACATTTACCTGTCAGATAAGTGAGGGAATCCTGTACAGAGAAAACCAAAGTAAAGCTTATTGATCCTAGTGTGTTTTAGTTGTAAGTAGGTGTTATCCTGAGAGGTGGGGAACTTTGTGTCTACCCGCAATGCCAGCATGTCCTTAGAATTTTGGGGAATCATAACTCTAAGGAGATCTGCGAGAGGAGGATAATGGCAAGATCTTTTTACCTATATATACCAGTATTAACTGTAGAGAGGACTCCAGCTTAAAGTTAACAAAGTGTTTTATTTGGATTTACAAACACAGGAAATCAGACACTCTCAAGAACCATACAAAACTATTGGAAAGTGAGGCAGGAAAGGTTGGATAGAGAGATTAGAGGTGAAGAGGGAAATTGTTACCAGTCCTGAAGAAGAAGGTCGAAGCAGAGGGGTTCAGACAGTGCCTGAGGGTAGCACAGAGGAACGGAAGTCTGGGGCAGCATATGCAGTGTTATATGCCCAATGTACTACAGTTTGCTGGGGCCAAAGCTAGGGTTTATATACCATATTTCCTACTTTGAAGGGGGAGTGTAGACAAAGCTGTAATGGCTTTCTCACAGAACTGACAAAGGAGTTTGGAATGGGCTGGTTGCCTTAACTCTAGGTGATAAAACATTGATGGGAGTCATGACAGTCTCTGAATATTTGGTTGGCAGGGGGTGTAGGGAAAATTTCCATACAGCGAGATTAAAGGATGGTCTGATTGCTTCACCTGGGCAGTTTTGCTTTCCATTGTTCTCAGATGTGCACAGAGCCTGAGGTGTCAAAAGTATTAGCATAAACCCATTATCATCTGGATTTGCTACTGAATCCTCTCTGAACTTATGACCTGACCATGTCTAAGGTCAGCAGGACCTAGCAGGCAGCACGCTTTCAAACATGATTTCCAATCATAAATATGTTCAGTTATGAAAATAGCACATCTCGCAGAATGGGGGTGTAGGGTATGGTAACATAGGCATATGTAGGATAGCACAGGAAGTATAAGGGACTTTATAGTATGGGCTGGTGTAAAATTTAAAAATACAAGACACATGTGCTCCTCACTTTGTTTTCTCTAATATGAAGGGCCTCTCTGGCAGTGTGCTCAATAAGGCCTATCAAAATATTACTAGGCATAATCCTCCAAGAGAAAGAACCCTGTAGGAATCTGGATGGTGTTTATCATACCTCTGAAATGTCACAGCTACTTGGCAAACAGTTTCAAAACTTTGCACTCAACATACAACTTGATAGTGTACTCACTGCCTTGTGTTTTTATATTTACAGGATTGTCTCAGCAATCATAAAGAGGACTATTTTTGCAAAGTAAGACTGGCCTACCTTGGGGTTGGTCAGTCACCTCTTCTTCACACTTTTATCAGAGTTTACCCATCTGCCTCTCCCTAAACATTATCCCATACTCTCCAGCATTTCACAGATGAAAAGGAAGAAACATATCACCAAGCAACACAGAGGATGGTCAACGTGGCAAAAGTTAATGATGAGGACGAACACACAAGCTAGGAGAGGCTGCAGCAGAAATTTGCTTTTGCCTGAGCCTTCTGGGAAGGACACGATTCTGTCCCCTCCCCTCCCACTGAGTTAATTGAGTACAAACTACTTTTGTCGTTTGAATTCAATGTGCAGTAGCTGAAGTAATCTCAGGACAAAAGGAGAAAATGAGAGGAGCAAAGAGAAACTGGGACATATTAAAAGCAGATGAAAAAATGAAATGACAAAGGATTAATCAGAACTCTCTCTGGCAGTTCAGGACAGTTAAAGGGTATGTTATCCTGCCAGCAAATTCAGAGGCTCATTTTTAGATCCTGGAGGTAACTTGTTACAAACAGGTCACTTGTAAATAATTGTGTATATAGGATGGTTGCATAGATCACTTTTCCTGCATGCTTCTGAATTACTATAGTTCCCTTTGTTTTTCTATCTATATAATTTATAACAGTAGTAACGATGATAAACATTTTATATTTTAAAAAAATCATTTGTGACCTTTGGCCAAACAGGGGCGAGTATAAATGAAACAAGGATTTAAAACAGATCAATCCAATCTCTACAAATTTGTGTCTTCCTAAATAGGAATACAGTCCTCCCTCCACATTCATGAGGATTCGGAGCATACAACCCTTGTGAAAATAGAAAAATTGCGAATTACTCCCCCATTTGCTCCCCTTCCCATTACCTGTTGAGGTTCACCCCCTTCCCATTCCCTTGCAAAATGGAAAGGAATAGGGTGGGAAGGAAGGCTCCCAAGAGCCTTTTTTTCCTTCTCCAGAGTTCCCCCCTCCTCCTTCCCATGCATTTTGCCCCAGCACAGAGAAACTAGATGGGAAGGAAAAGGGGGAAACTCTGGAGGAGGCAAGGAAGGCTCTTGGGCGCCTTCTCCCCAGCTCATTCTTTTCTGTTTTGCCTCAGCAGGAGTTTTCCATGCTTGGGCAAAATGCATGGAAAGGAGAGAGGGAAATTCCAGAGGAGGAAAGGAAGGCTCTTTGGAGACTTTCCCCAAACCCATTCCCTTCTGTTTTGCCTCAGCATGAGTTCTCCACACTGGGGCAAAATGCATGGGAAAGGGAGGAGGAGAATTGGGGGGGAGCATGCATGCTCACAAATAATCCAGTTCTCAAGTGTCAAACCCACGAATGTAGAAGGAGGACCATATTCTAAACAATTGATTAAATGTTCTATGTGGGGCCAGGAAATTGGACAGAGGGCAAATTAACAATGTGTGTATGAACTTTAAAAAATGCAGACTTAGAGACAGTACTTCTATGCTATTCTATGCTAATTTCAATGATCTGATTTAGATTATTATTCTTTTCTCTTCAATAGATGAGGGGGAGAAAACATGAATTCTACATCTTTTTCCTGTCACGATGCATTTGTCTTAATGAAGCCCACTAGTTTTTGTACTATAGCATAGTTGTGATTATTCTTCATGGAGAATAAGGGACTTGTCTACTGTAAATCAGCCCTTGGGCTTCACTATTACCTATAAATTGTATGTGTTATGGTTTCCGCACAAAGGCACATTAAGAAGCATTGTTTTCCACCAAATAGCCTTTAATATAAAGTAGTAAACTAACATATCAAGTCTTTCTCCACCAGTTGGTTTTCATCTGTTATATTTTTAGGACACTGTATAATTGACACTTCCAGATTTTTACTCATTGTGTTTACTTTATTTTCCTCCTGGGTGAGATGAGGACTTCCCCCACCTCCCCAGTTCGGGGTTCTATATATTTAACCCAAACATGACTCTTTTTAACTCTAGAGTTTGAGAGCAGGAGTGAGAATCATGCAGCCCTTCTGATGTTGTTGGATTGCAGCTCCCAACACTCCTGCCATTGGTTATGCTGTCCACCGTTGAGAAGAGCTACAATCCAACATCTGGAAGACTGCATTATTCCACCAGGGAATAGAATGTTAGACTAGCTACTTCCTGGGTCTGATTCAACATGACTATTGTTTATATTAAGTCAGCTCAAAGGTTGAAAGAATTGAAAACACTTCTGTGAAGTTAAAATCTTTAAAATATATAAACAAACCAAGACTGTATAAAAAAGATTACTTAGGAAGAAGCACAGCTTTGGGAAGCATGAGGCCTCTTCTTGATCTAAGCAAAGAGTTTCCTCTCCTTTCTGGTTGAAGTCCCACACATTCTAACTAAAGAGAAAAGAAACAATGAACATAGATTTTTGTTATAGCCACTGGCAGCAGCAAAGTCTACCTCTTGCTGTGATTTGGAATCTCCACTCAGGCCATCATAACAGCTTATTATAATCCCTGAGGGCATAAATCTTGGGGAGAGCAAATTAATTCTTCCATCCATTATCATTCAATCAACCTTAACTATGACCACTCTTATAAGTACAATGTGCACTTAGAAGCCAACTCCACGTGTTCAATGTAGTTTATTCCCATGTAAGTGTGCATAGTATAGATTGGTTGAATCTTTTGTTATTCCTAGAACAACTGTCTTTTATTTTATTTCTTGTGCTTGATCTTTTACATAAAGCTGATTGGTAATTCTCGAGGGGGCTCAATTATATAGCAGTTTTAGTAGTCCAGTTTTGTTTCATCATTTTGGGATTTGTTCAGGCCTTCTAACCTTGGCAGGTGGAGGGTTCACATTCCCTGGTCCCTCTGTTCTGAGACTCATGATTCCTATCCCTGTTGTAGAAGTAAATTTTCAGTGATCAGCACCTCCAGTCCATTTAAGATAACTAGCTGTATACAGCAAGATTATGAGCTCACCAATCTTGGTCATTGTTCCTAAAGGCAGCCTAAATATTATTGGTTTCAATTTCAAAAGTGCAAAACTGAACTTTGGGAGTTAACACTACTGAGAGAAAGTCCTCAAAAATGTAGTTTTTGAAGGTTATTTGCAGTTCAGGACTTATTCTGCACAAACTTAAAATGTGTCTTTTTGCACAGTTTTCTGTGACAAAAAAATGTGAATTTTGTGTGGAATAAGTCTTCAATGACAGCATTTTCTGCACAGAAAATAATGTTTCTGCACAGAAGATGCTGTTTCCTTCCCCCCTGGTTTTTGTTAAAAAAACAATGTGTGAGTTTTGTACAGAATAAATCTTCAAAAGTGATGATTCTCATCAGTCTAGGATTCTTCTTTTCAGGGTTTCCCAACATTCAAGAAATCGTTTTCGGAATATTTTTGAATGTCCTATCCATCCCTATTCCCCAGATATTGTTGAGGTGCAACTCCTATCAGCTCTAACCAGAATAGGTAATGATAAAGGTTGATGGCAGTTGGAGTCCAGCAGCATCTGGAAAACCACAAGCAGCTCATCATGCTGTTTCTTTCCATTGATCTGAGGGACAGTTAGTTCTTCAGTGGTGGCAGGCAGTACTTTTTATATAGCATGCTGATAATAATACTGCTTCTGCTTTATGCATCTCTTTAAAGTGCTCCTGGTACTTTATATATGGTATATAATTTTGTTATAATCTATAGAATAACCTGTCAGGTCAGTATAAATTTGCCAATATTACTTGGAAAAATTATACCATGTCAGAGCCTAGTGAATTAATGGTGGAGGCAGAATCTGGTTCAGAGATTTCCTGATTTTATTATAATATTACCAGCTAACATTGCACCTAGTCATGGTGTGATTAACACAGCCATGGGACAGTAGCCTCTTACATTTGATTCATGTGACCACACTTATCACAAGATGGTGGGAATAATGGCACTGCCACAGTAGTTGCCAGCAAAAACAATTGGCATGAAACTGTAACATCAGTAAAGCAGATTTAGCATATTTTCATTGCACCAAATAACAGCCACTTTGCTTGTTATTAGAATAAATGGCATACATTAGTGACAGACATTTGCAAAAATGAAGAACTTACAGAAGCCTGCATGGCTCATTAAACTCTTGTTGCATGCTAAAGAGGGCCATACCTTATTATAAAGAGAAGATAAAGCCAGTAATGTACCAAATGTACACATCAATTCAGTATCAATAAATGTGAACATATTCTTTGCGAAAATAACAGCAACAAACCAATAAATTACTACTAATACTACTATGATTACTACTATTAATAGAATAATATTCTATCCTAAAATAATCTTAGAAATATACAGCTGACAGTGTTGGACCTGAATCAGGAAGGCCTAAACTGATATGCCATTTTGAACATTGAATTAATACCTCTGTTGACATCAGTTCTGCCTAATTAGTACTCCATTCCTCATGACACATGATAAAATCACATTTCCTCCTTAAAAATAAGAGAGAAAGGAAATGTGGACCCAATCCATGAGGACTCACATGTGAATCAGTCTGAGGATAAAACACTCTGATGGGGATCAGCATAGGAGTCAATGCACCCGTCTCATTTTTCTCACTCTTCCTGTCTGTTTATTCATGTGTTGGGCTACACACATCACAGAATGTTACTTACAGAATAGATTAAAAAGTGTTCCTTATACTCCTCTGTGTTTTGCCAAAGGCAAGCAGTTCTTTTAGAATTTGGGGACAGTGAGCACTCCAGTGAGTGAAAGGTTTAACAGATTTATTCATACTGAAGGCATAGTTCTTAAAACATAAGATAGCAAAAATGGTACAATTGCAAAACCCACTGAACCCTACTAAGCAGATTTATTTCTCCATTCAGCTGTTGGGAGCCTAGAAGACAACAATGGAGACACCCCAGGCTATCAATATGCAGCCGCTTCGTCGGCTGTCCTGCTGTGCACTGAGCTCTCCCAGAGCAAGTCTTCAGAGGTTTTTATAAGCAAGGTCTTGCTGGACTAGGTGGAGTTTTCCCACTCCCACCAAATCACTCCAGTCCTGTATTGGACATGTGACCTAAATTGGTTACACCTGTGTTTTTACTTATTCCTTTGAACAACCTTATTTACCAGAAACCATGCGTGACTGTATCTATGCTTATCACTTGAGGATGTCTCCTAGCAAGTGTCTAGAATAAGCCCCTCCTTTCATTCCAAGGTTGCATCAAGGATAAACATATTCAGCTGCCAAGGTCATCTAAGTATGAACAAAAACAGCTAAGGTTAAAGGCACAAGGGCTTCTAAGAGAAATAGGCCAAGAAGATCAGTATAATGGAACAATTCACACATGGCAATCTAAACCTCCTCATACAAGGCTTCTTCCAGTGATTTCTACTCCAGCCAATTATTGCTTTCCTTTTTTGGCCTTCCCATTCCCATTTGTCACCCTGAAAAAGAGGAGCTGCGTCTACACAGACTGTTCTACTTACCTTCAAGCCAACCTGTGACAGCTGATGGCATCCGTTTATTTGTTTATTTATTTGAATTTTTTTTATCCTGCCCTCTGTCTGAATATTTCAGGATGGCTGACAACAAAATCAATTCAGGATAATAAAAATGTTAAAATAATTTTAGAACAATTTTAAAATAATAAAAACAATGTAAAATATTAAAAACATATGAAATGGTTGTTCAATTAAAGACTAGGCAATTTTAAAACTGATTAAAACAACTTAAAATAGTACTATCATAGCATATGTGTAGCCTGGGTAAAACCAATAGGGCCCAAAAGTTTTACTAAAAAAGGCAAGTTTTGAATTGGCACCACAGTGATGCCAGTGTTGGCACCAGTCCCTCCTCCTTATCATTGAGGTGGTGGATCTGTTCTAGATATTACTCTGAACTTTAAGGGAGCTATCCAAGATGCTTGGCCTTATCCCTTAAATAAGTTCAGTACCTTGGAAAGCTCCTTTAAAGTTCATCCTGAAACCCTGGGCATATTCACCTGCCCTTCTGACATTAGAACCATCAGACTCCACTGAAACAACTGGAGATGCACTCCTGTTCAGCCCTTGCTGCTCAACATGGCAACGTCAGTCACGTAGGGACGGAGGGGGGCCAATTCTCCCTGGGTGGCAATGTTTTGGGGGCATCCCGGCCCATACTCACGCCCCCGTATGCCCTAGCCACACCCCCACACACCGCAGCCATGCCCCTCGCACAGTGGCCATTCCCCTTATGCCGTAGCCCTGCTCTCTCCCACCCCCCTCCACACACGTCAAGCTCCACCACTGGGCAAGGTATGAACAGGGGGAGGTGGATGGAGCACATGCTTAGGTGAAAGGGATGAGACCAGCAGACATGCAGCTGTTGAACATTTGAATAAGGCTTGTGTAGTTCAGTTCAGTCCCCATTCTCAACAAGCCAGAAGCACAGTCTGAATCTGGCATCTGGAAGGGAACAGAATGACTTTTTGTTTCACAGTTGAAAAAAAAAATCCCAAAATTTTAAAATGACTTTCTATCCCAAAATATTTTTAGAATAAAATGACATCTGATTTTTTTCTCTCTCTCCTTACTGTTGCTACAGGTCTGTATGTTGATCTTTATCATCATGATCATGATCGTCATCTGATGATGATGATGGTGGTGGTAAATAATAATAAATAATAATGATAATATCAGTTTGATTAGTATTTTAGAGAAGCTGGAGACAGGAATCAATAAGTGCAGTGCACTATGAAGAAAATAAAATGAAAAGATGAGGAATGAATTTTAATAGCATAAATAGCTTTGTGAAGCAAGAAGTTTCTATGCTGACATTACAATCTAAAGAGAATCAGCTGGCAAAGAAATGAAGGTAGAAGAAATGTTCAAGGCTGAATGCACACAGGGAAATATTTAATACTGTCTAGTGCAAGGAGCTGTATTTCAAGTTTTTTATGGCAGTATTCAAAATTATTTATCTGACAGGCAGACCAAAGAGCTGATTGTGGGCAGCTGTACCCAAATCTGGGACTGTGAAGTATGTTCTTTCATTCGCATCCCTAATATCAGTCTTGAGATGAAAAACCTGTAGTTAGGTGAGAGGGGATCTCTGGCAAATGACCATCTGGTGGACTCTGGCTCAGTTTCAGTTTGGCTCCCTGTGACATCATTGCTTCATCCCATAGGGCTTAACAGTACGTTGTAGGACATAACAGTACTACAGGTTGTGTCAATCAGCTTCTCCCTGCTTTATCTTTCTTATACTGCATGATGTATTTTAATTCCCCAGGGGACCATGGAAAATTCAAAGTGGTGGTCATTTTTTCAAATACAGCTACTGCCAGCATAAACCTGTGGCTGGCGAACAGGTAAGAGAACTCACCTTGACCACTGGTGGCTGTTCCAGCTGATGAACCCTGTCAGCTGCCCAAGGATACTGTACGGTTGACATTTTTAGTTCAAACCTGAAGTGTAACCAGTAGAAAGCACTGCTCTGTTGACTTATAGAGTGCCAAATTCCTAGCACTTGTACCTTGACAGATCAATCCAAAGGCTTTGTCTTGGCTGCCAGTTGCAGGCAATGATGTTGTATACCCTGTTCCCTCCTGCAATTATAGTGAACGTAGGGTCTATTCATTTATGCAACTTTTGTGTGCCTGAGTCTCAGATCAGGAGGTGCCAAATTTCTTGTTCAGGTGTGTACCTTCTTAGAGTCAAGAAACTTTGGACTTCTAGATATCTGCAGTATGTTTCTGACATACTGGGCATTTTGAAGACGGAAGTATAAAACATCTGGAAGGTCAAAAGTTTATACTCAATCTATTTTATGGAGTCAAAATAAGATCTCAAGCACTTCTTGTCTCTGAGAAGGGGCCTCATCCATTTCATTCTTGCAGATGAATGTTTGTATATCCTCCAACTGTTCCAACTTGATAGAACAGGCCCAATTAATCCAGTATAATTCCATTTTTTCAGTTGCTTTTAGAATATTTCATTTTCTCTCTCCTCCTCCCACTTTCCCCCTTCATCCTCAGCTTATTTCAGTTGGTGAAAACTGAGTTCAAAATATTTTGCTCACAATTAACTTGATAGGGGGAGGGCAAAATCCTGCCCAGTAGACTCAAATAAAAGTGTTACTCTGATTTCTGGGGTTCCTTGGGGGACATCTCAATGTGCTCCACGTGATGGGGAATGAAAACTGGCCAGAGCACGAGCAATAGCAATGCGAGAGGCAGGGTAACCTAGCGGGGTCTTTTTACCCAGTTTTTATGGGGTCAGGCCAAAAACCAAATGAAGATGTTCAATAAAATGATTTTATTTAATGAAAGTTTCACGCACCAGCGCAATCACTCACACACTCACTCAAGACCTATTAAGAAGCAAGAGAGAGGAAACTGGATGGGGGAATATTGAAGGGGTTGTAGATGGGGTAATACTGCACCTTTTCCTGAAGTGCTTGGTCTGGGGAAAACAGCGGAGAAGTGGAGCTCAGCACAGAGAGGGCTGAACGGATTACTCCACGGACAGAGAAATGGTCTGCTGGTATGACCTGGAGTGATCCAATGAAACACTCAAAAACTGGTACTATTTGTAGCGGGAAAAGTTCCTGGAGAGCTAATCCTTTCCCAGGGAGAACAATGCGTGTTGCAATGAGAAAGAAGCTCCACAATGGTAACTTCCTTTGCATAATGTTGCCAAAGTCTCAGGATCTTTGGCTGCATTGGGTTGTGGTGGGACTTTATGTAAATGGTCCTAGCCTGATAGGATTTTATTGCTATCGGTGCTCAACTTGGGGAAAGCATGCTAATCCCCTCAGGTTGTCTTCTCAGGGGCTGAGGACCCTTTGTCTACTGTGAGTTTGCACAGCTTGAGGTCTCCTGGGGCTATGTGATGGGGGATTTTACTGGCCTGACCTGGTTTTTGATCATTTGACTGTTGCTGCCTACGTGCTCATCCAGGTGACCTCTCAGGCACATGGAATCATATTTTAATATCAAAATTGTAGACCCCCGGGACAGGGTTTTCCAGTGGGGTAACAAAAGCAAACTGCCACAGACTCTTCTAACTTGTGTGTTCTTTCTTGTTATTAACCTCTGCCATTTTGACAACATTCCAATGCTTGGCCAGATATGTCCTGGATTTCATCTGTGAAATTTTGGAGAATATGTATCTATATGGATGATCTGCCTGCAGTGCAGTGACTGAGGAGAGCAAGTCTGTACTTCAGTACCAAGAATGCACCACTTGATCTCACCTATTCAAATCAGTTATCTTTAGGACACCCCTTCCCCAACCTAATGCCAATCCAGATGAATTGGACAGCACCTCTCAGCAACCCTAGCTAAGGAGTCGATGGGATGATGGCTGTTAACAGTCTAACACAGGTGAAGAACATCAGGTTGGGGAAGGCTGCTGTAGAATAAAATTAGATTTTTCCACCAGGAAAGAAAAACATTTAAAAAAAATTCCCCACCATATTATTTATTACTAAAATAGGACTGTATCACTGCCCCCCTTTGAAATAAACTGGAACATTATCAGACCTTCTCAAAACATTCTCTATTTTGGAACTTTGGAAATAACATTTGTTTCAACAGTAATGCTATTTTTTTCCTCGGTAACCACCGATTTTAATCACTGTGTGTGTCTAACAAAGCTGGCATTTATACGAAGCCGCCGCTATCTCCAGATTTGTTACCACAACACTGGGAATAGATTTTATTTGTTTTATTCAAAATTTATTAGTCCCTTTATATAGCTGCAGCAGTTTGCCAATGAACACTGCATCATTACATTTTTGTAAGTTGTACTATAAATGTGCAACTTCATCCAAAATTGTACTCCATGACACATTCTTGGCTTTTGTTCACGTTCTTTGCATTAAAATACTAGTTCAAAACCTACGGTTAATGGATGAGGCCAACATCCGGTCTACTGAGTTACCTGGGCAATTTTTTTATGGCTACTTTTTTACCATAATGAAGACATAATAATATTTCTTTTAGAAAATAATGAAAAGGTAACATTGTTAAATTTTGATGTAATGAGTAACTTTTTGGGATTATTTCTAAAAATACTGTTTTGGGAAGAAGGAAAATTTTGGCCATTTTTGTATTTTTAAAAATAACATTTTGTTATTGTTAATTGCAATCAAGTTGACTATGACTTATGATGACCTTATGAATGAGAGATCTCCAAGACTCTTTGTTATGAACAGCCCTGCTCAGTCTTGCAAACTCAGGGCCGTGGCTTCCTTAACTGAGGCCCTTTTCAAATAGCATTTTCCATGCGAAAGAGGCCCGGAGCGTTGCGCAAATGTGAGGAGCAATCCGCACGATGCACTCACAATCACGTGATGCTCCAGGGGCTGGCAGTTGCCGATCGTGCACCTTTTCATTTTTGGCTAGAAGCTGAAAATGGTGTGCAATTGTGTGGAGCCTCCGGAGTGGTGCCGGTCGCGCTTCCTGTCCCAGGCTGCACTGTGGAAGGAAGAGGCGGGGCTCTTGTGTGAGCAGGCAGCTCGTGTGGAGCTGAAGGACCCCAGATGTGAAAGCCTCTCACCCGAGACTGCTCATGCGATCTCTGCACCCCAGCGCCGGAAGAAGGTAAGGTGTGGAAAGGGCCTGAGCCTATCTGTAGTGCAGTCTTCCTCTTTTTCTACTGCCTTCTACATCACAAATATTATTTGTGGAGTCTCCTTCTTTGGAGGTTTTTAGGCAGAGGCTGGATGGCCATCTGTTGGGAATGCCTTGATATGTGTTCCTTCATGGCAGGGGGTTGGACTGAATGGCCCCTGTGGTCTCTTTCAACTCTATGATTCTATGATTCTATTTGCTAATGAGTCGTTCCATGATATGTCCAAAGTATGACAGTCTCAGTTTAGTTATCTTGGCTTCTAGGGAGAGTTTGGGCTTAATTTGCTCTACAATCCATTTATTTGTCTTTTTGGCAGTCCTTGGTATCCACAGAACTCCCCCCCTCCAGTATCACTGTTAACATTTCCATATACCAAATCTACCTGACAAAGGGGAATCCTAAGGAAGAGGGAACCAAAGGACTGGGACTTAACTCTTTGAGGTTTTCTGCCACCAACAAATGTAAAATTCTTTTACTGGACTACAGTTTGGAACTACAATTTAGCAAGTTTTATCTGTAAAGCACCTCAAAGTTTTGAAGTCTTAACTGACAACATCCCAGTCACAATGTAGCCCTGTGACTCTAACATCATCACCATTTTGATTCTGTATGACTTTTAAAAGGTTTTTGCCTGATGAAGAAGCCAGTGAAGCTTCAACAGCTTGCATAATGTATTTTATGCTTCAGGTTTGGCCCAAATAAAGGTATCACTGCTTATGGATTTTGCTGTTATTTTGCTACATGGCCAACACAGCTACCCCTGAATACATTTCAAGTGGGTTGATTCTCTTCCTGTCAGCTTTCTTCACTGTCCACAACTATTCATAGAATTCAGTTATATTAAAACCCCTAAAATATCCCTAAAAACCCCTAAAATAACACACAACTTTCACAGATCATGTGTAGTGAGCAACAGCTAAAGTGATGCTTTTTAGGAAGAGCAAAGCTAACGCATCTGCTTTTAAAAATACCGTAATTCATCAAGTACTGTCACTGTTTCAGCTCTCTGCTCAGAATGGTAAGAGTGACTACGAGGGGCCCTTTGACACGACATGCCCATAGTGCTATGGTTCCACTCTAACTGCCATGGCAACATCCTATGGTATCTTGGGATTTGCAGTTACCCTTTAGGAAGGGTGTTTAGAATTCTCAACCACAGACCACACTACAGACCCCAGGATTCCCTGGGTTGTTGCTATGGCAGTTAAAGTGGAAACATGGCACTATAATTGCTCAGTTTGCAAGGGCCCCAGAAGGCCTTCTACATTAACCTCTTTCTGTATTACTGACAATATTTGTGCATTTATTTATCACTGAGAATTAAGATGATCCTTCTTATTCCCCATGTTTTCACTCTTTTCTGTTACATTTCTTTAAAGTGTTTGCTCTCCATGAGAAACCTTGGATTTTCAGGTTCATATATAGAGGTCAACAATGGAGATGCAATGGCTACATTGCTCTGCTCTGCCCAACAATTCATTGTCACCTCAAAATGATATTAAATTCATGGCAGGAGGTTGGACTGGATGGCGCCCATGGGCTCTTCCAACTCTGTGATTCTATGTGCCTTCAAGTCACCTGTCAACTTATGATGACCCCATTAATTTGATGGGCAAGGAATACTCAAGCCCTTTTCACACGCAGTTTCTTTTGCGAGAGGGCCCCTTGAACGTCGCATAAATGGAAGCGGTGGTCTGTATGATGCACTTCCATTTACGTGACACTCAAGAGTCGGACGCAGAGCAGACACACACCTTTTTAATTTTGGCTTTAAGCCGAAAATGGTGCGCAGCTGCGCAATGCTCCCAGGACCCATGCGCACTTACCTGCTGTGCAGTGCATCGGGAGCCGGGCCGGTCACGCTTCCTGCCGCAGCACTAGCCTACAATTCCCAGGTTGCGCTGTGGTAGGAAGGGGCGGGGCGCTCACGCAATGCTCACGCAACCAGGAAGCACTGCAGAACTCAAGGAGCAGGGAAGCGGCAGCGTTCCTGCTGAGGCTTTTTGCGCGAGACGCCCCCGCCCCCCGCCGCACAAACGAGTAACGTGCGAAAAGGGTCTGAGAGCTGGTTTTTCCAGTTCCTTACCCTGAAATATAGCTTACAGCACCAGGCATTTGTTGGCAATCTCCCATCCAAATACTAATCAGGGCTGACCCTGCTTAGCTTTCAAGATCAGACAGGATCTGGTGCCTTTAGGGTATTTAGACTCATCTTTTATAGTGTATCCCAGATCAATCCCACTTAATAGTGCATCCATTTACTCATTGTTCAGATTGTTCAGTCATTTCTGGAAGAGTTTGGTAATGGCTGGGTAGGAGATTTTGGAAGCTGTAATACAAACACATAATTTTTCCACACCCTCATTAGAAACAATGTAAGTGTTCCCAAGGCAGTGTATGTAACATTTTCTGTGGACTAATATGGTATTGCAAATACTTCAGTTATAAATAAGGAAGATTTAAGAATTTTTAAAGAGGCAAATTTTAAAAAAGGTCAACACTCAATTACAAATTAAAAGCTTAAATGTGCCATTTAAAATGTAAAATTTGAAGTACCTGGGCTAAAAGGAATGTTTTTATTTTGGAAATGAAAAGAAAAAAGTTGGTGCCAATTTTATCTCAACTTGGAGGGCTTTTCTATGTATGAAATGTTGAACTTTTTAATGAAGGGAAATTATCCAGATTTGTTGAACGGCAATGATCATCACCCTCTGATAGTGTGATTATGAGAGTTATAGTCCAGCACATCTGGAGGACACTGATTGGGAAGACTATTGTAAAATTCAGGAAATTATTTTTTTTCATGTCTTTTCAAGAAAAGGGTTTTCACTATCAGAACTACATAGATTTTTGTTCATTTATCAAAATGTGGAAACACGTTTTGCCAAAAATATCTAGTGACTAATACATTCTCATATATGTCTATGTATTTTGGTTTCATAATATATTGCTTCAAGTTTCTGAAACAACAAGAGGCACATTAAAATATTTCCCTTTTTTTGTTTCATTTCAAGCACGTTTACCGTTCACTGCTTAGCTTCATTATGTATCATACTCTGAATCTACAAATCAAGTATAATTGGACTTAGGGAACTGATTGGATTTCTAATTAAGCTACATTGGAAACAACAATGTGCAATCAGTAAATATTCTGACTATGTACATTTTAAAGAGCAACTCTTGGGCTTTTTGCTGATGACTAGACACCAGTGTCATTAAATTTGTTGGTGGCAAGCAAATTTGAAAGCTAAAATAGAGGCAATTAGGAAAGATCTTGAAATATTTAATCACGTTTGTCCAATTAGTGCGCAATTAGGCAATGGTGTGGCGTGGGACAAACATTCTGCCTCAGAGTTTGGTGGAGAAGGATCCCTTTGAAATTTTGCTGTTTAGTTTATTGATATATAAAAAGGAAGTTATGGCTGTAATTTCCAATTTTAAAAAATACTGTGCAGATGGTCTGACTATATATTTAACAATGTTAAACAAAACTAAACAACAGAAGCATGTTACCTGAAATTACACAGCTGTGATCAGTGAATATGCTCCAGATCATGGTAGATTACAGCTGGGCTTAGTGTGTTTGTTGGAGTTGCCAGGTATTCTCTGTCAGAAGCAGCATAAACTCATCACCTGCCATGTCTTCCAATACTGATGATGCATTGTCTCAGTCATTTGGGGAGATTCTATTCAACAGATGCTTCAGGGACTTCTTCTGTTGATGTGCTCTTGAGTTCTACTATTGACCTTGGTGTGGTTGATTGTTGATGGCTTATTAAGGTTATTTGCTTTAATGAGTGTTTGCTTGCTTGATTTTAGGATACACTCTGTTAAGATTAGTCAGGTCAGCAAGAAATAAGCCCAAGGTCAAATTGAGATACCATGTGATTCAGATAGAAGAAAGAAAGAAAGAAAGAAAGAAAGAAAGAAAGAAAGAAAGAAAGAAAAAGAGAGAGATGCCAGTACATATAGGTGGGATTATCTGCCAGGTTTCATGGGATTAAATGGCATTTTGATACCCTTCAATGACAGTAGTTTTAATTTTGACAAGGTATTTTGTTTATTGATGCCAATTATCAAAATAAACTTTCCCAATTATCCTTTTGCTATTGGTGTCTCTATACCCCTTCAGTGTTTGATTGATCCATGACCCAGAGAGGAGTGAGTCCTTATTTGTTTGCTTTTACGCAAATGGAAACACATGTGAAAATGGTTCAATTCATTTCAGTGGATGGATGACCTAGACATCATGCTATCTACAAGGGCTGTGTTTACGGAAGATGGGAGGAAAGTCACACAACCACTGTCTTTTGGGCCGTGTGGCTATTACTGCATGCCTAGTTTTTGCTGGGCACGAAAATCAACTGCTATGCCACTTGTACTGTATTTATTATATTTATGTTCTCCCTTTCTCCCAACATGGGATCTGAGGCAGTTTAGAATAAAAAGTTAATATGAGATACAGCTAAAAACCTGATGATAAAACAAGTTAAAACATAATTAAACAAGCTATCATATTAGAACATCACGCTAAAATAAATGGGTTTGGGGCTATTTAAAATCTTGCATACATTAAATTATAAACCCTTGAATCTTAATTTTACTTCTGTTTAGAGAACCAGAAATGGTCTTCTGGTGATCTAACTAGATCAAGGATTTTCCATGCTGTTTTGTAGCTGTATTAAGTGAATTTCTGTTTGTGTGTCATTCCCCCACCCCAACAGCCATAGACACCCACTATTGTGACAAGATTTCCATGAGAGTAAGTATGTTTTTCCTCTGTAGCACATCAGTTCTATTTCATCACTCAAAAGAAGAAACACAGACTGTGACCAGATGGGAGGTCTTCTCCCATGGTTGCAGTGCTGCAGATGGCTTCTGCTATATGAAGAGAAGCCATCTGCACTGCTGTCCCTGTCCCCATGTTATATAAGGAGCATGGGCTATCTTTGTAATGCAGCCAGCCTTGTCCAGGGTGGTAAAAAGCATTTAAAAAAAAAAAAGATGTGGGAGTCATGTGCTCTAGTGCTTCTGTCAGTGAGCATAGAGCCCCTGGAAAAGGATAAAACCAAATGCAACACAGAACAAAAGTCCTGTCCGAAAGTCAGGAACAGGAATGTGTTTGAAATGATGCAGAGAAGGGGCTTGTGATGCCTAGGCACTCAGATCAATCAAGAGGTCACTACATGCAGTAGCATGACAACTCTACCCCACAGTCCCAGTTGCTGGAGACAACACCTGCTGTTATACACAGTGTTAGGCATAGTTAAGTCAGTTCAAATCAACTGATTTAACCAATTTCATGTTTATTGGATTAAGCCAAAAGTAAAAAATTGCCAGCAACTGGGACATCCAGTCCAGTCCGAGAGCCAGTAAACTTAGATGGGAAATTGCTTCTGGGATAGCAGTGTCTGCATTGTTCAGCCATGGGCCTCATTATGTCCCCCATTAGTGCCTTTGGAGGAACATTCAGAGGATGTATATTTTTATTTAGACTGTATGACATTCTGGCCCACATAAAATTCTGTGTTTTGCCTTGAGCATGGAAAAGGTACTTTTTGGGACTATGGTTCCCCAAATCCTCCAGTCAGCATGGCTGGTGCTCCTGGAGGTTCTAGTCATAAAGCAATGTCTCCAAGTTCTTGTTTTGAATTCCCCATAATAGTGTGTAAAATCATCAGCAAAAGACCATTTTCAGGAGGTTAGAGTAAACTTGATATTTGGTAGGGGAAAAAGATGGGATCAGCTACTTTTGGCTATACAACTAAGACAGACTCTCAGTCTGCACTAGACTGTTATACCTCTATTATTCCACTTTCAACATCCTATGGAATCCTGGGGTTTGCAGTTTAGGGAGGGGCCTTGAGGCCCCTCCCTAAACTGCATACCCCAGGATTCCATAGGATGTTGAAAGTGGAATAATCAAGGTATAACAGTCTTGTGCGGAAATGACCATAGAGAAAGCAAGAGATGTGTGCGAGGAAGTGAAGTCAAGCTTGAGAGTCTATAGGAGAGGATGGAAGCAAAAGTGCAGACAGGAGAAAGAGGAGACATACCAGTAAACTCTAACTATCTGCATTTAGTTCTATTGCCCCCTAGAGATGCATAGCACTTTGCAAGTGTGACGGAACAGTTCTTCAGTATGTTTTCTGCATGTTTCATTTTACTTGAACAATGTTATCTTTATGTTGAGTTCTGTGTGATAAAATCTGTTTTATTCCACATCATTCACCTTTTTTTGTGAGATGTAAGTGTGTCCCTGTTAGGAAAAAAAAAAGCAACAGATAAACAAATTTCTAATATATTGAAGAATAGGAGATATGTTTATCTTTGCTTGGCAGAGCATGCTGTAGTAGATGGTTGCCATAATAATTTACCAACTACATGTTTTGGCACATTTTGATTTATTTATCTGTAAATTTTCTATTTTCATTTTTTCCTTTCATTTGATGAGTCAAAACTGCTACCAAAAATATACATTATTTCAAAAGATATATTACACATAAAATAACCAGACAGCTGACAAAAATAAATGTATGAGGCTTCAAACTGATAAAACATGAGTGTCGGAAATCATGTGGCCATCCAGATGTTGCTGGACTACAAGTCAGTAAGGAATGTTGGAAGTTGCCGTCTAACATCTGGAGCGTCATATGGTTCCCACCCCTATATACATTATTATATGTAGAAACTCATCTTGAATTTTTGACATCTTTGAATTCTATAAATATATTTTCATCAGCAAAGGATTAGGTCACATTTCAAATGCATTTTAATACTGAATTTGGAATAGGAAATGTTAAGATTGCCAAGATAAGCTGTATCAGCTACTAAAGTATATAGAATACCTACCTGGACCCTTGTGGCTGCAGTGCCGAGGGGGAAGGTAGCATTTGGTGCCCTTCCTGGAAGAGACCAGGATGCCTTCTACCTGGCATGATTGCCAGGGCAGATCATGTGGCAGAGGTGAGCGAGTGGCTATATAAGGCTGGGGTGACCTCCATGTAACCTCATTCAGTTCAGTACTGCATGGAGATACAGCCAGAGGAGTTAGATTGGAGCAAAAATGGTTTGGAGTAGAGGGAGGGGGGACAAATTGAGTAGCTGTGGGCTAGAGTGCAGGGTTGGGAAGTGGGGAAGGAGAAGTCTCTGTTGTACACCTTTGGTGCCCCATTCAGATGTAGGGTAATGCTCTGTAACCTCCCCTTTAAGGTTCTGGGATTCAGGGGGTAGGGAAAAAGGCTACCCTTGAAGCTTACATGGAATATGAACTCTCACATGTAGGGTCCTGGGACTTCTATGGTAGCCTACTGAGTTGGCTTTCCAATTAAGGCTGCCCAGGGAGCAACCCAGAATGAATGCATTGCTATTGGTGCTCAGGGTTATCACCTAAGGGAAGGCTGAGGAAGTGGCCACGGGGGTGGCACCTGACCTCAGATGGTCCTTGATCAGATTGCTCTCCCTATCTTGCTCATACCCAGGTCAGTGCAGTGTAAATAAACAGATCAAATAAAACTGCCCTTATTATCCCAATGTTGTATGTCTGGTCTTGTTATTCTGGGGTTGGGCAGCAAGATGCTTGTTCACACTACTAGCTGACCATCCTGTAAGCTGCTTTTTGCTTACAGTGACAAGTGCTAGTTAGTACTCAGACTGTAGACTCTTGCTGTTCATAGCTTCCTCTCATCCACCTACCTCCCAATGCTAGACAAAATTATGGTGTTTTTCCTCCATATGGGATACATGCACTTTTCTGTTTTATTTTTGAACTTTATTGTCAAGGGTGAAAAAAATAGTTTCCTAATACTTTCTGTCTCTGTTATACATACAGTCCACATCAGAGCTTGGAAAAATTACTTTTTTCAGGGCTACAATGGTCTCAGATCCTCTAGCCAGTGTGAGTACTTTTCCAAGCTCTTCTCCAGGTACTTCTGAGGCTTCAGTGTTTAACTTGGGAGCAATCTTCTTGGTGGCTGCTTCCAAATTGTGGAAATCTCATCCTTGGGAGAACCGGCTGTCTCTCTCCCCTCTGTCTATCCACTGCCAGGTAAAGACCCTTTTTTTAGTTAGGGAGATATTTGGTTTTTAATACATTGCAGCAGATGAAGCTTTTAATGGGAAGTGTTGAAATGTATTTTCAAACTTGTTCTAAATTTGTGGGTTCTTATTTTTTTCAAAAACAGAACTGTAGTTTAATTGTTTAACTTCTGTGTTAACAGGTTTTTTTTTTAGTTGTACTGTGTTTTTAAATGTTTGTAAGCTGCCTTGAATCCCATGCTGGGGGAAAGGCAAGATATAAACAAACAAACAAACCAGGCTCACATGGATCTCTGTGTGAGTTGTGACCCACTCCCACCCCCACCTTCTTTCTGGAATTTGGAGAGTTCCTTGTGCTTTGTGGTTTCCCACCATTACTGCTTCTGTTTGAATAACAAGAGAGAAGAGCCTCTGAAAGGAGAGGAAACTGGTCAGTGTGTGGAAACTGAATGGTCCCTGGCAACTCTTTTTTTAATCCTTTAGAATTGGTGGGTCCATCGGCTCAGCTCGTGCATCACGGTGTTTGCCACACACATCTTGGGACCAATGGGGCGGGCCACACACACGCACACATCTCGCCTCCAGAAGGAGCCGAACAGCTGGGCCTTGAAAGAATGATGCTAATGTGGCTGTGTGATTTGGCAACTCGACTAATGTGGTTTGATCAGATTTCTTCCCATGACACTGTCAACAGTGTCTGCTGCGCCACATTCTGCTGCCTCCCAGTAACATATATGTTATGAGTGACGGGAAATCAAACCCCTACTTCCCACTCAGTAGCACACAGCAACTGCCTGTCAAAATCACACAGATGGCTTGGAATCCAGGGTTTGTTTTGTTAGGAAAGGGTGGGGGTGGGGGAGAGAGAGAGAGGGAGAAGATTGTTTTTCCTATCCTCTTTCCATATTGTACTCCAGACTGTATGAATTTGCGGGAAGGGTCTGTGGAAATTAATTATACTCTGAGTGCTTAGTAACCAATGAATTGTAAATTGTACATTATTAAAACAGCATCAGAGCACTGACTGATCTATTATTCTCTGGGGGAAATGAATGAAGATTAGACCTTTGTGTGCTTTTGAGGTCTTTTCTAGACACCATACAGCAAGCTTTGAAAAGAAAATATTACAGTAGGGTGTTCCTCTGCCCCCCTTTTGTTTCTCCATCAATAGCAACAGTAGCAGAATTGTATTGTTTGGTCGCATGAAATTAATATGCATATTTTTGCATGTCAGAAAAGCACCCCAGCTCCAAAGATCCACAAGAACAGTAGAGCTTTTTCCCTACCTCTTTTTATGTCTGCCAGCTAGAAGACTGGTGTAAAATGATGTCTTTCACAGGCAGGTCTAGCATTACATGTGTCTCTCTCCATCTGTGTGTATTACAATAAACAAATTTAGGATTCCCTTCACCCTGTCCCACACAGATCTCCCTCCCACCCCTCTCTCTCTCTCTGTTTGGGTGCATGCATGTGCTGTCTATTTTAGATATTTACATATATTTGGGGCTTGTGATCAGTTGCCCTGGGCTCAAAATCCTTGGCCGAGATTTGGAGGTAATGAGTTACACAAATTGCAGCTACCTATGATGAGTTATTGTTTGTTTCTGTCTTATTTTGTTTTTGCTATTGAGTTTGAGAGGAAAAGTAGCACAACTGGTGGGACCAAAGTTATTTTATTGGTGTCATAAGCAGCATTTCCTAATTGCTTTCAAAACATATCTTCAAATTGCATTTTTAGACATTTTACAGGCATTTTGACTGGGAATTTTCAAGTGTTTTGTCACTCTCGCCGATCAATCTAAAAATAATTTTTTTAAAGTAATGAAACATAAGCGAAAAGCAGCATGCAATGCAGGACATTGTTTTTAAGCAGTATATTGAGTAATGTAAAAAATTACTTTTTAAATATTATAACAAATTTCAGAAACAAATTACTTTTTAAAAAGTATGTTTTTCCACGTTCTTATCCCTTGTTATGGCATTTTATCCCTCCCTCTTACGTATGCAGAATTCTGGGGCTGGTAGTTGTTGAGAGAACCTGTTAGATAGGTAAGCAAATGTCTTTCTGTCATTCAAAGTACAAGTAGTAGTTTAACAGAACATGCACATTCTCTCTGTTTCAGAGCAGGGCCTGGACCAGAAAATCACTTTTTTGGGATATTCTGTTCAAGCACTGGTTCTGGTTTATTCCTTCAGATCCCACAAAATCTGCACAAGAGCTTTAGGAAAATAAGTTTTCATAAATATCCATAAGATGACATCATCATCACCATCACCATCATCATCATCATCATCCTGCTTTTTTCTCAAAATTGGGACACAAAGCAGCTCACAATTTTTTTAAAAAAGATAAATTAAAAACATATTAGAAAGTGAATATTAAAATAGAATTAAACTATTTACAGTTTTAAAACAATAATACCTTATTAAGAATGAAAAATGCAATAAAAAGTAAAACAACAAAAACACCTCCCAGACAATTCTTTAAAAACTTTCTGTTTTAAAAGCCTGCCTGACTAGAAAGGTTTCAGCATGCTGCCAGAAGGACAACAAAGAGGGAGCCGTTCTGGCCTCCTTGGGAAGGGAGTTCCAGAGTCTGGGGGCAGCCACTGAGAAGGCCCTCTCTGGGTTTACCTCCACCTGGTAATAGAAGTGGAGTCTGGGCCACATCTTTTTGGCTCTCTGGTACCAGCGGAGTGTACAATTAAGCTTGGATCCTGGAAAAGGGACACTGTACAAATCATTGTATGTGTTCAGGACTTCCTCAACACAGTTGGGTACCCTGAAAAATAATAGTTTCTAATCACATAGAATAAACCCTCTATGTATCCATTTGTATGTATGTAGAGCTCTTTTTGCACATTCAAATGAATGAGCTGGAGGTGGGAACATGGCATTAAATTTGTCCTTAACTTTATGCATATATGAATTTAAACATGAGAAGAGAGCTCCACAACATGCCACTCTATGTGCATAGAACTTTATTTGCATGAAAGGGGGCTCCAAAACAGCTCTGTTCATGTTGAGTTGTGTCTCTTTTTGTTTATTGCAGCAGCTTAAATTCTGCCTTCCTGTTAAAATAATACTTATTATAGCTTACAATTTGTACAGTAAATTGTGCAAACTTAGTAAAAGTGCAAACTTACAAGTAAAAACATGCAGTCTGTTAGTCAAATAGCAGCCACTTGCAACACTATGAAGGAAGCAATATGAAAATTAAATACAAAAATGGAGTTAGTTGTGTTGGTCCAACTGTTACTGAAGGTTAGGCCTCCTTGGAGATAGCATAAAGATATCATTTTGATACCAATAATTTGGCTCTCTTCCACCACCCCTCTCCATGTGTTTGAGAGGCCCCTGGACAAGCACAGAACTAGGCTTGGCCATCAAATGCTGCAATATCCCAAGACAATACAGGCAGGCCAGAAATAGCCAGATCACCGCTTTAGGAGACCTCTCTGCAAACACCCTCATTATGTATACACACTGTTTACAAAGGACTCCCTGCCCTGAGCAGGCAACTTGGCAAGCTGAATACTCAACTGCCAAGCACTGAGCATTTGCATACAGTCTACCTCTTTGTCAGTTTGGCCTTAACTCAATCATGTTAAATTTTGACCTTTCCAGAGCTTTGTCTCGCACCTGAAACTCATTGTTTTCCCCCAAGTATGGAATAGCCTGCAGTTACATTTCTCCCTATAAAAACCCCTGATTCCGAGACCTTCCTTGGATCGCTCCAGACTTCCATCCAGCCTTGCTGCCGCTTTGTTTGGCGAGCTGTCCCCTCAGTCCCACGTACTGAGACTCCATATCTCTGAACTCAATCTTCAGATCTCTCCAGGCTTCAGGACAGGTGTTGTTTCACCCAATTCAACAGTCCCTTTCAAATATCCCTCTATACCACTCCAACCTTTATTTTCTATAGTTACTTGTGTGAGTGTGTTGCCTACACTGTTTGTCTGTGTTTAATAAAAATCTTAATTATTCTTAAACTTGGTGTGCTCCTTCGCTTGGCCTGACCCCGTAGACATTGGGTAAAAGATTCCGCTGCGTTGCCCTGCCTCTCGCATTGCTAACTTGTGCTCTAGCTAATTTCCCCAAACTTAGCTAATTGAGAGCGCATATAGGTGTCCCTCCCGGGACCCCCAGTAATCAGGGTAACACAACATTTTGGATAAAGATTTCAACCATGAGATTTGCAGTTAAACTAAGTCCCAAGATGGGTTGCTGGTAGACACTCAAGTATCTCATGATCTGATTATGTATCTGATTATATCTACCAGTTCCTGCTGGGATGGAGAAAAGACAGTGAGTATCTCTCTCCACTGATAATCTGCACTAGGGCACCATTCACTGTCTGACAGCCATTGAATGCCGAGCTGTAGAGAAAAGAGGCCTGTAGCTGCATTCTTCTTGTGATGACATAATTTGAGGTACCGGTGGATGGACATGCATGTGTGAATCAGCCCTTGCTCTCATGTTCCAAACCACTCCTAATACATTTTGGTGTCCTTGGTGTATCCTTAGCTATTTTTATCTTTCAGAGCTTTGAGGTCATTACCCAGCACTTGGATAATGCTTTAAGGGCTGTGGATCTGATGTTTGACTTGCACATTGCCTATATGAATCACGGTTTTTCAGTACTCCAGAATGCCCTGAACTGTTTGACATTGTATTGCTTCTGCTCACTGTGAGAGATTCTGAACAGTGGCTCCTAGCTGTCCACTGCTACCATCAGGTAACCCTGTATCCAGGAAAGCAACCAAGAATCCTTTGGGGAAAGCTTTTGGAACAACGGATGGGTTCAAATCAGATATTCCTTTTTTCCCTTTTTTTTTTTTTTTTTGGACAGGGGTTCCCAGAATCACCCAGCCAACATGGTCATATTGGATGAGGGATTTTGGGAGTAGCAGCCCAAAACAATAACCTTCTTGAGCTTGGAGGGAGACCGTGAAGGACTCTGCACTGAAGTTCTCCTCAAATTTTGGAACTGTTCTTGATGGCTCTCCCTCTCCCCTGGCACCTCCTTTCTTTCTCTCTCTGGTTGCCATAATGCTTAGAAGGAGTCAGGAAAGGAAAGGTAAAAATCATACAAACAAATGCAACTTAAATTATAGAGAAATATTTTGAAGAGAATGTAATGAAACAGTGCATGTGACTATATTAATTCCATCTAACAACAGGAGGCTGGCCTAGCTTTCAGAACTCTTAACTCACAGTTGTAACATTGGAATGGTTTTACCAGTCAGTTTTTCACACACACACACCCATAGGCAATTCTCACCTGTGTAAAGTGCAGTACCTCCTAGGATTCAAAAGAGGGCAGCAGTCCACCTTGGCTGCCAGGAAGCCAAGGAATAAGGAAGCAGGAGAAAGACTGTCTCAAGCAAAAATCAGTGGTTATGAAAAGCACACATCATGTTCTAAAAGATTAATTTTAATGTACAATGAATTTATGTTCTTGGGGCTGTATATTTACATAGAAATGTTTTTAATTGATCACAGTTATTAGCAAATTCATTTGGCTTTTCAAAACGACTCCTTGTTGCATGTCCACGGCTGTCATTATAAGATATACATACTGGGATGACTGTGCATCCAAATGAACAATATCCTTGTGCCGTTATGTTGAGGTAAAACATTTTAGGAAATGTTTGGCTTTACAGGACAATAGTGGTAGAAAATCCATGTTACTTCCTTATCAACAAGGTTATTATGTGCAAGCTTTGTGTAGTCATAATGGCAGGCAGAGTACAGAATCCAGCCTAAAGCCAGTAGAAGCTGTGTCTTTAGGGTAATTTTACTGAGGGCAGTTAAGAAAGACAGACATAATTCTCGCACTGGCCTTTGAATTTTTAGAATTGCTCGAGTCATTGTGGTTCCTCCTTGGTAATATGATAGCCAGAAACCATTTCCTGAGTTGTGAGGAAAATTTTGGTAGCCTTCACACTATAAGAAGCAGAATGGTTGCAGTGTGTTGCCATATTGAGGACAGCATTGACAACTGATGAGCTTTTTTGCTTTCGGTCCATTATTGCAGAAAAGGTGAGGCCATTTCTTTGTGTATAGCATAGACAAGCACACCACTTTTACACTTAGATTAAGGCCAGGCCTCCTCCCAACCACTATGCTCCCCTTGTCAGATCTCCTCTTGGCTATGCCCCTTTATACCTGGTCCTTGGTTTATTTATTAGATGACGGTGATGATGATGATGATGATGATGATGATGATGGTTGGTATTGGCAAGTCTGATTATGGCAGATTTCAAATGCAATGTTAGGAAAATGTGAAAGGTTTGTCCTCATGAATCAGCTCTGGTCCAAGATATTTTGCATCTGTCAAGGAAATGTATTGTGACATCCAAAAGTCCTACAATACTAACCTCTTGGTTAGTTTTTTTCAGGTGGTTCACTGCTTATTTGCTGTTGCATCCCCTTAAAAAATATTGCCATTCCAAGTAGCCACTTATAATCCTAACCGTTCCTTCTCAAATCTAAGACCCATTGAGTTCAGCCAGTGTACCTGACTCTCAACAATATGATTACGTGTGCTGTCCATCCATCCTCAACCCCATCTTGATCTTTTTTTTTTAATTGGTCCTTTTATTAATCCTGCTCCGGCAGGCTGATTTACATGGTTCTCCTTCACCATTTGACCCTTCACAGCTATGTTGTGAGGTAGTTTAGGCCAAGAGAGAATGACAGGCCTAAGGTCATGGTGTGTTTCATGGCTGAATGGGGATTTGAACATGGCTCTGACAGGTCTTAGTCCCAAACTTGGATCACTGAAACCTCATTGGCACTCTTCTTTGTGGTTATCATGCCAGATACTACTACAACAAACCTGAGATTTTGTGGCTCAAAGATGTAAGAGGACATGTTTTTCTCTTACATGTTATAAGGAGTGTACACCACAAAAACACATTAATGAATTAAGTGTTTGTGTCTCAGCTTTTTTATGAGTACAAAGATGCATGAAAGAACATGTTGTTGTTGTTGTTGTTGTTGTGTCCCTTCAAGTAATTTCAGACTTATGGTGACCCTTAGGTGAACCTGTCACGTGGTTTTCTGGGACTGAGAGTTTGTGACATGTCTAAAGTCACCCAGTGGGTTTCCATGGCTGAGTGGGGGATCAAACCCTGACCTATGGGCAATGCTGAAACCAAAAGAACATAACCTCTCATTAAAGTGGGATTCTGCAAAAATCCTGTGGCTTCTTCCAGACAACCCTGTTGATATAATATCTAATGTTAATGTTCACACATCAGTTCAGCCATTGATGATAGTGTGGAAAAATCTGTTGCATTTATTACTTAGATTGTAGTGAAACAGAGTGGGTGGTTTGCTGCTGAAATATGTTGTTTTCTAGATTTCTGGATGAGTCTAAGCGAATCATATGTGACAACATATTGGTTACAATGTTTGGAAATTTTTAGTGTAGAAAAAAACAAGTAAGGGGAACGTGGCTGAGATGTATAAAATAATGTGTGGTGAGGAGATCCTCCCTGATACTAGATTCAAGATCATCCAAGAAAGCTACACAGTGGAAGATTCAAGACAACAAAAGGAAGTACTTCACAGTACAAATGGTCAAATTATGAAATGACCACAAAATGTAGTGAAGACTACTAACTTGGACAGCCTTGAAAAACAATTAGAAAATTCATAGAATCATAGAATCATAGAAATGTAGAGTTGGAAGAGACCACATAGGCCACCCAGTCCAACCCCCTGCCATGCAGGAACATCCTCAAAGCACTCCCGACAGATGGCAATCTAGCCTCTGCTTAAAAACCTCCAAAGAAGGAGATTCCACTACACTCCGATGCAGCACATTCCACTGTTGGACAGCCCTGACTGTCAGGAAGTTCTTCCTGAGGTTCAGGTGGAATCTCCTTTCCTGCAGCTTGAATCCATTGCTCCTTGTCCTGGTCTCTGGAGCAGCAGAAAACAAGCCCTCTCCTTCCTCTACATGGCATCCCTTCAAATATTTAAACATGGCTATCATGTCCCCTCTTAACCTTCTCTTCTGCAGACATGAAAGCTAGGGCTAACAAAAGCTGCCAGTCATGACAACAATAGAATACCTTCAGTATCAGCATATCCATACCCCTCAGTGCTGCTTGGGAAGAAAAGCAGGAATGTGGTATTCCCCCTAATACCTTATTTGTGGGCTTCCAGGAGG
Organism: Ctenosaura bakeri; assembly: GCA_948474755.1. NCBI lineage: Eukaryota > Metazoa > Chordata > Lepidosauria > Squamata > Iguanidae > Ctenosaura > Ctenosaura bakeri. Next base: position 37,972 of record CAOLHI010002550.1, on the reverse strand, counting down.
CATCTGTTTGGCCACTGGGGGAACAGAACGCTGAGCCAGAGAAGCATCAGTTTTCTGAATTCCACTGCTTTTAAAAATACCAAAAGTTCTCATGGATGGAATATGCACTCTTCCTCTTTCTGTGTCTATCTTAAACTGCTTGCCTCTTCTTGTACTTTATAAAAGGTAATTCCCTTAAGTAGGTGCTTTGGAAGGAAGCGAGGTGGAGGTATAGCAGTAGGATGTTATTAAATAATATACATAATATAAATAATGATGCCACTGTGGCCTGGGTTTCTCATGATTGTTCTGCATTTCTGTGTGGAAGTTTGTTGATGATAATTGAAAGTGCAGGAAATAGCACTGAAGTTCCCTCTTTATGTGTGTTTATGTGGATTTCAAAACAGTTGTGTGGATGTCTTGTTCATATTAATTCTCTCCTATCCTGCCCTCTCAGAAACCTTCCACCCCCTTTTCCTTTGTGGTAAGGACATCAATTTTGTGGTAGGGAAGCAAAGCAAAACAAAAACAAACAAAAGGAAAGGAAATGCGAAAGGTATGTGTATTTTCAGTAAATATTTACTAAGTCAGTCTACTGTTGCATTTTCAGAGATACAAGGGGCAAACAGGCGACGTACATAAGTGGTAGAAGTGAGCTGTACTAGAAGCTACAGATCTGGCTATGACCCAATTTTAGAAACAATTGGCTTCTTGGGCAGGTAGTTTTTTGGGGGGATGCTACAGAACAACAATGGGAAATGCAGCCCATGCTTTCTATTTATGGGGCTGGATCCCGGCTTAGTCATGCTTAAAATAGGCACATTGAAACCACTGAGATGTATCCTACATGTACTAACAACTATTGGCTACAGTGCATCTACTGTAAGCCTGATGGAATCTGGACGATTCAATCCAGTGTCAGAGAATGCAGCAGAAGAGGAATTCTTGATTCTATGAGTTTTACCCCAGCATCCTCAAGGATGCTGCAAAGGATGCAGGGAGCCCTCATTGAACAGTGGAGCCACTCAGCTCAAGGTAGCAAAATTTGCCAGCTGAAAAGGATCAGAGTATACATTTCTACTCATAATTTCCATGTCATTAAGGTATAGCCAGCAACACAGACAATGGAAGTTTCTGGTTCTCTACTTTCAGCAGCCCTGAAAATTTTCTCTGGAGGCTCTTCAAGTCTCTGCAGCAGATTTTGGGCTTATGTGAGTGGCTGCAAGATGGAGCAGAAATTTGCTTTCCTAGGAGATGCTATTCCATTGCGGAACAGATGTGCTTAAATGTTGCCCATTCTACCTGTCTTGTTTTCTCCTGTAGCATTTTTTCAAAGAAAAAGTCATGCCAGTCCTATCATGGATTCGAATCCATGAAACCTCATGCTAAAATAAACCAGTTAACCAAACTGTGAAAAGAATCAACCAATTTTTTATTTCCAGCTGGCATCAGAACTTTATTCAATTCTGTTCTAGTTTTTAGTTTTCTTTCCTAGAGAACACCAAACTTGAAAGTAAAAACACACTATGTAACTTTAAAGTGGGTCAGGAGACAACGTGGAAATTTTAAGCAGCTATATTTCATCATTTTCCTCTTGCACAGCTTAAGGGAAGGGTGCTCATTAAAAACATTTCTGATTGACCCTGTGGTCAGGTAGAAATGCAAGCTACTTTATTTGCTTGATGCTTAAAACTCTTGAAAGCAGAACGACAAACAGTTCAGCAGATAAATGTGCGGCCTAGTCTGCAGCATTTTGTAGGTTGTATGTAGAGATACCACCATTGTGCCATTTTGCATCTTAGCTGCTTTTCTTAGGTAAATTGCAAGAAATTCTGCGTAAGAAGAGGATGCTTATGAAGAATTCCCCCCTCCTTTCTCTCTTGATAAATGTACAAATAATTGAAAGAAAGGGGGCACTCATTCAGACTTACTATAATGACTGAGACTTTAGTCATGAGTTCAGTGAGTTTAATTATGACTCTAAGCGTTGACAAGAAAATGTGTCCTATTTCAATGAGACTATTGTAAACATCACAAGCAATCCTATACTGTATATGTCTACTTAGAAGTAATCCCTCTTGAGTTCAGTGGACATATTTTCAGGTAACTGTGTATGACCTTGCATCTTAAGCCCAGATTTACCTTACTGAAGACTAGGTAAGATATGATGCCAGAGAACAGGTATGTCTTTTTAAATTCCCTCCATGGTCGTATGAAGAGAATAACTGGAGACAAAAAAATCTTTTAAAATATTCAAAGGTTGCTATAAAATAAGACTGTCAGAAAATGCAAAGGATATTTTTTATTTAGTCAAAAGGAAGGAACTTGGATTCTTCCTTTTCCCTACAGCTAAAAACATAAGGTCCTAATTAATCCTCCATCATCTGACTTTTTCAGCTACTTTTAAAATGTACTAGTTTCTGTCTCAGCTTCCCACTTTCCCACCTTTCCCCAGCTTGCTTCAATTGCTGCATACTGAATTCAAAGTGTAAGATTAACTTGTGATCAGTTAACTTAGTGGGAGGAGAGGAGAGGAGGGCCAGAATTTCCCCCTTCCCAATAGGTTCAGGCAAAAGCAAACTGTTGCAGCCTCTCCTAGCTCATCTGTTCTTCCTCGTTAATAACTTTTACCATCTTGACCACACTCTGAAGTTGCTTGGCTGTATGTGTCCTGGTTTTCATCTGTGAAATGTCGGCAGGTATGCATTTTACTTTGTTGCTTGTTTCACTGCTCCCAGTATTAACAGTGTGAGCAGTTTTTCATTCACCATGTCTGTCCCTATGTGTACAGTACTTCATGCAGGGTGATGGTGCCTATAGCTAGTGGGATGCTTGTTATTGTAGTGTGCCTTTATATAATTTCTGGCTGATAGTGACCCTATCACGAGGATTTCTCAGCAAGATGTATCCAGAGGGAGGTTTGCCTTTGCCTTCATCTGAGGCAGAGAGATTGTGAACTGCCCAAGGTCACCCAATGAGTTTTTATGGTTGAGGGGGGATTTGAACCCTGGTTCCTGAAGTTGTAGTCCACTGCTCAAACCACTACAACAAACTGGCTTACAACATTTTCACAAGTCCATTCATTTTCTTTATGCCTTGGAAGGAAAGAATCTGAGGCCCTTTCTGCATGATGACAGAGTCCCAGCCTAGGGATGTGAGAGGAGTGCGACTACGACCATGCTTCTGTATGATGTCGTCACGGTCCCGCCCTTCTTGTGTCACTAGCTGGCGCAATCACGGACTATATCATTGACAGACAAACTCCCATCAATGAGCCCCAAACATGCAAGCCTTCTGTTGCAGCTGGCCATGCAGAAGGGCCAGAAGCATGTTCCTCCCCTATTGCAGCATGGGAAGAAGGCCGGCTATTGTCCAGAAGGACAGAGTGTATCTCCTCACACTCCCTTCCTCAGGCAGCCAGTTGCATGAGGAGAGGAGTGTTGGGGACATGCTCCCATCCTGGCAGAGGCACTGTCAGGATTGTGATAGGATGACATGGGAGAGTGTCATTGTGTGGAAAAGGCCTGAGATTTTAAGCAGTCATACTTGGGAGAAATTGCAACTGATAGATTTGTCCATCCAGCCTAGGGCTTTGGCCATTTCTGCAGTACGCTGTTATAGGGTTCTTATTCCACTTTCACCATCCTGTGGAATTCTGGGGTTTATCATTTACTGAGGCCAAAGAGCTCTCTGGCTGAAAATTCTGAATGCCTCCTCCCTAAACTGCAAACCCTAGGATTCCATAGGAGGCTGAAACTGGAATAATTGCACTATAAAGGTGTACAGTAGTGTGGAAATGGCCTTTGAGTATTGATCACTTAAAATCCTAAATTTATAACTTTGATATTCAGCCATGTTCCCTGAATTAGAGTTATGCTCTCTCTCTCTCTCTCTCTCTGTATGTGTCTTTTTCACCTGAGAGGCTCTTCAGCCTGAACACCCGTGTGAGAAGTATGACACAGCCTTCTCCATGCTGAGAATAGCTGCACATTTTGAACGTGGTTGGGGCAAAAGTGGAATATTTTTGTTTTGATATAGTTTTGAAGAATTTATCAAAGTTCACAAGTGTCTTAGTATTCCGGACAGAAAGACCTTAAGGCTGAAATATTCAAATGTGAGAGAAAGCAAAACTGGAAGTGGTCTAATAGTCTGTGTGTAGGAGTAGCACTTAGGGAGACCAGGATTTGAAACCCACCGCAGGCCATTTCTGCACTAGACTGTTAGAGGGCTATGATTCCACTTTCAACCTCCTATGGAATCCTGGGGTTTGCAGTTCAGGGAGGGGCTCGCTGGCCCCTCCCTGAACTGCAAACCCCAAGATTCCATAGGAGGTTGAAAGTGGAATCATAGCCCTCTAACAGTCTAGTGCAGAAATGGCCTCAGTCATAGAGACCCGCTGGGTGACTATAGGCATGGCTTCTCTCTCTCTGCCTTTCAAGACAGTACTGATAAACCCCCTTTGAAGCAATCTTGCCAGGAAAATCCTATGACAGGATCAACATCAGCCAGAGTCATCCTGAAGGCATATAGCAACAAAGAGGTGATAATGTTGTAATCAAGATTTCTCTCCTGGGTGAAAGATGGTGAAATCATCTCCAGCAAGATCAAACTTCAGAAGGCCTTTGAGAGATGGTATGTAGGACAGGAAGTCAACACTACCTATTTAGTTAAGAGTCTAAGTTTTATTAGCAGCATAATTAATTTAGATTTTATGTAATGATTTATAAATTAAGTAGGATTATTTAACAGGAATTGTCTGCATTAAGAGTGGGAACCAAATTTAAATTAGCTATAGTTTCTTCTTAGTTAGTTTCAGTTTAGTGATATAGTTATAGTTAAGTAATGTAAGATTAGTTATTTTATAGGTTTTATAATGTATTATTTTGTGTTCCCTTTAATTTTATATATGGTTGTGTATTGTTATGTGCATTATATGGTTAACAAAAATTTAAAAAATGCTACCACAGTGCCATTTTAAGTATGTTATTTTTAAGTGTACAGTTATTTTTAAGTGTACATTTTATTTTTAAGTGTCTATCTAGTCCCAGTCATACCCCCCAAAAACACGTAACCAAGCCCAAGGATTGGTTTTGTTCCAAAGAAGTATAGTGTAGAATAGACAATGGTGGAACAGGGAGCAAAGCCAGCCCTACCTTTAGACAGGTTGAGTCAGCCACCTCAAGTGACAGCTGTCAGGGAAGGCGGTGGGAAGAAATAATGGCTGACTGGTCCTGCCCTCTGGGCATTCCCTGTGTTTGGAAGGTAGAGCTTGTGTGTATAATGCATGCAGTTCTGTTCCCTTGACGTGGCCTCCTGCTTTCAGATTTTGTGGAAGATGCTATGGTTGGCCCTCCACATTTGCGGGAGCTGGGGCACCGGACCCCCACAAAAGTGAGAAAACCACAAATATTTCTATGCCCCCCAAACCATAATGGCAGGCAACTGCAGCGGCTAACTTTGTTGTACAAAGCATATGTAATAATTCAATTTTTTCTTGTATACATTTAAGGTAATAAATGATAAAATAGATTAATAATGCATATATTTCATGCATTCATGACTTACTAAACTTTTAAACGTTTTCTTTACATTTTCTAGTCTATGCACGTCGTCTGTGATTTTCTGCAGTAGGCTGCAAAACTAAAAAAAAAAAAAATCCCATTTAATTATTGATGGGAAACTTGTGAATTATTAAACCCACAAAAGTTAAACCTGTGAAATTTGAGGTCCAACTGTATTTCATTACTGATATTCAACTGTCAGTCCAGTCAGTTTCTTTATGTGCAGTGGGGCAGAGGTCTCCATCTTATCTTTTGCCTACGGAGTAAAATATCTTGCATCAGCAGTGGGTGGGAGGAGCGCAAGCTTCTAGTTTCCCTATTGGTTCATGTTTCTGTTTGGATCATAAACACACACACACACACTACAAGTGATTTTTCTCCTTACAGAGTTCTAAAAACCTGCTTGCCCTATTGTTTGCATTTGTATATATTGATATCCCATGACAATGTAATAAAATGTATAGTGCAAATGTAATAATCACTGTGTGGCTGCAGACTTGGGTATTGTACGGATGAAACAGTAAATGTTAATGATCAACTGTATTTCGCTGTTTTGGGTACACCTGATAGCAAACCCAATGTGTGAAATGTTCCAAAGGGCTCTGTAATTGTAACTATGCTACCTTTTACTATTTAGCAGGGTACTATATCAGCAGCAATTGTGAATGCTATGACAGCTAAAGAATGTACAGTGTTACCCATCTAAATCTTCAAATCCTTACTTGCACAAAGAATTGTGGGAATGTAAATCCCATTGTTTGTTCCAACTAGAATAGATCAACTGACAGTCTTTTCACACGTACTTTCTGTTGTGAGAGGGCCCCTTGAGTGTCGCGTAAATGGGAGTCGTGGTCCGTACGATGCACTCCCATTTATGCGACGCTCAAGAGCTGGACGCAGAGCGGACGCGCACCTTTTTATTTTCAGCTTTAAACCAAAAATGGTGCGCAGTCACACAATGCTCCCAGGGCCCACACGCACTTACCTGCTGTGCGGTGCATCGGGCAAGCCGGGCCGGTTGCGCTTCCTCCCCCAGCGCAGCCTACAGCTGCCAGGCTGCACTGCCGAAGGAAGGAAGGGGCGCTCGCTCGACAGTCGTGTGACCAGGAAGCCAGCTGCAGGAGAACAGAGGAGTGATGCGGGTGCCTCGTGCAAGAGGCTGCTTGCGCGAAAGGCACCCCCCACCTCCATGAGCAGGTAACGTGCGGAAAAGGCCTGAGTCACTGGTAACTTGGTAGGTCAATACTTATGTAAGTTCGATTGAGTCAAAAGTTTTACTCTAATTGAGAGCTAGGAATTGAAATTAGGTTTGGGTTATAGTTTTGGAGGGAACTTTGTAGAGCACTGCAGAAATTCCAGAGTCAACACATTCCTAACATGCAGCTATCTGCTTCTACTTAAAGTTCTCCATCTCTCTGAGTCAGGGGTGGGCACTACATGAGGGCATGTGAGCACACAGACCTCCTAACCTCAGTAGGATGGGCTGCCCTCTGGGCATGCTGTTGTTCTTATGTGCCTTCAAGTTAACTCTGACTTACAGCAATCCTGTAATAAGGTTTTCTTGGCAAGATGTATTCAGAGGAGGTTTGCCATTGCCTTCTTCTAAGGTCAAAAATGACCTGCCCAACACCACCTAGTGGGTTTCCCTGACAGAGTGCAATTTGAACCCTGGTCTTCTGGAGTCCTAGTACTTAATCCACTACACCACAATGATTCTCCTCCACCCATTTTTTTTGGATTTTTGGAAAAAAAAAAAACACTTAAAAAGCCCCTTGTGCCCTCTAGAGGGGGTAAAAGGCAATTTCATTTTTTTTTTTTTTTTTGCAGGGGTGGAGTGGGCTATTTTAGGCCAGGAGAGGCCTTTTTCCAAAACAGGAAATTACTGGAAGTTACTTCTAGTTTTGAAAATGCCCCCCCCAAGCCTAAAGCAGCTCTGTTAGGGTGTGTGTGTGTGTGGCAAAGTTGCCTTCATGCAACCTGGAAGGCCTTTTAAGAGTTGTGGAACCAGTCCTGGGGTACACATGTGCCCCAGAATTAATGTTTTCCCACCCCTGGCAAAAGTAATTTGTTCTATTTCCAAACTGCAGAGCCATCTCTTGCCATCCTAATGTACCTTCCTGTAACTTAAGATCTGATCCTGCCCTCTGGGGCAATGGAGAATAAGTCTTTGTTCTCTTTTGTGTTAATGTTCCAAAATTGAACATACTGAAATGCATAGGAGAAAATGATAGTGCCTGTGCTACAGCCTGGGATGCTAACTTCTGTGTTGTTGGTTTCATACTTTCCCTTGCCTTTGTAACTCTCCAATTACATTTAAAACTACTGCTGAAATACTAAGAGACCTCTCACATAGCTGTAGACTACTCAGTGCCACTCCCCTTACATATAGAAAACTAGCTTGTCAGGGGTCAATGTAGGCCTTAAAGGGAAATTGTACTCTCTATAATAAATCCATTTTCCCTCTGACAAGGGATTGCCTCAAGACATATACCTTAGCCCACAGACTTGCAAGTTACGCCTGTGTTGATTTTCCAGTGATTGTCAATCACAAAACACAGCATCCTAAATGATAGATGTGTTGGTGCAGAAAATCATGTGCTATAACAAAAAGACATATTTTCATATCTTGGGGGAAGGAGCTCTAGTTTGTCCCTATGTTAAGTCTGCTCTCCCTAATATCTACATATTTGTGGGGAGAATATTTACATACTGCTTTCCCTTTGTGGTCTTGAAAAGCATGTAAGCCACAGTCATAGGCTGAAAGTGATTTCCAATTTGCAGACAAGGAGCTTGACTGAAAGATAGTGATTGGTTCAAAGAGGTCAATGAAAACATTTGCCAAGGTGCCATTACCTGTCTGCAAGACACTAGTCTGAGATTAGATAATTTGGTCAAGCCTACACACCAAAGGAAGGGTCAGGTGACTTAGGACGGTGATGACTAGCTTCTCTAGTCCCTACCAGTACTTCTTCAAGAAGTCCCAAAACATTTTTGGAGACTTGTTGTGAACTGGGGTACATACAGTCAGATATAGAGAGTGCCAGCAATGTTGGTGAGTTTTCTTCTTATTTTTTTTTGAAGTATAACCTCTAACAGATGCTAGCCTTGCTATTGAAAATGGAAAACAAAGAAACTGATTTACATGTTTCTCTCATTATTTCACACATACATATATAGGACCAAATTTGAACAAAGCCATATTTATCCCCTGAGCCCTCTTCTGATGTTAATACCCAGGTGTTTAACACTTTGTCTTTCTTCCTCTCTGTGTATACAGAAATAGCTCTCAAAGACTTGGAGGTAGCACTGCACAGCTGCTCTAGCCCTCAGTACACTCTTTTCTGCATCCCGTTATGGTCACTGGTCAAACTGGTTGTGTAAGGTTTTGTAGTGCTATGACCATACTCCAGATGGGGGAAAAAATACCAAAATTAGCTGTCAAACCCATGTTCAGAATCCACTGTTCAGAATCCCCTGAGCACTGCAGAGAAATGCAGAAGTCATTAGGAAAGACTTCATGAGTGCCATATATTTCTTCCCCCTTGCCCTTGTCCTAGAGCAGTTCTAGAAATGCTGTCCTAATTTGTTCTTTCTGTGTGAAAGAATAAACACTTAAGCAGTAAAAAGAAAACAAAACATCTTGGAAACGTTCCTTTTCGGTGGTTAGAATCTTTCAGACAAAATAGTTGGTCATCATGCTGTGTGGTGGATTCTGGGAGCTGTAGTCCAAAAAGTGACTGTCCTAAGCCCCAATTAAAAGTAATATTGGACTATACACTTTGCAGAAACAGTGCTGTCCTTTTCAGGAAGTGAAGTTCTTCTCTGCTTCCTGCTTCCTTATGGTTACCAAGTTGTGAAACTAGTCTCAAGACGAATTCCTCTATATCATTTATACCCACTTGGGTCCTAAGTTCATTTTCAGATACTTCATTCCATGTGTCCATACCAAGTGAAATGAGAGGGGTGTTTTGGATGTGGAAAACAGCATTTTACAGAGATGTCTTCAACCAGCAGGTGCTCCATATTCCTTGGCCTCTAAGATGCCATCTCATGAATCACAGGGTTGCAGATGTCATGTTATGACTGTACACATTTTATTGCTATCCACCTAGAGACTGCTAGTTGATGGGTAGCATCCAAGTGTTGTAAACAAAATAAAGAAACAGCAACAAACAAGTGTGGCCCATTGCTCTACAGAAATAATTGCCTAAAAACATCCTTAGGAATGGAAATGTATTATTAATTGAAGGGAAAAAAGTTTTTTACTGCTTACTAGGACAGAAAAGACAAATAATGGGTATTCACTGGTCAAAAACAAGAGATTATGCTGAAAGAGATTTTGTCACTCTGGTTGCTTAAGAGATGAGTATTTATTAGGCTGCTAAGGCAAATCTTTGGCTACTTGTTCTCCCTACTTTCCATGGGGTAATGAGAGGAAGATTGCCTGAAAACTGGTTAAACACATTGCTATGTGCAATCATTACAGCAGTGAATACCAGTGAGCTCTGGTTCTTGCATACAGAGCTCTGCCCCAACTGCTAACTCCAGCAATACTTAAATACTCTCAGTGTAGCAACACCTCACACACCTGTTCAAATAATAATAATGATCACCCCTGTTACCTTATGTTGACACTGACTCTATGCTTTTGCTTCATATAATAACTGCCTGTAGTGAGCAGTGAACTGACAGCTTGGCGGGTGTGGGTGGGAGTAACCAGAGCTCTTTGTTTACCCATATCCAGTTTGTTACCACAGATACTTTCAGCCAAGAGTTAAACAAAGATTGGTTTGACATCCTTGTTGAGCAGGATTTGCCCCCTCCCATAATGCTACTCCACCTCCTCCCCCAAAAAACTGGTGGTTCTTTGAGGAGTTGCACAGGTGTTCCCTCACACCTGTCTGACAGAGAACAGAGTAGGGTTTGTTAGTAACCATGGACTTACCTGGAATCAAGTATTTGTTTTAAGGTTTCTGTGAATCCGAGTAAACAAAGCATGATAGTATGGCTCATACTGAGCACTGAAGCTTAACAGCATGAACAATTAAATCCAAACAATCTTCATAAATGCTTAATCCTCTTCCTATAGATGACAGTAGCCAAGTTCCTGTTGACTTCGATACCAGTGAAGGGAAGTGTATCACATTACATCAACACATTATGTTGTGAGCTCTGTTTTCAAGGGAGCTCAAGCATATCTATTGAGACATGATGTGACTATGCAATACGGCCACAAGAGCTGAGGTACTTCAGCACTCAGCATATTCAAATTTGGAACCTGTTGCTGGTGGTAGTCCTCCAGTTACATTATATGCAGATATGACCTGTGGAGATTTCTCCTTCTGTTACATTCCCACATCCTGTCCTCCCTGATTCTTCAACTCTTACTTCCTGAGCCTTTCAGGCTCATCTTCAGAAATTTACTTTCCGTCTACAAGGTCCCTGATTTTCTGTCGAGTGTTCTCTTGTGAACCGCACATGTGACTTCTCTGCTATCCTGAAAGTAATACTTTGGAGAATGCATACTATGAGTTGTTTGCCTGTATCGTGAGCTGCAGTTTCTACATGCCTCTACAAGTTCAAAATAAATTCATACAGGCAAATTCTAATGTGTAAACTGGCTTTCGAAACCCAAACTGAGACATAATTGAGGCTTCAGGCATTCTAGGGACTACACTTCTATACCTTAAATGTCCATGTCCTTGTTTGAGTTCAGAACTGGAACAAACTGGACTTCTGAAGACTGTAGAAAGCATACTTTTTTGATGGTAGATTCCAAATAAATGCCATAACTAGTATTAATGGACATTAGGATCTTGGATAAATAGTAGAGGTACAGATAAGTCAAAATATTTCTTTTCTCTCAAAAATGTACTGGCAAAGAAAGCCACATTACTAAAACATATTAATAAATGCTAAGAAACTTTTACATGTTTAGAGTTTAAACATTTTTAATACATGGATTTTCTGAACACACTGCTGCTGTCATTGCCCACTTCTCTCCTTTTATTTTTATTGTGTTTCCATAGCGCATGATGAGGTCTCTGTTGGATAAGTTAACACCAATAAAATAAACAGAGAATGGGAAATTTAGATGGGCACACAAACAACTTTCAGATTAGATTTTGCAAACTGCGTTCATTCTACAAGCAAACTAGTTTGAAAGTAATTTCAGCTTTCTTATTATTAGAGTTGCAAATTTTCTGTTTCGGTGGAAGCTCTGATTATCATTTTGCCCTAAATGGGATTCTGTAGTGCTATTGAAAAACTCTTATATCCTCTGCAGAGACCACTACTGCATAACAAACTCATGCTTTTAAACAAAAATACGGTTTTCTCTGTTTCCCTTTCTAACCAACAGAGAGAATAGTTTTATTCTGGGCTGGATCCGTGGGGTGAACTTCTCTTGCTGGAATGGTGAAATCCAGCAGAATGGAGATGAAGATTATCCCTTTCTCCATTGCAGGCCCTCTGTGCATCTCAAATCCAGCTCTGGAGGGCTAGAAAACCCTATGGATCTGGGTTTGGGGCACAACAGATTTCCACTGTGATCAAGCACAACTCTGGATTTTCTCCGATACAAGTAAATAAATAATTAGGAAAGGACACAAATGTCTATGAACCTCCATCTTCTCCTGATTTGTAAAACTCTTTAGAAACAATTCCATTAGAGGTATTGCAGTTTGTTAAAGATGCATGTCAGGAAGTACAGTTACTGCAAGGAAAAGGCAATAGACCAATTTTTAAAAAACAAACAAACAAAGAGCAAAACGAAACAGAAAATCTGTTTCCCTCACCACCACCAGTCTTTCAATGATTCCTGGGGATTCAACACAGATCCAGTGATTCAACATTTAAAAATGAGATAACATTTTAAGGGTGAGAAAGCTGTAATTCCTTCCTCCTTCCCCCTCCCTACAAAAGAGTAAAGATGGCAGACTTAGTGAGAAGGGATAGGGCTTGGTTATGCTATAGCATTTGGACAAATCTATTGCATCTAGAGTCTCTCAAATGTGTAATTTTTGGGAACATGTTTGAACTGTGGGCAATCCTCAAGGCCTGTTCACTGAATATACCACATTCACTTGCCAGGCTGTGGTCTTGTGATTAACTGACCTTTGGAGAAAAAGAGAAGCTTTAGAAGAATGTTTCTGTGGTATTTGCTGGGTGTGTTAACCCATGATGAGGGCTGCCAGTACTGATAAAGACTTGACTAAAAAAGAGGACCTATAGAGAAGTTGGGGGAGGAGGTCCGGTAGCTATATGAAACAAATTTGGCATACCTCCAAGTCAGACCGAAATGGACCCAGTTTTTCTACTCTTTAAGAGGAGATGGAGAGCTACCAGACAAAGTGGGTGGTGAAAAAAAAATTGAGCTGATTAGGCTAAAGCTAATTGTTCCAGAAATTGAAGCAGGTCAGTGTATGACTTTCTTCTTGAGTGCAGATGCCCTTGATAATCTGAGTGCTCAGTCTTTCAAGTAAAGTAAGCAGCTTTATGAGTCCCTTAATATCATATGACTGTTGCTGGACTGCTAAGTGTAAGACTACTCTTTTGGCTACCATCAGCAAGCAAGCAGTTGGCTGACTGACTGCTCCCTTTTCAATGAAGTAGTACAGTGATTTGATACTGCAGGTGAGTTTGTCATTCTTAGCTGGAGACCTTCCTAAAGTCTTAGAGCACTCTAGAGCCTACTATCACTTGAACCTACTTTTAGCAGTCAGACAATGAATTTCATCCCATCCTATTCTTGTATATATTGATATCCACAAGGAGAAAGTTTTGTTCCCTAAAATTTACCTATTTGGAGGGGAGCAGAATGGTATGTATGACTCATGAAGAAAGCATCTACATCTCTCCATAGTTTATAGCAAGGGTAGAAAACATGTGGTCCTCCAGATGTTTTGGACTTCATCTTCCAGAAGTCCTAGCTGTTCCAGACAAGGGTAGGGGATTATAAAAGTTGTAGTCCCAGAATGTGCAGGGGCAAAGGTCCACGTTTTCAATTTTATAGGACAGGAAACAGCAAGGATGGTGAAATATTGATGAAAGAATATTTTAATTTGCCCACATATATCAGTTTCAGGGAATTTGCATCTGCTCTATTACAAGCATGCTTCTTGCACATCCCATGCAATCTGTGAGAGTGCTTTCATACACAATGCCAAAGAGGGTGAAGGAAAACGTTATGTTTCTGAGCTGTTGAAACCAAGTTTCGTTCTCCATACACCTGTCAGTTTCTGCTTATGGAAGCCTTTTACTAAGCAGTTAATTCCACATTTATGACATTAATGTATTTTGATGTGAGGGTTCTAGGCCAGGCTAAACTTGGTTCTGAACCAGCACATGAAATTCTCTTGCAAGCCACCCTGGTTTATGTTACAGGATGCTTTTGGTGCCTTCAAGTACATCCCTCCTGATTAATTTTTCCAGAAGAGCTCTTCCAATCTGTTGACGACATGAAGAGAGATTTATTTTTAAATGGACTAAATACATATTTAGATGATAGAATGAAGAATCTCTGAAAGAAGTGATAGCCTATTGAATAAATAATACATCTTTTAAAAAGTCTAAATGCGACTTTACAAGATAAAGTGCAAGCGCTTCAAAAGAACCATTGATCTATGGAGTACATAATATGCATGTTAAAAAATGTTTGAAATACTTATTTACATGACATACGGCTCAGAAGGAGCCATTACGCTCTTCAAGTAAATGGGATGCATTGTAAAAATTGTCTAAGCATTGCTTTTATCAACTGCTAGCGAATCATGTTCCCAGTTAAACAAGCTAAGCCAGTAAAAAAGATGTTAATTTGCAAATGAGCAAGAACATTGCCCCCAAATTAGGATCTAGAAACTCTAGCCCAGTGTTCATTAGATAGCTACACCACCCATTCAAACAACATCCTTCATTTTTGGTCATGTGGTGATTATCTGCACATATATTTCCATGTTAAATTGTACTCCTAAAGAACTGGTGAAATACAGCCAGGGCTCACTATAAAATAACTGTTGCTGTTTGACCCTCTAAGGGTCTGTTACGGATACTCCCATTTGTTCAAATGTTCCCACTTGTTCTAGTTCAGAGGTTATGGGCCAAAAACTTATTATTAGAATTTGGATGTAGTAATACTTTGAAAGTATGCTGTCAAGAAATCCAAACTCATTTTCTCTTTGAATAGTAATGCAAATTGAAGTTTATAATTACTGGGTATGGGATATGAATTTGTCCATAGCAGTATTACAAACTGAGCACTATTTCCTCCAGAAGTTATTCTCCAGATTGAAGCACTAAGAGACTCTGTGCGTGTGCAATCAGCATTCAGAGGACCAGGTGCACAAAGCCAGCTGCTTTGTAAATGCATATGGAAAAATTATTTTGTGCTAGCCACTTAATCTCAGTAAAACTGTTGTTGATTGCTGCCCCCCCAACGTAGCCAGATCATCTGACCAAAATGTTTTTTGTCTGATGATTATCAATCGTGTCTCACAATTTTTCCTTGAAAACATTTATTTGGTTGTAGTCTGTGATCTAGCAGCAAGAGCTATAGTGGTATAGTGGTTTGAGTGCTGGGTTACGACTCTGGGAGACTAGAGTTCAAATCTCTACTTGGTCATGGACAAGTCACACCCTCTCACAGTGGAAGGCAAGGGCAACCCCCTCCCCCAAGGCAATCTTGCTGACAAAACCCTGTTATAGGTTTGCCTTAGGGTCTCCATAAGTTATAAATGACTTGAAGGCACACAACAGCATAGTCCCCGACCCAGATCTAAGGTTTCTTCTTATTCTTGGGTATGTCATCTAGGGGAGAGCTCTGATGACTGGTGGCTTCTATGTCAGTTATGCAATAAATCCACTCTGGATTTTTATGTTCACAGGAGCTATCCAAAGTTCTGAACCTATTTTGGGAATAAAGTTAAGTACCTTGGCTTTTTCATGGAGCAGATTCATTGCTCCACCAACACATCAACACAGGAGCAACCAGCCACCACTGGCAGAGTAATGCTCCAACATGATAGGGTGGATGTATTGCCCCTTAGGAATGGGTCAAACCAAAGTTCTCTTCCTAACGGACAATACCATAAAATGTGGCCTTGCCAGTGGATACCACAGCATTACAAATCAGGAGAGAATTTTTGGAAAACAGATGCATGTCCCCCAAAATATCCTCTGAGAAATGCCAAGCAGATTCTAAATTTACATGAGGGAAATTCATCCATCACTGTTTCTGAGGTCCAGAAGAATTTGCAGCAAATCTTACAAGGGAGTAATTCTATATGTCAATCAATCTTGCGTACATCTAGTGACATATTGCTCCCACTTTCATGTACTGGCTAACATCACATTTTTTCCTTATACCGTTACAACGTCTGCTGTTTTTCCTCCTTGAAGTGGCAACTACTATCCTTTAACTACATATGTCTGATCACAGCTGATGGCTTCTGTGTTACTGCTTTTTAGTTGGAATTTTAAAGGAACTATCCAATGGGCTGAACTTATGAAAAATTTTGAAGAATGAGGTTCAGCATTTTGGATAGCTCTTTTAAAGTTCAGACTAAAACCTGGAGGGGATTCATATACTGATATTGGAGTTATCACATGGCACCACATATGCCAGAGTAGTAGCATTGACATTCAGGTGAGATCCTTGTAGATCAGGGTTGGACAAAGTGCAGTCATATTGGCAAATATCAGGAGGGATCTGTCTATTACGGATTGCATCTGTATTGACAGATGTTTCAAAATTCACCAGTGAAATATGTCCACAGTGAAAAGGCTGGCATATATTTCTGTGACAAACCTGTACCAGAGGTAGATTACATGTGGAAGTATATCCATTTTCTTTTTCTTTTCTTCCCCAGTAGAAGGCAACTAAATCAAAGACTTTGAACAAGTATCAATTATTATCAGTCATCCGTGGATAACTCCCCCAAAATCGAGCACATATGAAGTGTTTTAGACAGTTGTCAAATTACTGTTATGTTATTCAGTTCTTGACAGTGACATGTAGAGCAATGTAGTTGCAACATCACCGTAGAATGGTGCTCTTGCACAAGAACTGCATTTTAAAAATGACAGTGTTTTAGAGAGAAGAGGAAGTAGCAGTATCTTTATGTATTTTGCTTCTCTATATTTCTGTCTTCCTTGGACTCTACTTCTATTTTCCCTATTTGGAGAGATGTGAATGTTCTGTTTCAGATGAGAAGATATGACCACAGACTGTTAGCTCATCTAAGCCCAATCAGGTCCTAAGCAAAAGTTTCCCCATTTCTGTTATCTTGGATCCTTTAATTGAAGATGGAAGGGTTTGAACCTTCTCCATGCAAAACGTTTTCTCTCTCACAATTCTCTCCATCCTTATAAATGTATGGGAATTGACACTTCCTGTTTTCCCTGTAGGTCAGTAGTTTCTCATTTCCTGAGAAAGTAAGGCTACCCCAAGACAGATTTTTTAAAAAATACCTGAAAGTCTTGGGTTAATATCTGTGTTTTCTGGTTTTATTTTAGAGATTCCCATGATGTTTACTTCACCCTGAAGTATTTCCTGGGACTTTTTTTCCCCACCTCTCAGATCAGTTTAAATTAACCCACTGTTTTCTGAAATGAAAGGTACTTGCCTTGTGTGTTTCAACATTTTCGGACCCAGCTAAGATGGCTGCTGCCACTAAACACAGTTATTGTTTCCAGGATATACATTCAACAGAGATCAAACAGGAATGCTAGCACTAAAGTAAAATGATAACTCATGCTTAGCTAGTACAATATTGCTAAAGCACCATACTGTAGCACTTTGACTATAATGTCTTAATAATGATTTTAAAAGGTTCAGTGGAAATTGGTGAAAATCCATTTCTGAAATGTTACAGGAGACTGAAGGGGAGGACACAAAAGAAGGGGAAGGGAGGGAAACACAGCATATTTCAAGAGATCAGGTTGTAAATAAGCAGATACGATCAGAACAAAATAAGAATTGGAAACTCTAAAGACTTCTAGAGAGATTTTTCCCTTGTAGAGGGAAACTGTGATCTCAAGAGGTATGATGTTTTTGGGAGTGTCACAAAGCAACCATAATTATAGTTGTGTACATATTTTCAATACATAAATTTATCAGAAATCTGGACATCACATATGTTCTTTTGGAAACTTGAATCTGTTGTGGAAGGAAGTTAATAATGCAGACAAATGTTATAATAGGACAAATTTTAAAAATGATCACTGCTTCACATCTAAAATTGTTTCACAGCTGAATGCACAGTTAGCTTTTTAGTTCTAAAAACTAAAAAAAAAAATCCCTTAGTTTTCCCTCAAACTGGAAGTTTATATTTTTAGATATCCTGCTCTGAGACGGTTAATGTAGTCACAAAGATTTGCAAAGATCCAGATTCAAGTCTCTACTGATCCACAAAGTCATTGACTGACTTTGACCAATCACACACTCACTGGATGTACAGGTGTTATTGTGAGAGGAAAAGGGAGGAGAGTAGCACCATGTGAAACCTTAAGCTGGAAGAAAGAAAGGATACAAATTAGATAAACTGAAAGCTGGCTGGCTGGCTGGCTGGCTGGCTGGATAGACAGAGCATTGCTCATGGGGATATCTATCTATCTGTCTGTCTGTTCTCATAATCTAGAGAAGAAGGAGGAGTAGAGGGACTCCTTTTAATATCTACAGTCCTTTTAATATCTACATGGCAGCAAAAAGCTCTGCAACATCTTTCACCGCAGTACTGTAACTATGCATCATTAGTCAGTCTACCTCTCCTTGCAGAACTATTACAGGTACAGGAGATATTTTGGGGTCACAAGTTTGTCAAGACTCTACAGAACTGAACAGACCTCTGTCAAGCCCACACCTTTAAAAATGAGAACACATGGAGGCTGTCACTCTAAGTAGCATTTGAAGACTATGACTGGGAATATGGCTTCTGCTCAACTAGACTGCAATGGTCAAATGATACAGAAGGTAGAGTCCTCACACTGATTATTAAACCAAGGGTGCTTCCAAACAACATTTTTATTGCACAATTGCTTGGCTTTGTTCAGGGGACCCAGATGTCTTCCTTTGTTTGTAACTCTCATGTATTCCACTGCTTCTTCCATCTTCTTCTTAACCAGAAAAAAAAATCAGTTAATCAAGGAATAATGGAATCACTGCACAATGCCTCTTGACTGGTAGTGAAAGAGGTCCTTCATCTGGAAGCACCCTCAGATTAGAAAATCTTCCTGGAAATCTATATCATTGCAGATGGGTCATGATAGCCAATCTTGACTAAGATGCAAATAATGCATTCCCCTGCTTTTTGCACTCTTGCTGCTTTCATTCAATAGGTTTAAGATGCTACACATGGAAAATTATGAACATTGGCGGCATGAGCTGAAAGACCCTCACCCTAATGACAGCTAACTGACTAGCTATGGTACAAGATCTGTGACGTACTAGTTAAATACTCAAGGCTTGATGGACTATTTAGTTGTTATCCTTAGCATCTGTGCACTGATTTGTATGCATTTTCCTTTGCTACACACATTGTTCCAAAGCAGGAATCATCACCCTTTTCCTGGAGCTGAAAATTTCTCTGCACTTAACACTTTATACTTCATGCAGGCCACTTGGCTTTTGGGAGAATCCAGTGTTCATTAAATGGATGTCACCTGAATTATCTTTTTAAGGGCCTCTCCATCACAAAAGCATGATGGCCAAAGTACATTAATCATGACACGCTTCTAGTGAGAATGATGTCAGTTAAGAGTTGCCATCATAAACTAGGGATGTCTTTTGGAAAGGAAGGGGTTACGCACCAGCCTCAACACTAATGTTCCCAAACAGGGGTACACAACTTTGAGCTGAAGACCTCAAATGCCTCCTACAGTCAATTCTACTCTGAAAGGAATCACTCCTGTTCCGTTAGAAGGCAAAGACTGAGGAAGGTTTAGCCACTCTGTCCCTCAAGTGAGCACAAAGAAACCTGTGCCCATCCCCGCAACAATCCTGAGTAGAAGCACTGGGATAGGAATAAGGTGACAACTTTCTCCCTACCCTCTGTAGTGCCGCTGTAGGGTGTAGAAAGAAAGAGTGTATGTGCATGCATACATTATGTGCAGCCCCAGGCTACCAGAATGACATTCAGTGACCTTCAAGGGTGAAAAGTGTTTGACTCCTGCTCTGGAATGTTCCAAAATGAGCTCTGAATGTCTACAAACTGGTATGTGGCGATGTAGAAAAATCACAAAAGAGTATATCCATGTTCTATCTGGATACTACGTATTTACATGTAAGGAAAAGAAGCATGTGTGATGGAAACATTTTGTATCTGCAAACATGCATTAGCTTAAAGTAGCTATGTGATGAACACTTGAAAATTTTATGCATTTATTTGCTATAATTAAAGAAAATTAGAGATTTTGCAGAGCAATTAATAAGAGAGACTAAAAACTAAATAAAGTGGACATGTTGAACACAGAATACAGATTGCAATATGGGCATAAAACCAGTGTGCAAGTTCTTGTGGGTTTTTTTTTTATAACCAAGAAAGAGTACAAATATATTTTACCCAGGGAAGTGTACAAATATATTTTAGTGTTAGAAGCATAATACTGCTATATTTGTACAGTATTTTTCTTTCTAAGAAATACTGCATTCTGCAAGTATTAATTAGCACCGCATAATGCTGCAGCCAGGAAATATATATCCAATTGCTTTTCTACAAGTACAATATATTCATCTGCAGTAAGAACTTCATCTTAGAGTAACATAAGCAAAATTTAAGTAAGAATTTCTTACATTTTGATATCAACACCTCTGCATCTATATGCATCTGTATGGGGAATGCAATAATTCACCATCTTCCATTGTAACTAAAACTATAAAGAGATAGACCTCCTTAACCTGTCCTTTTCCTGCATTGTTTTTATAAAGCCAAGATTCAAAGGGCTATGCCAATCCTTTTATTTTAACAATCCTTCAGAGCTTGCTCCCCCATGCTATCATGCAAGAGTTGCAACTCTATCCACACTATATAGGAAGTCCCAGTGAACGCAATGAGTTTTATGTCAGAGTAAAAATGCATTGATTATTTTCCTTCCAAATTGTGTTTATCAAGTCATCCCAATGTCAACAACTTCACAGAGGGAAGAAAACATCACCACAGGTGCTGTACAGAGGTTAATCAAGGCCAATCTCTGCTAAACAGGATTTGATTAAAATCTGCACCAAGATCTCCAATGTTACTATTGATTCCCAGTGTGGATGCTACAAGTTTATTCAAGAACTGGTGCAATCATAGCAAGAAACAGTGATTTGCTCATGCAT
Source organism: Ctenosaura bakeri (assembly GCA_948474755.1). Lineage (NCBI taxonomy): Eukaryota > Metazoa > Chordata > Lepidosauria > Squamata > Iguanidae > Ctenosaura > Ctenosaura bakeri. Next base: position 17,119 of record CAOLHI010002550.1, on the reverse strand, counting down.
CCTCTGCTTCCTCACGCAAACTTTCTCCAATTAGTACAATCAATTAAGATAGTTTTTTTTTATCTGCCTAGTGTCTCTTATGTCTAAGGCAGTAGTAACCATGTCTTACTTGCTCTTTGGAATGATTATGTTGCTGATCTTAGTGCAACAGATGCTGCACAAGACTACCCCCTGCTGGAGAAAAAACAGGGCTGTGTTGGAATACCTCACCCTATTATCCATTCTGCCTAAAGGTTACAGAAACTTTTACCCTCTAGATAATGGACAATTCCCATAATGTCTCACCATGGATGATGCTAGCTGGTGTATTTGGGATTTGATGTCCAAAACACCAGGAGAGCCAGTTTCCTCACCCTGCCCTCCAGTATATCACACTTCACCCTGTCGAAAGTCCCAAGGCTCAAATTCTCAGCATATAGTCTTGGCTGTAAGCTGCCTTTGAATTTGTATGGACTTACTTCCATGCATCTGGATATAGGTGCTTTGCTTTCCTGAAGGAATGCTGTTAAGCTACCTTGAATCATGGTTTTGGAGAGAAAGCAGGCTATAAATAAAGTAAAAGACAAGTTCAAAAATGAAATTGCAACTTGACTGATAAATAGTTTTCCTAGTCAAGAGAAAACAAGTTTGTGCTATGTCTCAAAAGGAACCTCGGATACCAAATATTCATATTATGAATCTGTCCTCTTCAACCTCATGCAACACCATTTGCCAATACTTTTTACAAATATTATACATTAAATGGCACATTAAAAGGGTTTATTATTGTTACACAATTCCTCTAGAACCATTCAATAAAAAGTGGAAAATGAAATCAGCTGCATTACTTGGAGTGATCAACTCAATGGTGCTATTCTGCAAAACAGTGAAAGAGGCTCATAATAAACTGCTTTTTAAAAAACTGTTCCTATGATGTTCATTGTCAGATGTTTATTACAGGGTTGGGGCTTTTTGCAAATTTCAGCTACTTGTACAAAAGTTTCACTGCTTTTTTCACAGTGCAACTGGAGTTTCAGCTTTCATAGGCTGACTTGCATGGCTTTCACTGTGTAACCAAACCTCTCTCGTATTTAAAAGGATGTACTTGCTTTTCAATGTCACTATGCAAGGAATGATAACCATCGAACTGAGCAGTCAGCAGCACAGAAGGTAGCTTTCAGTACATGACAGTACTAGATCACTTCAGAAGGAGCCCTTTTAATTGAAACTAATGAGAGTGGAAATAGTTTTAATGTTTTGAGGGAGCAAGGTCATTTTAAAGAGCCACACTTGGATCTCTCTCCCTGTCTCTTTTTGTATTTCTTACACTCAATACATTGGTCAGTTGAAAGGATGCAATAACCCAAACATGCATTCTTTTTATACAAAAACTGTCTTCTGCTCACTATACTGCATTATTAGTGTCACTTGTGAAAATGTTCTAAGTGACTTCCCAAACTAAGCAGGAATGTATTGAAAGTGGTTCTGAGAAAATAGGCAAAAGACTCATTTGGTCCCACTCTCCATACCTCTATGCATTACAGGGCCTCTTTTATGTTTGCCCTTAGAAAGAGAAACAAGAGGAATAATAATTTGATTGTAAACAGACTAAGACATCTTTGACCATCCTCCCTGTCCTTGAAGCCAAGTAGTGTTCTTTAACCTTAAGCTTGAATATATTGTAAATATGCCTCCAGCCAAAACCTGCTTGAAATCTTTTTCTTTCCCATTTGCAAGTAATAAAGGACAACACGAACTAGTTCTCTTCCTCAAAGTAGCCTTTCATCATTCATTTGAATTTCCTTATTTCCAAGAATGATTGCTTTATGAAAGAGCTGCTATTTTTGTTCATTAAAAATAATCAGGATAGAGTAACAGACATTTCAGCTCAGGTGTCGTTTTCAGGGTTTTACCTGAATAACCTCCATTCACCAGATTAATACTAATACCAATAATGAGTGTACAGTGCCCCTTATTTTCAATTTTATGCTCATGTTTTGGCTCACTTCATCTCAGTACCAAGCATTTGATAAGAAAATAGTGATCTTGACAACATCTACTACCTTAATAGCTATGCTATTTTGTTCATTTCCTCCTGAGTATCTAACATAATCAAAAAGATGATTCCTTATGGCAAAGTACTTTGGCACTTTGTAAAATCAGTTCCTCCCATATATACATACATATATTTAAAGCCAAGCAGACCATGCTACATGCACAGCTGGCTAACTGTCTGCAAAACACCCAATTAAACCTTACTTAATTCATCCAGTTTAGGAAAATCCCTTATCAGAGGAGTGTGGACTTACTATTACAAGAAATGAGTAACTTTCTCAGAAGCTGTCTGGACAGAAGGTGGAACTGGACTGAACAAACTGCGGCTGTAAGCTTAACCATTAAGCGTCATGCAGAAGGAAAGTGAAGCAGATGTATAGAGCTTTGGCAGTATTGAAGGAAAGAAGGAAGAAAGAAGAGAATCACAGCACAAGGCACGTCAATCTAGTTTAATGTTTACATGTAGAAGTTACACATAACAGACACTGAACAGGATTTTCAGATGTAACAGAGCTGTAATGAAATGAAGGCTGCTGTATATTAGAAAAATAATTTTGATACAGTCATCTGATTTTGTTTTTGGTCTACATAAATTGATTTACACCAGTAATCAGACTGAAATTTTCCCTGTTGTCCTTTCCTATTCTCCAAGTTTCAGTATCAATAGTCTTTGGATGAAACAGTGACTGTACATTTGTTGATAGTTTGCCCTTTGGTTAGAAGCAGAAAACTTTTTTTTTTTACTGTTTTTCCAAGGTAACATGCCACAGGGCTAAATTCTGGGGTCCCATGTCCCCTTGGTGTTACAAAAGTGGTCAATGTTTTGTGATAATTTTCCGTAGCATTCTTTTAAAAATAAATGTTCATTATCCCTCAGCACAATACCCATATTGGAAAAAAGTAGTAATCTCAGTTAATAACAAATAAAATTCTGACAACTCAATGCTGTTTCGCATATTCTGTAATATAAACCTCAGTGTCTAACAGACAAAAAGTAGTTCCAAAATTGTATGCTACAAACATTTTTTAAATCTGAATTAAGAGAGAGGAATAAACCCACATTTGGATGGATAGAACAAGTTTATTTGTCGTTAGATATTGCATGCATTCATGCAGGACTGACTCAACTCTACCTACAGCTGTAACTTCCAAATCTAAAAGGGAGTGAGGAGGGATGGAGAGGGGGAAAATATCAATCAGAGACATCCCTCAGCATCCAATATTTTCTCATTATTAGCAGTTCTGCACTGGAGCCAGAAAACCATTTTCCCTAAAGAAGTATTCCCACAGATTTCAAAAGAAAACATACACAGCTTTATAATATTTACAAAAAAATATTTAATTAAAAATATTTTATAATTACAGTAGGTCTATTAAAGCATATACTTTTCTCACTTACACTTATAGAACCTCTCTCTATATACATAGTATGAAATGTTACTTTTTTTCCTTTTCTTCTTCTTCTTTTAATCTATACAATATGTAACATTCCTTCAGGGAGAAGAAAGTCCCTGAGGAAACAATAAAATCATCTATTTTAAACAATAGATGTCCAAACAAAAGTTATCTACAATGCCTCTGGTAGATTAGTAAAGCTTCAGATTTCAGCTGCTCAGCACATTAAAAGTTAAAACTTCTACACTCCCCATTTGTCCTTGATCTTCTCTATTCAAAAAGAAGAGCCACACTTAGGCTGAAGATTTAAACCCCCTCCCTCCCAGACAAGAGTACAATTCACATCTGATCTAAAAACAAAAGAATTAAGAGACATGTGTGTAAAATGCTATGAACGTGCAAAGTCGTGAAAAATTCTCCTCTTTCTCTCTAAAGGAAGTACGGAAAGAATTCTGGAGTAGTTTTTTTTTTCCTTTTTGCCCAGTGGCTGATATTTCTCTTTCTTTTTTTCTTTCTTTCTTTCTTTCTTTCTTTCTTTCTTTCTTTTTCCCTCCCTCTCTAATGTGTCTTTCTTTCTGCTTCTCTGGCTCAGGATCTGCCTGCTGCACACCTGTGGAAGAGGAATGAATAGAGGGGGGTGTGAACCATTCTGTTCCAGACTGACTGGCGCCACCAACAAAACAGAAGACATGCTTGATCAACAACCCAAAACAAACCAGGTCAAACAACAACCTCAGCTCCCAGGCTAGGCCAAGCAGAGGCATACACAGCTGCAAGTCCATGCTAGAGAGGAAGGGAGCAAAGGCAACTGTGGAAGCTCCCTCCTCTAAAGTCTCCTTCCTCCAACTTTGTAACTGCAGATCAGGCATGGTGTGTGTGTGTGTGCATGAAAGATTTTGTACTCCGATCTTACAGAGTTTCTCCTAAAAGTGTGTTACACAGAGTGCCGGGGGTTACTAATGCTTCTCAGTAAATGGGTAGAGATCACAGCCTTGTTGCCACAGAATAAGAGAATGAACATAATTTCCATAATGTATTTTTCATTGCATTTAGAGAAAAGGAAAGGAACCCCTCAGGAACAAGCTAAGAAGGCTGCTTGATCTGTGAGCCAATTAAAATCTCTTACAGTTCAGACTGAATGCAGCATTTCTTTTTCTTTTCCCACCCCAAGCAATGTGACATGAGTGTTCCACTTCCCTTGTACTTTGTTGTTTGTCCCCCTCTGGAACAACTGGGAAGGCTTGATTTAATCTAGATCAATCCTTCAGTACATATAAATTTAGAATAACTGTATTCAGACTGACTTACCCCTTTAATGTCTAGAATTAAGCAGAAAATATGATTAAAAGCTACATACCATGCCAAGTCACAAAACTATTAAGCTAGTCAACTCAGAACTGAAAGCAATGGGATTACACTGATTTAGATCAAAGTACTCCAGCTGAATTAGTTGGAGGGGGTTGCAGCCTAGCAGTTTAATTCTACCCACATTTTTGACACATACTTTCTCTTACTGATTTTAATCATACTGAATTTCCAATAAGTGTACCTAAGCACTGGAGTGTGTAGTTGCTTAGGAAGAAGAACTCTAACCTGATCCTAACTACACTTACCCAAACGTAAGAGCCATTAATTTCAACAGGGCGTGCTTCTATGTACTCAAGGGTTGCAGCTTTGGTGAAACGCATTCCCTACCAAAACTGGAGAGACACCATGTTCTCAGCTCTGCTAACACACCAATCTCAAGAGAGGATGCTCACCTTGGAAGTGTAGTTCAGCGGCACAGAATAGTGTCCCCTTGCTTATTCACAGCACCGGCCTGAAAAACAACAACATAAACAAGAGTGAGACATTAGTGCAAATGCCAAGCTCAGGCAGAGGGAAAAAAAAGAAATCTTCCATTGTCCAGCTACATCTTCTCTAGACACACTGGGGCTGGAGGGATGAATCCCATTTCTCTACAGATCTTTTCCCCAGGCTAGATATTAGCGACAGGCTGCAAGCTGTCAGGTGCGGCAACCTTTGGCTTCATATCCCCCCCCAGGGACACTCAATGGCAGTGGGGGATCACACATGTTCCCAGGGCAGCACAACCAAGCAAGAGTGCCCATGTTAAGAAATCTAGGGCTTTCCACAAAACAGTGAGATGTTTAAATAAATATCTGTCACATGGATTTTTTTTCACTGAGCCTATTTTTGCTCCTGGGGATGATGGAAAGATGGCATGCTCCACTCCCACGTACTGTATAGCCTTTGTTGAAACCATTACTATACATCCGTCTGTCTCCTCGCCGTCCTTACAGTTTAGTTCTACGCATGCCGACCCCAATCCAGCTCTAGCCACAAAAACCACAACGAATGAATTGGACGATCTCTTTTCATTTCCGAAGACGTCCCCGGCCCATTTTGAGATGACCTGGTCAACAAGGGGATGGTGATGCAGAGGTCCATTTGTATCCATCCTGGCTATGCCAGAAGAAGCCTGCTAGGTGAGTGGCCCTCCCTTGCTAGCCCAGGACTACTGGGTCGGGGGACGGACGGACCCTTCCCTGTGAAAGGAATGGAAATTGCTTCCACCCAACGCATACCCACTAGCTTAAAGTGAACTGAGCTGGACGTACAGTCTGCTGCCCGTTCAAGAATGCCGATGCAGTCCCCGGATAGTTAACAAAGCCTAGCAACGTATACAAGTGCCTCCGCATCTTATAGGAGTGTGTAGGTATGTGCCTGCGTTCACGCCTACACAGAGACATATGGAGCCCCATTTCATCTGGAATTTAATCTCTCGGCTGCCCGTGCGACCCTCCAGCCAATTAACCCATATTGTTGGCTTGGAGAAGCGTCCCTTCCAGAGAGATCGGATCCAAGGGTTCCTGCAAGCAGCCGGTGTGCGTTTCAGCGACCCACCGGGGCTAGGGAGCGACCCCCGTCCCTGTCCCATGGGCTCGCCCTGCTGCTGCTTTGGCAGCAGCAGGGCGAGCCCATGGGACAGGGACGGGGGTCGCTCCCTAGCCCCCGGTGGGTCGCTGAAGCGCACACCGGATGCCTGCAGGGACCACAGAGAAGGGGGTTTGCGTGAAGACAGACGAAGCCGCCGAAAGGAAGGGGGAGGCGGGTGAATTGGGAGCGGGTCCCCTCCAGAAGCGCACCGACCCCACGGCCCGAATGCCCAGCCCGCCCGGCTTCCCTGCCTTAACAGGTTGGCGGCTCCCCCACCCCGGGGTTTCCTTTTGCCCGAGCGCGCGCACGGGGCGGGGGGACAGGAGGGGAGCGGGAGTCGCCTCAGGAGCCCCAACGGCCGGGGGAAGGGGGCGCCCCTGTCTTCCGCGGACAGAGGAGGCGAGAGCGACGGGGAAGAGCGCGCCCGCTCCCTCGCCCGCCTCCCCTTCCCCGAGGAGCCAGCCCTCCGGTGCCTCGAGGGAAGCCGCCGCTCGCTTTCGGCGCTCTCGCCGCCGCCGCCGCCGCCTCTTACCGGGTCGGTGTTGAGGGCCGTGAGCGGGGTCCGGGGAGGCCCTGCCGGGTAGCCGGGCGGGTGGAGGGCGGGCGGCGGCGGCGGCGGCGGGTGCTGCTGTTGCCGGAGCAGCGCCGGGTGCGTCTCCAAGGCCAGCTGCAGGTCGAGGATGTAGTCGATGACATGCTGGAGGATCTCCACTTTGCTGACCCGCTTGTTGGGCGGGATGGTGGGCACCAGCTTCCGGAGGCGGCTGTAACAGTCATTCATGTCGCACTGAAGGCACAGCGCCCCCGGCTCCTCCGCCTCGCCCAGCAAGGGGCTCCCCTTGGAGCAGCCGCGCTCGGCCAGGCAGCGGAGAGCCAGCTCGCCCCCGCCGCCGCCGCCGCCGCCTCCGTCGCCGCAGCAGCAGCCGTTCGCCAGCGCCTTCCTGCTCGGGTGCCGCACGGGACTCACCGCTTTCATGGTGCCAGAGGCGGGCGGGCGGGCGGGCGGGCAAAGGGGGAGCGAGCGAGAGCCCTCCTCGGGCGCGCCGGAGCCGCACCGCTCCCGCTCGCGATGCAAGGCGACAGGAGGCGAGGGCGCTGCGCTTGGCTGGGCAAATCGGAGCAAGCGGGGAGCGCGAGGCGGGCTCGGGTCGCGCACGATCTCCGAGCTCTTTGCTACGAAAATGGAAGGGGAAAAAAAAGAAAAAAGGAGGGGTTGGAAAAATTAAGAACCGGGTAACCAAACTGGATTTCTTGAAAAGAAAAAGGAAATCCCAGCCGCCGGCTGACGAGCTCGCCTCCCCCCTACCTTCTCCTTCCACCCCGACCGCCTCTGCTCAGCCCAGTTTGCAACGCCGCCGCCTTATATACGGAGCGCGGGCGCGGGCTGGGCGGGGCGCGCGCGCGCTACATGGGCCCAAGGAGGAGAATCAGAAGGAGGAGGAGGAGGAGGGAGGAAAAAAAACAGAAGAAGAAGGAGAGCGAGGCGAGCAAGCGAGCGGGTCGGTGGGTGGGTGAGACACAAGAGTAAGAGGAGGGATAATGTGCATGTAAAAGGAGAGGGGGGAAAAAGCGAAGCACGAGAATAGGGCGCCGCGCTTTAGCCAATCACGGGACGCGGGCTACTCCGTGGAACGTGGCTGTGGCCAATGGCGGCCGGCATCATTCCGTGGAACGCTGTGTAGGGTCTCGGGGAAAAAGGGAGGCTGTTGAGCCCGAGGGAGGAGAAGGAGGGAGGGAAGGGGAGACAGAGAGAGGCGGGCGAGGGAGGAAGAGAGGGAAAAAGAAGTTCCTCGGGAAGAACTGCGGGAATGCGAATGGAATTCGCGCTTGCCTGGGGCCATTTCCGCACGAGCCTGTTATCGCGCGGTGATTCCACTTTCAACCTCCTCTGGCATCCTGGGGTTTGCAGTTTCGGGAGGGGCCGGCCGGCCCCTCCCGAAACTGCAAACCCCAGGATGCCAGAGGAGGTTGAAAGTGGAATCACCGCGCGATAACAGGCTCGTGCGGAAATGGCCTGGCTCTCCCGCCGCTTCTCCCCAGCGGGCTCGGAGCGCGCTCGCCGCCTCCGCCGCTGCTCCTCCTAGCGATGGGAGTTGCGTTCCCCGCGATGGAGCCCTGGAGCCGAGCATCAGCAGCAATGGCCGCTTGTCATCACTTTTTATTGGGGGCGACGGTGCATTTCTTCTCCAGGGCTGCTTTATGATCACTTCACCGGCGACTTCTCGAAGGAAGCGGCGGGGAGAGCGGTTCCTGATTTCATCTGATGCGTGTCCAAATCCCTTCTATTTCTCCTCCCCCCTTCATCCGTGCCGAAATATTTTACTTAGACAATAATCAACTTCAAACTTGAGTACGCAGAAGTTCGTGAGCATGGAAAAGGGAGGCGGTGAAGGATTTTTTTTTCTTCCCCTTAAGAAAAGCAGTTGCCTTGCAACATTAAATTAGAGCACATAACGATTAAAAATTCATGGCGATAGGTTATTTAAAATTCCTCCATGCCATATAATATTAATCCATTTAATGTAAAATTCATACCTGTAACTTAATTTGCCTCATTAGTGCCCCAGATCACGTATTAGTTCAATGTACCATGTTTTAAATATGATGCTGAAAATGCCCGGATTTCTGCGCTTTGAGACAGCGCATTAAAATTAACATGCACCTACCGCCCTGTAGTGGACTGTAGCCTTTTCATTTAATAATGCTTTTCTCCCAAGTTTCTGCGAAGCTGGCTTGCAAGATTCCAAATGGAAACCATTAAACCGCTGCATAATGAACTAAAACTTCAGTATTAGGAAACAAAACATCATTTAGCACATTTTAAACCCTGCAGTCTTACACTCATTGGAATAATACAGTTCCCCAAGATGAGTAGAATGGTTTAGCAGGCTTTCTTATGTAGGATGGAGGTGGAAGATGCCATCTTGTCTTTTACCTTGGGGAGCAAAATATCTTGGGCCAGCCCATTTCAGCTATATTCCTTTTCAGGGCAATTCAGGCCTTGTACAGCTGAAGCTTTTGTTTGCTATGTGCATACCTCTGCATTTGCTAAGAGAAATCAATCTGGAGTCCCTGTGGTGCTCTCTGTTTGGGAAACAATATCTAGAAAAGCAGCCAGTCAGTGTGGTATAGTGGTTTGAGTGTTGGAATATGACCCTAGAGATCAGGGTTCAGTTCCCCACTCAGAAACAGAAACCCACTGGATGACCCTGGGGGCGCATACTCTGAGCCTCGAGAAAACCCTATGACCTTTGCGTCACCGTAAGTCACAAAGAACTTGAAGGCTCATAACAACAACACTTTAGAAAAACAAGGCTTCACTCTACTTTTCTTCCTAGTTCCTTGTTCTAGCTTGGCCCTTGTACACTGCCATCACTGGCTTTCACTTGCTGAATCACATACCTGCCAACTGTCCCAATTTGACAGAGACAGTCCCAATAAATTGTCTGTTGTCTCCCATTTTCAGCTGCTTTTAAAATGTCCTAGCTTCTCTCCCCTCCTCCCACTTTTTTTCTTTTGTCCTCGGCTTAATTAAACTGCTGCAAACTGAGTTCAAAGACCAAAAGGAGTTTGCACTCAACCTTGCAGTGTAGGGGAAGGGGAGGGATAGAATGTCACCCTTTCCAGTGTGCTCAGTCAAAAGCAAACTGCTGCAGCTTCTTCTAGTTTGTTGGTTCTTCCTCAGTGATAATTTTTGCCATCTGAACCACACTCTGATGTGCTCTGTTTTTCATCTGTGAAATGTTGGAAGGTAAAGAATCACTGGCTGAACTCACTTTTGCCTAGGGAACTGGGCTAGTGCAACTGAGTCTTATCAAGGCTTCTTTCTTGGAACGTCACGAGATCTGAAAGTTGTTCTCAAGTCACCTTTTCCATACAGCAACTTGAAGCCTCTTTTTCATCCTGCTTACCTGCAGCACCTTGGGAGTTCGCACACATTCCACCAGCAGCCTCCTCAGGAACAACCACCCAAGGTCAAGTAAAGGAATCTTTGACCTCTGACTGATTTTTGGGGGCAGATGAGTCATTTCTCTACACATAGTGGTCTCTGTGTGTCTGCTTTACTATCCAGACCTCTCTCTCTCTCTCTCTGTGTGTGTGTGTAGAGAGAGAGACTTTTAAAGTTCTGTTAACCAGTTGTGTTCAAACACCAGCCTTTCAATGCGCCCTCTCATGGGTAGTTCAGTAGTTCTAAGGTCTGAGATGTGGTAGCCTCTTCTGCTTATCAGAATCTTTTAGAGGACTTGCATACAACAGAAGTAGATCAAAGTGAAGAGCTGGTAGAGGAACACAGTGAGAAGTAGGAATAGGCACACAGGTCAGCATATAGTTGTGGGTATGTGTAACTTAGAGTATATTCAGACTGATGAAAAAGACTAGAAAGTCCTCAGTTTTGTCCTTGTTCTTTCCTATATTATTTGGAGATCCACAAGTTTTTTTTTATCCCACAATGTTTCCTGTCAACTTCAGGTGCGATCAGAAACTTTTAAGCCAGCTCCCAAGTCAATTTATTTTAACCCAGTATAAAATTTGAAAGAACAGGAACTTAATCTGAGACTTTTAAATCTGTCTGGATGTGCCATTAGCTGCTTCAGTTGCTCTGCCTTCCCCTTCACTGCAGCAACCTAGTACAAAAATTGACTGCGGAGCTGTTTCCAAAGCAAGAGATAAATTGCTACAGAACGTTTTCCTTCTCACAATCTCTTAACCTGTCTTCTTTGCCCACTGTCTCTCAGATGCCTTAGGAATCCCAGTTTGCTTTGCTCCTACTCCAATAATGCCCAGAAACTCCAGTAGCCTTCCATACTTGGACCTGTTCTATGAAGCTCTCAGCTCAGCCCTACTGTGTACACATGAGATTTTACGTAGTTTCCCTCATTTTTAAGTCTAGCATGTAGATATGCATTTTGTCACATCTCACATTAATTCATTTATTTTCTCACTTATTTTTTAAATTCCCTTTTGGAATTTATATAGGAATACTTTCACACCACTTGCCTTCATGCTAATTCCCATGCATATGGTAAATGAATAGTCTTATAAAGAACACATTGTATGTATGCAACTGTGCATGTATTTGTGTGGATGTATTAGTGAGAAAAATCTGCCAAGACATGCTATAGTCAAAACTCTGGGATCTCCCAGAAGCATTTATTTCATGACAAATGTGAGTTCACATATGTACAGACACGCACACACGCACACACTTCTATAGAGGACTTACCTTAAAAAAAGGAGAACATTAATTCATTTTTAAAATTATAATTATACATTCCTGTTTTTTTCCTGAGAGTGAATCATGCTCTTGATTCTGAATACCAGGAATTCTAGAATTGTCGGCTGTGCACTGTTACTTGAACTGAAAGAAATGGGAGAGCAGAGGGCATGTAACTACAACTAGGACTACTAGTAGTTTAACTAGTGCACAGAAAGTAAATTTTGTTTGCCTGTATACCCTTGAAAAATATATTTGACAGCATTCATTATTTATGTAATTGCCTTTGCAATTACAGCTGCAACAATTTACTTTCAAACAAGCCCTGTTAAATGCAATGGAACTGGCTTCAAAGTCAACAAGCATAGGCTCAGGCTGTGTGGTTCTACTCCAAGTGAGCAAGTTCAGGATCTGGCTGCTAATTGTCTTCATACCTCAACCAAAAGAGACTTGCCAACTAACTTTGTTTGGAAGTAAATCTCATTGACTTAAGTAAAATATTCCTAAAGATTAAATAGAGTTAGAAATGAGATGCCATTGAACTAAGCAATGGATAGGGCAAGAGTAGTTTTACTTTTTACTTAATATTTATTTGGAAATGTAATTTATTTCTAAATACTTATCCCTGCTAGAAATGGTAGTTTCTAAATTGCTCAGTGGTGATAAATTTTCTATTCTATAGTGTCCTGATAATATGATTGCCGTATCCCCCATAAACTAACCTGATCTCTAGACTGGGTAGGTGAACTAAAATCTTACTGTTCTCATCTTAATTAAAATCTGTGTGAAACTAGATATATTACTGTAGTTAATTGTTTTGGTTGTATAGAATCAGTTCTTAGAGCTAATCTGATTTCACTTTAGGAAACTGGTGGGAAATCCCAGTATGGATCCCATTCTCCTGGTGCCAATCTGGTCTGAACAGATGTGCACATGTTTTTAAGGAACTGTTCTTGAGTTTTCAGCAACAAGCCTGCAGAAGAAAGGGGTCTGTGATAGAATCTTCTAAACTGCATAGTTTGGGATGTTATTCCTCCACCCCACCCCCGCCAAAGTCAGAGAATGTAGAATTCAGCATGCAAAGTACATAATGCATATTAAAATAATTAGGACACACACATTTAAATTGAAATATTTATTTTAAGTGCATTGGCTTGCTGAATTGCCACATTATTCTCCCCTCCATTTTGCTAATGGGTGAAGTGTTGCATGAAATACTGAGCAACTGAGAGCTTTGGGAAAAGGGCAACGGCTGGAAAGCACAAGGATTTGTGTGGGGTATTAAAGTCATTTTTTGACAGCATCATCTCTTTTGAAGCCTTGTATCTCATCTTCTGTCACATTCCTAAGCAGCATATATTATAACAGAAACATGTGCTAGTAAAAAAAAGCATGCAGCATCCTGAACAGCAACCTGAAAATAAATGTTGGGCCTCCTGTAAAGCCTACTAAAACGATAATGTCTTCATCCAAAAAGAATAGAAAAGGTGAGGTAGGAAATTATAGACCTAAATAGGGGAAAATATTCCACAATCCTAGAGCCATGGTGGAGAATATGCTGTGACAACTCCAAAGGGTTCTTACCCGTTTTACTCAGATGATCTTTAAACAGATTGAGAAAAAGTGGCTTACTACCTCTGTCTTTCTTACAGACACTTTGGGAATTCACAGATTTTTCCATGCCTCAGTTTCCTTTTCTTCAAAAAAATACTCTAGTTCAAAGTGTTTCCAACTGCCTTGAATGTTTTCTGTATATAACTTACTACTTGGAAATTAACAGCTGGAATGAGACTGATGTTACTAGCACTGAGTTCTCCACTGCTTTCTCCACCCCAAATCAAACTATGCTGTACAAAAAAGGAAATGCTTAGCAGCAATCTTTGGGCAAAATCCAGTTTTAGTCCTGACTAGACCCATTCAGATTGATGATGCACAAGTGATGCCTAATATGTCCCATTCATCATTGCTTCAGCTGAGGCTAACTTTGGATTAGCCCTTTAAACACAACTACTTTCTTAAAATACTTGGTTGCCAAAACAGTCCCTCCCTTAAAGTCCTGCATACTGCAGTGGAAGGAATATCACAAGAGAGGAGACAATTCTACCATTTTATCCTTTGTGACTTTTAAAGGCTTTCAAACAATAATTTTAAAGGTAAGTTAAAGGCAAGGTCTTCAGTGGCTTGCCAGAAAATAGATATATAAATGTAGTATGCAGATAAGGGAGGGGAAAAAAGCAAGCAAACAAATGTATTTAAATCCATCTGTTTTCAAGTTCTCAGTTTCCTGAATGGGTTATTATAAGCTTTTTGTATTTTATAAAAATCAGCACAAACATAGCTAAATTTCACTCCTCATCTCAGACTCTGTGTCTGTGTAAAATACTCATGCTCCCTATGTCTGATGTTCAGAGGCAGCATCCCAGATTTTATGCAGCACAAGAGGGAGGTCTCAGCAGATTCAATGACAGTTCCTTGTTTACTAATAATCTCTGTGGGAGAGGGCTAAAGAAGTGAAAACTTTCCAAAACAGTCCAATGAGGAGAGAGGATGCTGCTCAGTAACTATGGGATACTGACTGTTGGGAGAAGAAAATTAGAAAAGTAGGTTGAAAGAGACAGAGACCAGAGTGACTCGAAGGAAAGAAAGGTGTATTGCTTTTCGGCCTTTTGACTAAGATAAAGTGTGAAGGAGAGAAAGGTGTAGCTGACCGAACCATGGTAAAGGAACACTCCATGTGCTTACCCTCCAACTATCCTGGTTTTGTGAGGAGAGTTCCAGTAATCCTCTGTCGTCCCAATTTTCTAGCTGTTTTTAAAATGTGCCAGTTTCATTCCTCCACCACCCATTTTCCCCCTTTGTTGTCAGCTTACTTCAACTTTTGCAATCTGAGTTCAAAGCACAAAAGTAGTTTGCACTAAATTCATCTGGGAGAGGGAAAGGAGAAGTGGAGGTGGAATGTTTCTTGTCCCAGTAAGTTCAGGCAAAAGCAAACTGCTGCAGCCTCTTGTAGATTGTGTATTCTTCTTCGTTAATAACTTTTGTCACCTTGAGTGTATTCTGATGTTGCTTGGCCACATATATACTGGTTTTCATCTGAAATGTTGGAGGGCATACTTGTGGCAACATTTTGCTGCAGATCTCACTTGTAGCCCTGAATACAGTGCTCCTGTTATAACAGAATAGCTTCTTCATGAAGCTGCCATCATTTTCATCTGCTTTCCAGACCTTTTACCCGACACTCACTTTTTCCAAATGTGTCAAATGTAGCAAAACATTATAATTGTATTCTACTCTTTTAAGTGCAGTCTGTAAATCTTTGAGGATGCCTAGTCATACTCTTCTTTTGTGAGCCTAAATTATACATTTTCCAGCTTTGTCCTTTTAAGTATTTTCACTTTCAAAGACACTGTATAATGGTGTGAATATTACAGCAGAGGAGTAAAGGCAGTCTACATAGAGCTGTTGCTAGTGGGTTGAGTTCTTTTGGGTGTGACCATAGGAAAGTAATTGTTTCTCCACACTACAAAAGGCTGAAGGGTTCTTGTGAGTATCCTAGCAGAAAGATAGAATTCAGATGCAGCTACTGAGATTTATGTTTTTGTCTTTAGTTATATGCAAATAAATATCAAGCAATCTCTGTAGACACTACAAATGAGCACTTATAATGTGCGTGTCCAGCAACAGTTCCATTAGAAGTGCTTATAAATGGAATTTTTACCTGGAAGCCGAATAGTACACTTTTTTTAAAAAGCAGACAATATATCCTTGTTAGTAAGCTCATTTCTTTACCATCAGATTACTCCAATTGACAAACTTGGTGTTAAGTGTACAGCAAACTTCATTTAGCCATCTATCTATGAAACTGTAGATATAGAGTTTGCTCCAGACAATTCCTTCATTGACATTTATTGTATCTGGGTCATACCTCCTCAGGACCTCATGTACTATCAAACAATGACAACAGTTGGCAATAATCAATTTAATTTAATTTAATTTAATCAATTGATTTAAAACAATAATTACAAAAGTTTTAAAAGACTGAAAATAGATTAAATAGTTTGTCAATAAAAACAGGCAATTTAAAACCAGTTAAAACAAACATGAATAATATATCCATGAAACGTGCAGCCTGGATAAAATCAATTTGGCCTGAAGGCTTTAATAAAAAGCCAGTTTTTAATTTAGAACCAAAATGATTCCAATGGTGCTGCCAATTGGGTCTCCAGGGGGAAGGATTTCTACAAAGAGGGTGCCACCACAGAAAAGGCCCTCACTCATGTCCTTTCACTCTGTATTTCCCTTACTGATGGGACATGGGAGGGTCCCTCCAATAGATCTCCCAGTTCTTAGGCAGGCAGATACACACACACACAGCCAAAATTCTAGTCTAATCTATTAAAATTCCCAAGAAAACTTCTGTTGACCCCATGAGCTCTGGATGGTCTATCATTAAGATTAAGCAGTTATTGCTAAATAGAATATGAAAAGTCAGTTGGCCAGTGTTCTGGTGCTCCTAGCTGTTTCTCTGTGTCATCAAGCAACTCACTGTGTCCGATGAAACTAAATGAAATAGAGATGGAGAAAATGCTGTTAGAATGGACATCAAACTATAAGAACAGCTAAAGTACTGCAGCGTTGGAAAAGATCACAGAGTCAGCCGTCTGCTAGACATCATGGTGTTTCTAAATTGCTTGCTATCAAACAAGACTTCATGATGGCAGACAGCGACTGCCAGTCTTCAGCAGCTACTATTCAGAGGTCTAATTTCACAGAACATAGAGTCTGCTCTTCTGAGAATTGCTGCTAATCCTTTCACGGATAGACCTATCTTCTATGTATAAGTAATGTTATCTAATCCCTTGAAAAGTCCTGTGTCTTGAGGGACCTCAAAACACATGGAAGCAATATCTTCCGAAACTGTTTTTGCATGGTGAAGTGGTTTGAATGTTGGACTAGCACACTGAGAGACCAGGGTTTGAGTGTCCACTGGGCTATGGAAACCCACTGGCTGGCCCTGAGCAAGTCACATGCTCAGCCCCAGAGGAAGGCAAAGGCAGAGCCCCTCTGAACAAATTCTGCCAAGAAAACTTTGTGATAGATTTGCCTTAGGGTTGCCATAAGTGAGAAATGACTTGAAGGCACAAAACAACAACTTGCTGTGTAACCAAGTCTTACCTCTTGGCATCCATAATTAAACCTGACATCAGTCATTGCAAGTGGGTGACAACCAGCAGTATTGTGAGAGCCTGTCCCTGTATTTTGTAAGAGTGGGAATAATTTTCATTATTTCTTCTGTTGAAGTGATGAGTTTATAAACTGGTGTGTAATAGGTTATGGGTTTTTTTAAAAATAGGCTATACTATACTGGCTGTTTTAAGTAACTCCTAACTGATAACTTTTATTATCCTTTTCTGTATTTTACCCTAATGGCAACACTTAAAAAATAGAAACTGGATTGCTTCTGTGGTATAACAGATACTATATTAGGTTTGATGCAAATTCTCAATAAGATATGAACATTATACATGGTTATGG